>PVJH01001900.1:0-187688 GCA_004026705.1 Nesogale talazaci
TGAATAGGCTCCCACAAGCAAGGGCCAGGAAGCATTATAAAGATACAGTTCTTCTGCAATCATGCCTCTTCTGCTACTGCTCTGATTGGGGTGGGGGGTGGGGGGTCAGAACCAGGAGACACATGTCTCTCTGGTGTTTTGTCTCTCCATGATGTGGTTCCTAGAGTGATGCCTTGCTCTGGCCAGTATTACCAAGCTCCTCTAGTGACGATAAATGTCCATAGGGAATCCCGCTCTCGGCTGAAGGCACTCAACTTGGCTTGCTCTGTGGGCTGGAAAGCCCTTCCATCTATCTCATGGGATTGGTGTTGTGGACTCTGGTGCCACTACCCCATCATGCTGGGCTGCTGTGGTTCTTCCTTCTTGATGGTCATGGTGGAATCCTTGGTTCTGGCTTCTGAGATGACTCATGGTGATGCTCAACTGAATGCACAACCTGCCGTTAGAGTTTCCTACCCCTTATTTGCATGAGGTCTGGTAGTTACTAGTTACATGGACTGCTAACCTAAAGATCAGCAGTTTGACACCACCAGTTTCTCTGAGGAAGAAAGACAAGGCTTTCTACTCTTGGAAAACGTTCCAATCTTGGAAATGCACAAGAGCCATTCTACTCTAGCCTACAAGTCAGAATCAACTCAATGGCAGGGCGGGCCCAGGCATTTGGTGGGAGTTACAGAGGCTGGATAGAAGAGCCATATCAAGCAATTTCACTTTACCAGAGTCATGAAAAAGAACTGTGTCTGAATTGTTGAATGGGAAACTAATTTGCTCTGTAAACTTCCACCCAAACCATAACACGATGTTCCCCAAAAATAACTTTTGAAATTATTTCAGTGTTTACTTACATAATATAAAAAAATAGGATATAAGAACGCAGAGTCTCATCAATTATATAATCACATTTATTAAAAGGTCTTTAAATTACATGCAAGTTATGAAGTTTTTACTTAGAAAGCTAGCCCGGGTGTGCCCTGTGGTTCCAGCGCTGCAGGCGAGCATGGATAGCTCGGAGGGCGTGTGGGCCTTAGCAGTGGCGGCCCCAGGGAGGGCTCGCAAGTCCTGTTCTGCTGCTTGAGATTCTAGACCGCAGGCTGCACCATGTGCTTGACATTTCAAGGTCCTCCAACGGGGGGTTCAGAACAGCTTTATCATCCTGGAAGCTGTCTCAGGAAATTCAAGGTCTACTGGCCCCTTCTGACCCCTGCCTTAGGTGAGGGGGCAGATACTTCTAGATTTCCAACTTTCCCTATCCTGTGTTCACTGCCTCCTCAGGATTCAGAATTCATTACCAAGGAAGGTGACTGGGCATCTACCAGCCTTTCCCAAACACCCAGGGGCCGGTTTCACAGAAATGACCCTGAAGAACGGATGCATTTGAATGGTGGTGCTGGCGAAGAAGACAGAGAGTAACTTGAGCCTCGGGTGTGCCATGACGATGCCTTGGGCTGCAATCTGAAAGGTGAGCCGTTCAAAACCAGCAGCCGCTCCTTGGGAGAAAGACGGGGTTTCCACTCCTGTAAATAGTTAGTCCTGGAAATGCACGGGGCCGTTCTACCCTGTCTTACAGGGTCGCTAGCAGCCAACAACTTGCTGGGGGTGAATTTGGTTTTGTTTTGGATGGTCTGCCTAACGCACAAACAATCCTGCCTTGGGGGAAAAGGGCAGCTAGAATGCTCCTTATGAGTCAAGTTGGTGACACTTCCTCTCACTTTGGGCATGTGGTCAGGAGAGAGAGAGGCCCCGGACTAGAGGGAGGCCCCCGGGCAGAGGGACTGACACAGTGGCTGCATCAATGGGCTGCAACATAAGGACAGTTGTGAAGACTGCACAGGTGTGGGCGGTGGTCCGTTCTGCTATGCACAGGGTCCCTCTGAGATGGAACCCACTTGACGCCCCCTAACAAACACCAGCACCCCGCGGGTGCTGCCTGCACTGTCTCCCAAATGGAAACAAAAGGAGCCAGGAAGGGGAAGCTTCCTTGTAGTAGAGGGAGTCGAGGACACTCCCCAAGGTGCCTTCTACCAGGACTGATTGAAAACACATCCTTGCGGGATCACCAAACAAATCAACCTGAGCCACCATGGACACAGCTTCCCCCCAGGGGCAGCGCCACGTACAGGAGCAAGTCACACAGTTTGGTCCTTTATCTTCCTGAACTCCGTGTGACCTGCTGGGAACGAGTTCTTCCTGGCTGTTCAATACCTCTTGGGTGTTAGAGTATTAAGTGGAATAATCTATAATGCCCTTACCAGGGGGTCTGAAACTCAAAGTACTTTAGAACTATTGGCTGCCATCAAACCTCCCCCCAACTCTGACAGCTCAGACCTGACCACAAGTTATGCCACGTTCTAAATGTCAAGTGGGACGGTGGCAAGGCACAACAAAGGCACCGTGCATAGTTGGTTAGGTGACGATACCGTGAATCCCTGCATGTGACTGTAGTATGCTAAATAGTGCCCCCCCCCCCATCTACATCTTAGTCCCAGGAACCTGTGAATGTAAGTTTATATGGCAAAAGAAACTTTACATGTGTGATTAAGTTAAAGTCTTGAGAGGGGGGTACTATTTTGAATTCTGAGCACACCCTTAGTGCAACCACAAGTATCCTTGTAAGAGGGAGACAGAAGGAGATCGGATGACAAAAGGCAATGTGATAACAGAAGGACAGATTACAGTCGTGTGGCCGCAAGCCAAGGAGTGCTGGTACCGGAAACTAGAAAAGGCTCTCACACGCCTAGGAGTGCTAGAAAGTGCCAGAAATGGATTCTCATCAAGGACCTCCAAAAGGGACCAGCCATTACTTTGATTTTTGCCACTCACGATTCATTTAGAAATCCCTGCTGGTACAAAGGTTAGTGGTTCAAACACACTCATGGGCTCTGTAGCAGAAAGACAACACCGTCAATGCCTATCAAGACTACAGCCTAGAAAATCTCACAAAGAAATCTACCCTGCCAGACAAGGTCGCTCTGAGTCAACGTCAGCTTAGTGGCACCTGACGGGATTCATTGTGAATTTCTCACTTCTGGTTCTGCGAGAGAATACATTGCTGTTGTTTTAAGGCACTGAGATGGTGGAAATGTGTTACAGCACTCAGAAAACTCATACACTTGACTAGGATCGCGGCCAACCACCAGGCATCCAGACAGCGGAATGTCGGGCCCTGGGGGAAGGACGTTGGCAAGCATTGGCTCTCTGAGCCTCAACCACAACACTTTGGGCTCAGGGCTGGGCTCCAGCCACAGGAGGAACGGGAATGAAACCCGGGAGCTGATGAAGAGGCCATATCACAAGGACAAAGCTAATGTAGAAGACAGCAGGGATCTGGTAGCCACTGCAGTGCCTGCCTGGCACATGGTCTGCACACAGCTTTCCGGCAGTAAGGATAAGCCCAGAGTGTGCACAGGGACCTGTAGCCACAGCACCAGATTGGGCTCCAAACCGGCTTCCCGGCGCAGACTCGACTGCCAATGTAGCATCCTGCTTCTCCTCAGGGATAAGAGAAGGGCGGAAAGCGACAGCAAGTATTTAAAGCTTTCCAAAGCTTCTGCCATGGCTGTGGCATGTTCAGGAATGTGATTCCATTCCTGCCGGGCTGTCTAATAACACAGTATCTTGCATATCAATTTCAAAGGTCATTTCGCACCATATAACTGATGTTTTGTGGATGCAAGCCTATCCATTGCCCATTCAACCTGGTTCTCATGGACAGTTGAGGGCCACCAAATTATATCCATCACGCTGAAGCACCATCTTGGATTGTATTTTGTGAGTATCGATTGGTCTACAATGAATTGAAAAACAAACAACCCAAACCAACACAAAGTGCAAAATGTCATGGCTCTAGTCCTTTATGGACTCTGGTGTGACCAGGGCTTGGGAGCAGGGTCCGCAGCTGGGGCTCAGAGAGGCAGCAGGAGTGACCTCACAACAATTCCAAGGGATGGTTAGCACGTGGCTTTCTGAAATTAGAAGGACACGAGGCTGCAGTGCCCAGGCTTGGTGGGCTCTGGGATGCTCTGCTTGGGTCACACTCAAATGCCTATACTCTCGTGGCCCTGGGAAGGGTTCCTCTCACCAGACGACAAAGGACACATGTGTTCAGCACTCAAGAATATTCCTTTCCTCAAGACCACGTCTCTATTCAGTTTAATAGCGCTCGCCTGGGAAGTGGGGGGAGGGGGCAAGGGGAAGCACACCCATGGTGGGCTGGAGGCCATACAGGTAGGATGAAGCAGGTCCAGGTTCTCAAACTCGCCGCGACCCTATAGGACAAGCCTGAACAGCCTTCTGTGGGTTTCTGAGACTGTAACTATAGGGAGTAGAAAGTCTCATCTCTTGGCCCAGGAGGGTGACTTCCAACTACCCACTTTGCCGTGGCCAGCCCACTGCATAACCACTACAGCCCAGAAAACCCCAGAAGGCAAAAATGTACCCTGTCATCTATAGTCACCCAGAAAGGACAATGCAAACACAGACAACAGAAAAACCTCTATGAGAAGAGAAAGCAGCATTCTTCTCCCAAGGGGCAATAGGTGGTTTCGAACGCTGACCTTATAGTTGGCAACCCAACTTGAAACCACTGTGCCACCAGGGACCCCTATTTGGAGATGCAGAAAAAGGGAAGGTCTTGCATAGTAGATTTCTAGTGATGGTTGGGTGTGGCAATGCCTCAAAAAGCCTTGGCAAAAGTCCCACTCCTCGGGAGAAAGGACAGGGCTTTCTCTTCCCTAAAAAGATAGTGTTGGCTACTCGTATTGTACCTTCTCCTATAGGACAGAACTCTCTGAGTTACCATTGACTAAGAGGTAGCATTGGCTCCATTGGGTTTTTTTTGTTCAAGGTGAGAAGTCGTGGTTAGGAAGCTGAAAGGCCAGCGTCCTCTGCCTTTCCAGGCTCAGGGCACGGCTATTGGTGACTGCTGGAAGGTGGGAATAATCCTAATGTCATTGACTGCCAGAGAATTCAAAATCTCTATCATGGAAAACATCAAGAAACAGTACCAACAAGTTGACATGAGCTTAGCATCCCTCGTTCAACTCACACCCCACGTTCTGTAAACGTGACTTAAAAAAAAAAAAAAAACACCAACATCCTGTTTACAGATACCAATCATCAAAGATGAAGATATTTGGAAGTAAGTAATCTTGTTTGTAGGCATTGCCAGCTGGCTCTAAACTCTTTCTGTTTTGGGTCACAGACACTCACTGGCCCAAACTCCACATGGCCACCTGTGCTTAATGAATTAAAACTATCCTTATGGATGGGTCAAGACAATCTCAGAAAGCAAGTGGGATGACTGCATAAGGTGACTTGTACTTAGCTGCTTTATTTCAGAAGCTTATGGTCATTATCATGAAAGTACTAAACCAAGAACTATAGTCATAACACGTAACACAAGCTACAATAATCTCTCATTTAATTCTAAGCATAATTCATGCTTAGAATGAATTGGAAGCCTGTTTTATATGTATAAAATTAAAATGATGGTGAGACTGGGAGGGTGGAGGGACCGTGGATAGAAAGGGGGAACTAATTTCAGGGATCTACATATAACCTTCTCTCTGGGGCATGGCCAACAGGGAAGTGAGTGAAGGGACACATTGGACAGTATACGATATGAAATAGCAATTTGTAAATTATTAAAGGTTCATGGGGGGTAGGAAGGAAGGGAAATATGGGGAGCTGGAACTGGGGGCCTAAGTGGAGGGAGGATATTTTGAGAGTGATGATGATAACAAGTGTGCAAATGAGACCTGCATACAATTGATGTATGTATGGATCATGAGAGGGGGTGTGCGAATACCCAAAAAGATGATTCATTAAAAAAAGGGAGGGAGCAGAAGCAATAAAGCTCACACGGAAGAAGCACACCAGCTTGTGTGATCATGAGGTGGTGAAGGGATCCAGTGTCAGGCATCAATGAGCTAAAATTATATTATTATTAATGAGGGAGAGTACAGATTCGGGACCCAAAGCCCATCAATAGGTGAGGTGACATCCTTTTGCAGAGGGGTTACAAGGAGGAGATCAGTCAGTTAAGATACAGGGTAGGAGCTATGAAATATGCAACCTTCCTCTAGTCCCCATGCTGCCTCCCACCCACTATCATGACCCTAATTCTAAATCCAGCTAGACCAGGAGATGTACAGTGAAGTTGGAAACATAGGAAACTTAGGATAGATGATCCATCAAGACTAGTAATAGGAGTGGTAATACCAGGAGGGTGGAGGGATGGAGGAATAGAAAGGGAGAACCAACTTCAGGGATCTACATGTAGCCTCCTCTCTGGGACATGGACAACACGGAAGTGAGTGTTGGGACACATTTAACAGGGAAGTGAGTGTTGGGACACATTGTACAGTGTACAGGATGAAAAAATAATTTGTAAATTACTAAGGGTTCAAGGGGAAGGCGGGGAGGAAGGGTAATATAGGGAGCTGATAATGGGGGCCTGGAAGGAGGGAGAATGTTTTGAGAGTGATGGTGGCAATGGGTGTGTAAAAGTGGCCTGCATACAACTGATGTTGTTAGGGATTGTGATGGGAGTTGTATGGGCCCCCCAATAAAATGATTCATTTAAAAAAGGGGGGGAGGGGAAAGGGGAGTTTTTTTTTTTTTTAAAGAGGAGCTTGTACCAAGGGCTCAAGTGTAAAATGTTGGGAAAAGTATGTGGAAACATGTGTGCAAATGTGCTTGATACAAATGATGTACTGAATGTTGTAGTAGCTGTAAGAGCCCAAAATAAAATTAAAAAAAATAAAAATAAATAAAATTACTGATGTAAATAGGTCAATGAATTAAAAAAAAAGGGAGGGAGAGGATAGCTTTTTTTTCTTTTTAAAGGAGCTTATACCAAGGGCTCAAGTGGAAAATGTTTGGAAATGTATGTGGCAACATGTGTGCAAATGTGCTAGATACAGATGATATACTGAATGTTATAATAACCGTAAGAGCCCCCAATAAAATTATTTTTAAAAAGAAACAAGTTTTAAAAAATGATGAGAACTGATTTTAAACCATGTTTGAGGAAGTGGGGTTAGAACCTATCCAATCAAATATTTGAAATATTTGGATGCAAGATCACCCAAGCTTACATCTTTAAAAAATAATGTGGAATCTCACTAGACTCCTAAGCAGAGTCATCCAAAGAGACTTGGGTCTAGATTCCCAACTCAAGGGAACATAAGAATTTAAATGCCAAAACTAGTTGTCCTGAATAAGGACTTTGTAATGACCACTTGGCAGGACATCACCCCCTTTCTTGGTGAGAGGTCAGGCTTCTACCAGGATCAAACTGGATCCTGGGGCTGTGGGAGAAAGGTTCAAGAGCACTGAAGAGTACCTAACACAGAGCACCTTTATTTCTTTAAAAAAATAGAAATAGAAAGGGGGAACAATTTCAGGGATCTACATATAACCTACTCTCTGGGGCACGGACAACAGGGAAGGGAGTGAAGGGACACATTGGACAGTGTACAATATGAAAAAGTAATAATGATTTGTAAATTGTTAAGGGGAAGAGGGCAGGGGGGGGAAGGGAAATATGGGAGCTGGTACTGGGGGCCTAAGTGGAGGGAGGATGTTTTGAGAGTGATGATGGCAACCGGGTGCAAATGTGGCCTGCATACAATTTGATGTATGTATGGATCATGATGGGAGTTGTATGAGCCCCCAGTAAGATGATTTATAACTTAAACAAAGGAAGGGGAGAGAGGAGTTTATACCAAGGGCTCAAGTAGAAAATATTTGGAAATGAATATGGCAACATGTGTACAAATATGCTTGATACAAATGATGTATGGAATGTTATAAGAACGGTAAGATTCCTCTATAAAATCATTGGGAGAAAAACAGAAGTGGGGTCAAACTTATACCTTAAGTCAGTCAAGTGGCGTTCACGATGAAGAAAAAGAAGCAACAAAAACCTAGTGATGGTTCCAGGAAATGGCAGCAGGGAGTGGAAAACAGAGATGAATACAGAAAAATAACTCTGATGGCTAAAGCATCACTGCTTTCCAGCCTGAGAGAGGGACAGAGGACCCTCCATAAGGTATGTTGGACTCCATAAGGTATGTTTTGCATAATCGATTTCAGAAATGACAGAGCAGTGGAAGATCGATGAAGCTGATCAGCAAAACTGTCTGCAGTCAGTGTGGTTAATGGTGTGAGTCCCAGCAAGGCGGAGACTGTGCTCCCAGGGCAGGCTCGCCTTCCGAGCAAGCAGCAGGAACAAAGGTCAGGCAAGAACTGTGACGTCAGTTGGGGGAGCCTGGAGGGACACCAGGCGGCATCTGTGACTTTGTATTTCCTGTAAAATGGATGAGCAAGAATGAAGAGAAACCGCAGGTAACAAGCCGAGGATAAAACAAAATAGAACGAAAACAAGCGTGGGCCTCCAAAGAGCTGGCAACTTAAAGGTAAGCCAACATTTGCTGGTGAAACAGGTTATATATATTTGTGTCTTTTTCTCGTCCAGGGCAAATCCAGATACAGAATCCACACCAAGTAAGCAGATGAATACTTGAAACATTTGATGCTGCTGCTCTTGGACGTTCCAATGGAAAGACAGAAACGAGAAGCACACCCAGCGAACCCAGACAAGGGCACACCGTATACCCAGGCAAAGCTGCTGCGTGAGGCTGCTCTGAAAGTGCGGAAGAGCCAAGATTCACTCTGAGGATCAAGGTGACCCTGTCCCAAAGCCGTGTGTTTTCTATCCGAGAACTGATGCATTTGGACTCGCGTATGAGTAAAGAATATTGAAATTGCCCTGGAATGTCAAAAGGAAAAACAGCTCTCTTACTTCAAGAAAGCCTGGTCGGCAATTTTCTTGGAAGCAAAGAAGGGGAGACTTCATCTCATATACTTTGCACATGTGGTCAGTAGATACCAGTCCTTGGAAAAGGGTATCTTGCTTGGTAAAGTAGAGGGGCGATGAAGGGGAAAACGACCTTGGATCCTTTGGGCTGACACAGCAGCTGTAGCAATGGGCTGAAGCATCCAGACATTTGCAAGGATTGGGCGTGGCTGGACAGTGTTTCGTTCTGTTGTACACAGGTGTCTTCTCAGACACATCCAACACAATGGCACCCGCACCCACCACCCCAGGAATGATGGTTTGCATTTTTCACATTCTGACAATGCCAGGCAAATACAGTGCGCTGCGACTGGCCACCTGAGTACTAACATGCCATCTCAATCTCATCCTAAAAAGATAACTTTACAAAAGGAAAATAAATAGGTGATTTTCTAACAAGACAAAGATGTTTAGAAAATTTAACTTAATTTGCAAAAGCTCTCTTCCTGTTTCCAATGATTCCCTTTCCTTACAGAACCAGGATCCTATTTGGATCACTTTTGTCCTTCAAACACTGTAGACAAGCTGGGATGGGGTGGGAGGCGTGGTGAGCATAATCATTCTAGATTGGGGTGCTCACACTTTTTTCATCATGCGAGCTACTTATAAAGCCATCAAGTCAAAATGGTCTACCAACTTCAAAAATACAAAAGATATATTTTTATTGATTTATTACAGTTACTCATAAATGCATTGAGAATTCTTTATATGTACAATGTATATTTGTGTACCTTGCATAACTGCATGAGTCCATACGGCACAACACACACAATTAACTGTGTACATTTTTGGTCATGACTTGAGTTGACGCTGATGATTTGCACTGAATGGAATGAGCCAGGGATGCATAGTCCGGACAGTAGCTGCTGATAGTCAGCCTCAAGCACACTTCCAAATGATCATCAGTCATTTGGTACTTGGACTTAATGATCTTCATGTGTGAAAAGGCTGACTCACATAAATAAGTAGAGCTGAATAATGTAGTCAAGGAGGTAGCATATTTCCTCATGCTTGGGTAGTTTCCCTCTGTGAGTAAGTTTCAGAACTGTTCATGCACTCTGGGCTTCAGTTGAGTGTCAACTTGTAGTGTCAAAATCTCCAGTCCAGGAGAGTTCAAGTGAAACAGTGTTGTAACTTTGGATGTGAGTGAATCAACCTAGGCATCATCCTCAAAAGGATAGCACATGCAGGTAGCAACTGGCTTGAGCAAATAAAAGTTTCGAAAGCGTTTGACTTCACTTGTCAGTTTTGCTGCACTTAGCGCAGTTGTTTGCACATGTGGTTGGCAACTAAGATCGCGTCTGTGCTATATATCAATTAAGTGGCAGGATTGATGGTAGGCTAACATCTATTTTTTTAATGCCCTACGATCTACCCGCACTACATTTGCGGTTGGCTAGTAGATCGTGCTCAACATATTGAGCACCCCTGCTCTGGGTATCTTGCTTTGAGTGGAAGGAGATGGTGAGCAGTGTGCAAGGAAGCTGTGCCATCAGAGCAACTGGCCCAGCGGTGACAGGACAAGTAGCAGCCCTGTGGCTCAGAGGACAGGGTAGAAGAGCCCTCGGAGTCTCTAAATCTGTAACTCTTTATGGGAGAAGAAAGCTCTGTCTTTTTCCCAAGGAGGTTTTCAACTGCTGACCTTGAAGTTAGCAGCCCATGTCTAACCACTAGGTCACCAGGGCTCCTGAGAAGACCTCCAGACAAACAGTAAGCAGGGGAGGCTTGAGACAATCTCCCAGGGATTCAGACAACTCCTCACAAAGTTACTCCTGTCTTAGACTTTTAAATATATAACTAGTTCAGCAGCAAGAAAAGCAAATACAGACTACTTGCTTCAGTTCAGAAGATATCAGTATGGGTATGTATGCCCCATTTTATATCGTTTTAAGTATGCTTTGATGCGCTTATAGGATGATGATATTTAAGTCCAGCCTCCCCTGGTGAGATCTTCTTCTTCTAGTTCTTCTTCTTCTTCTTCAGTGCTGAGATATTTAAATTAGATTCAACCTTTTAAGGAGGATTTTGGATGGCCTTTGCACTTGGTGCACTAAAGAGAGAGTTTCAATCGGCATAAGAATTGCACATAGCTTCTTTAATCTAACCCTTACAGTGGGTGGATTCCTCCCAGTTCACAGAAGAGCTGCAGAAAGCTATCTTGTAGTTAAAGCAATGCAGTAAATAAAGCATCTAAATTGTGAACTCCTCTAGGGTCTTATTTGGTAATATTTCAACTGAGTCATAAGGTTGCTTTGTGCTTTTGTTTTTCAACTCATTGTTTTCACATGCTGAAGAACTGGCCCCCACTGAAGGTAAGACAGCCATTCATATAGCCTTCCCTACCTACAAGGGGCAGATAGTTCTACCAGTCTTTACACCATCAATGAGAGCACCTTCGGAGATTTTTCCTGACATGCAAAGATAGTGAATTGATTGGTAGATACAAAGCTTAGTCAGGCTTTTTTCTTAAGCCCATGGCAGGAGAAGAAGATCAGAATTGTGACCTTTGGTGAAAAAATAATCAAGTTTGTATGTGCAGATGGTGATAAGCAAACTTCTCTCTGGATGTGTAAGGATACATATTAACATTAGTTACTGCTGAGGTGAGGCTGAAGCAGGAGGAAGTGAAGGCAAGGACCTTTAATACAAGTATATACACACAAAAGGAGGTTTTCAAAAAAGGCCCCGGAGATATGGAATAACAGGTAGTGAAAATCCTCTATGAGCTTTTTGAAGCTAGCTATCTATGAAGCCCTGAGGACACAGTGGTGAAAGTGCTTAGCTGTGAACAGAGAAATTGGTGGGTACAAATGTTCTACCTACTCCACAGGGAACAGTGGGGTGGCCTGTTCCCATAGAGATAACAGGTTTTACCTGGAAACCTGGAGGGCAGTTCTTCTCCATCCTACAGGGTGACTGGGTTGGAATGTTTCTCAGTGTAAAAGCGTTTGATAGGTGTCTCTCTCTCTCTTGGTGTAAGCTCTTTTAGCGGGTTTGCTTGTTTGATTTTTGTTTGTGTGTGTGTGGTGTGTGTGTGCGTGTGTGTTTTGTGTGGCATCACTGCCCTGGTGGGAGTAGGAAACCCCGCCTTGCTCCTGGAGAGCTGCTGCTGGATTTAAACCATCAACCCCGTGAGCTGCAGTCCCGCACACAACCACTTACGCCACCAGGGCTCAGCCCCAGGTCTGCTTGTTTTTAAGGAGATTACCAGGGCATAATGGTTATAAGTCGGACTGCTAAAAGAAAGGTGAGTAATTTGAAACCAACAGCCACTGATGAAGAGAAAGAGGAACCTTTTGAGACCCATAACAAAGTTAATCTCCCACCTCCTGAATCCAGGGACAAGGGAACAACAAGTGATCTAAAATGGGTGTCAAGGAGGGTGTGTAGAATGCCTGGTAGGACTTAATCAAGGCAATGCAACCAAGAGGAATTACTGACATACAAATGAAGGCTACATGTGGTAGTGGGGTAAGAGGGAAGGAAAAGAAATCACAGGAAACAACTAGGAGCAAAAGGCATTTATAGAGGTCTAAATATAGGCATGTGCATATGTAAATATATTTATATATAATAATGGGGGAAAGATCTATGTACATATATTTATAGATTTAGTATTAAAGTAGCAGATGGACATTGGGCCTCCACTCAAGTACTCCCTCAATACAAGAACGCTTTGTTCTATTAAACTGGCATTCCATGATGGTCACCTTCCTGACACAATCACTGAAGACAAAGTGGGTGCATAAGCAAATGTAGTGAAGAAAGCTGATGGCGTCCGGCTATCAAAAGATATAACATCTGGAGTCTTAAAGGCTTGAAGATAAACAAGTGGCCATCTAGCTCAGAAGCAACAAAGTCCACATGGAACAACACAACAGGCTGTGTGATCACGAGGTGTCGAGAGGATCAGATTAGGCATCGAAAACCCAGACCAAAAAATCATATCATCGTGAATGAGGGGGAGTGTGAAGTGGGGACCCAGAGCCCACCTGTAAGCAAGTAGGCACCCCCTTACAGAAGGGTTGCAGGGAAGAGACAAACCAGGTAAGGTGCAGTATAGCACTGATGAAACATACACTTTTCCTCTAGTTCTTCAATGCTTCTTCTTCCTAACTATCATGATCCCAATTCTACAAATCTGGCCAGAGCATGTACATGAGTACAGATAAAAGCTGAAAACACAGGGACTCCAGGACAAATAAACCCCTCAGGATCAATATTAAGAGTAGCCATACCAGGAGGATAAGGGGCAAGTGATAAGGGGAACCAATCACAATGATCTATATATAGCCTCCTCCCAGAAGGATGGGCAACAGAAAAGTGGGTCAAGGGAGACATTGGTCAGTGTAAAACATGAAGAAATAATATTAATAATATATAAATTATCAAGGATTCATGAGGAAGGGAGGAAGGGAGGGAGAAAAGGAGGGAAGAAGGGAGGAAAAAGTGAGAAGTTGATACCAAGAGGTCAAGTAGAAAGAAAATGTTTTGAAAATGATAATGGCAACAAATGTGCTTGATATAGTGGATAGATGTAGTCATTGTGATTAGAGTTGTACAAACCCTCAGTAAAATGATTTTTTAAAAAATTAATCTCAAAACCCCACAGAGTTTAATACCCCTTCCTCTAGGCTCCCTAGGAGTGAGCATCGACTCGATGGCAGTTTATGGCTTTGTTGAGTTTATGGCTTTGTTTTTATAGCTGTAGCTCGGGGCTGACTCTCCAGTGCTGTGCCTAGCTTGGGGACACAGGATAAAACCAGTCAACATCTGTGGAATGCACGCGTGGATGACTGTCAATCTTATGAACAAGTAAATTGGAAGGTAGCAGGAAGCAGTGGCAAGAACATGAGCTTTGGAATCAGAAGGATGCTTGAGATCCAGCCCTGCTTTGCAGGAAACTCTCTGACCTTGAGCACAAGGATTAATCAGAGTCTCTGAATTCAGATTCGCCTGATGGCAATTAATGAACCCAGTTTCTTTCTCCGTGTACTAGAGATAGCAATACCTTAGCACACACAACATGATCATGATCACGGTACAGTTGGGGTCTCTGTAAGGGTTAGGATAATCCCTATGTACCTGACGGCCATCGTCATGAGTTGCTCTGGAGTTAGCCCTGACTCAAGATGGCCTCCTTTATAAAAGAATAAAATGCTATCCCATCCTGTGTCATCTTCAGAATTGATAGTATATTTGAGTCTATGTGTGTGACTCTTTCATCCACCCATTTCATTGAGGCTTTTTCTCATTTCTACTGGCCCTCTGCTTGACCAGAGGATATAGCCAATATAAACATGGAAATAAAAAACTCATCGAGCTGCCCTGTAGTTTGGCTCACAATTGCTTTTATAGACAGAACTGCCTCACAACTTCCCAGGCTGGCATCCTTATGAAAGCAGACAGCTCTTTATCCCATCGACCTTCCAGGCAGCCTCAGGGTGCTTTAACCACCATGCAACTGAGAGCTGCGCCCCACCCCCCGGATTGCCAAATGTGCTTGTGAAAAATGAAAGTTTATTTTTTATAGACTATTTTGTCTACCAGAATGCCTTTGGCTCTATTGCTTCCTGTTAAACCCCGGTCTGACCTCATGTCAAGTCCAAAGCCTACCTTGACCTCCATGCTCTTATCTATCCTCTTTACCCCTCCCCCTCTCCTTGGCAAAAGAGAGCTCTCCTCAAAAACATATCGGTGATCTCTTAGGTCACTTTTTATATTGTTGAATTTAATAATCATATTACTTGTGGTATCTTGCCGCCTAGTCTGCCAACTCCCTGGTGGACAAGAAGAATGTCTGGTTCCTAAGTACATCCCGCAAAAAAAGGCTGTTCATAGCACCATTCAGGTGATAAACAGTTAATGGATTTTAAAAAACTAAATTAATAAACTTGAACATATTTTCCCATAGGAAGAATGATATAATTGGTTATTACACGCCTGTTCAAAGAATTGATTTTAAATGAATTGCAGAGAGAAATAATGAGATAAAAGCAAAGATTCAATAACAATAAAAATAACTATAAAAATGGTACTTAGGCTTTATGTTCTATAAAGGATTTCATTTTACTTGAATCTACCACACTGGCCAATAGACATTCTGGTGCTTCAAAATGTGAGACATGTTTCTGGGTATATCTAACCAGCTGATGCCAAATATGGCACACATTTTCTCCTCCCAGCTCAAGTTTTTGAGATACAGAACATAAGTCACATGTCACTCTTCACTCTTTTCTATGAAAGGGCAGAATACCTGAATCCAATGTTAGCTGCCTGTAACAGAGAAAGTGCACATTGGCTTTATTTAAAGTGGTTTGTTTTGCACTAAATATTTAGGTCAAGTATACTTCACATGGTGTCCTCTGATCCTAAGATGTACCTGAATAGTGGAAACTGTATGAACTTGAAATTTCCCCCCAGGTATCACTTCCCCTTTATTAGGGGCTTAACAGCAGGCTGTGCTAGTGCGCTATCTTAACAAGGGGCCCAGCATCAGAGTGACGGTGCAGTAAGTAAGGGTTCCTGGTGGCGGAGTGGGTTTTGTGTCAGACTGCTAACCACCAGGTCAGCTACTGGAGCCCACAGCCACTCTGCAAGGGAAAGATGAGCCAGAATGCCTTACAGCTTCAGAAACCCAGGGGAGAAGTTCCAGTCTGCCAGACAGGGTCACGCGGAGTCATCATCGACCGACTGGTAGTGAGACTGGTACCATCAACAGAGGTCCAAATGCCAGAAACCCGGATGGGTCTGTCAGAGTTCAACCTCCTTTAAGAAAACACCCAAATGCTCTCATCTTGTTAATGGTTGGCACAGTGTCTCCCCCGGTGTCAGAATTTTTCTTATCAAGAAGCTTGGAGGCAACCTCACCTCGGAAACACTGAACATGAATTATCCATTGACTTCCATGAAGCAAAATGTGTTCTGAAATGTTTGCTGCCTAATTTGAAGGAGGAAAATGCAGATTTTCAAAATATTTATGCAAATTGCTATAAAGTCTTACATTTTCGACACGCTAAATTGCCCTGGCACCTTCCAGATAGCTGTCGTTTCAGTTTTCTTTATTTTCCACTCTTCTTAAGCTGTGTCCTGACTTTGCAGTATCCAACTTATGGTCCACGGGTCCTCAGACTATGGCCCGTGGGCCACATGCAGCCTGCCGACATTTATCCGGCCTGCCGTGTTTTTGTGGCCACTGCTGTCCTTCTTAGCAGTCAATTCATCCCAACCCCAGCAGTAAATTTGTTTATAGTTGTTTTTGTTGGTGTTTTTTTTTTTTTAACTATAGACTAGCCTTCCAACGGACTGAGAAACAGTGAACTGGCCCCCGGTTTAAAAAGCTTGAGGACCCCTGTAAGTATCTTCATATATTGCACAGCCGCTCATACAAACAAGAAAAGTCTACTGCCGTCCAATCCTGTCTAGCTCACAGGGACCATCTCAGAAAGAGAGAACCCTTTGTATGTCCAAACCGTTAGCTCTTTTACAGGCTGCAGAGGGACTGGTGGCTTCAAACCACTGACTTTATGATTGGCAGCTCAACATACCCAAATGGCCACCATGGGTTCATATACAACTTCCCTGAGAAATCCCTTAATATCTAATTAATATATATATATATATATATATATATATATATATATATTTCTTATCTTTTATCCTACCCTATAATTTGTGAGTCTAAATTTTCCTCGTGTTTAAAAGTAAGATAATAAATTAACAAATTGGTTTAACTTAATAGCTGAAAATACACAGAAACACCCCATCTAAGGAATTAGAGCTGACTCAGTCTATTCAATGCAATTTTCTGACTCAGTGCCCCAAACAACTGGAGGACCAGGCTTAACAACTGAGACACCAAAAAAAAAAAAAAAACAAACGATTTTTGCTGTTGAGCTATGCGACGGATACCCCTGGAAGCAACAATCAAAAAATCAAAGGAAATATTGCATGGGGGAAATCCACTGCAAATGATCCACTTAGAGCGTGAAAAAAAGCAAAGCTACCACTTTGAGGACAAAGAGGAACCGGACCACAACCCTGGTATTCTCCATCCCCTCCTAGGCATCGGAGAGCTGGATACTGACGAAGGAAGCTGCAGAAGAACTGATACATGTGAATTGTGATGTTGGCAAGGAACAACGGGCTGCCAGGAGAAGGGCAAAAATCGATGTTGGAAGAGGTATGTTCTCAAGGTCTTTCGAAGCAAGGAAGGCAAGACTTTCCCTGACATACTCTGAACATGTGATCAAGAGCTCCAGTCCCTGGAGAAAAGCCATCAAACTGAGTAGAGGGTCTGTGAAAAAGAGGGAGGCCCTCAACAGAATGGACTGACACACGCAGTAGCTACAGCAGTGGACTGAAACATAGCGGCAACGTTCAGGATGCCACAGCACTGGGCAGTGTCACAGCCTCGGTTGCACATGAGGCCCCCTCCATGAGTCAGCACCTGTCAATGGCACCTCCCAACAGCAGCAGCGACATGTCGGGCACCACGCTCCTCCTTCAGAGATCACGCATCATGCCAGGCCGTTCAGGATGGCAAGTGGGAGCATGGCAGGACCTCAAAATGACACTAGGGCAGGGGTTGTTCAGGGAAAGCTTTCCCCAACCGGGATTTGAAAGGAGAAGCCAGACAAAGCAGAGGGAAATGTGCTTGGACAAAGGGTACCGGTGAGTGAAAGAGCACAGCATGATCAAAGAACTCAAGTCTGTGGCACAAGTCTCCCAGGAGACTAGGCCACTGAGCAAGTGCTAGAACCATCAGAGTCAACAGAGCTTCCTTGGGAACTCTTCGTGCGAAGCACAACTCTATCAATTCATCTGGAGCTTTGTGCCTCATCTAGACAAGACCTGTGAATGAATACACAGGTGCTATAGCTTTCTAAAAGCATTCCCATCACAAGCCTAGGCAGGCCATTACAACCTTTTCTCACGCTCTAACCTCTGTCCTCGCTCTGCTCTTCAACAAGGAGCCAATACAAGGCTCTATATTTCAGAGACAGCAGGAAGGAGGTTAGGGCAGGGCTCTCAAACATTAAGTGCTCTTGTTAAGATTCAAGTCCAGTTCCATAAGTACATCTGACGTTGCGGCCGAGCTTCTGCATTAATAGGGGATATTAATGCTGCCTTTTTATGGACCACACTTGGGCAATGACATTCTAGTTGAACCAAATTGTGCAATCATATGATTAGATTCACATTTAAAAAATTTTTAATTTTGTATAAATCATTTTTTTGGGGGCTCATACAACTCCTGTCACATTCAATTGTGTGCACACCACATTTGCACACCTGTTGTCATCATCACCCCTGAAGCATCCTCCCTCTACTAAGGCCCCAGTGCCAGTCCCCATATTTTCCCTCCCCACTCACCCCTTCCCCATGAATTGGGGAAATTGTTATTACTTTCTCATATCATGCTCTGTCCGATGTGTCCCTTCACCTGCTTCCCCCATCTGTACTCCAGAGATGTCATATGTCGATTCCAGCAATTGTTTCCCCCTTCCACTCCACCCTCCCTCTACTCTCCCAGTATCACGACTCCCACCACTGGTCCTAAAGGGATTATCTATCCTGAATCACCCATGTTTCTGGCTCCAGTGTATATCCCCTGGTCTAGCTGGATTTGTCAGGTAGAACGGGGATTATGACAGTGTTTGGGAGGAAGCATGTGAGAACTAGAGGAAAGTTGCAAACCTCATTGTTGCCACACTGTACCTTGACTGGATCCTCTCCTCTCTGGAATCTTTCTGCAAGGGATGTGACTTCACCTATTGATGGACTTTGGGTCCCCACTCAGTACTCCCTCTCATTTATAATGATACCATTTTTAGTTCTTTGATATCTGACACCAGATCCCTTCCACACCTCGTGATCACACAGGCTGGTGTGTTTCTTCCATGTGGTCTTTGTTACTTCTGAGCTAGATGGCCACTTGCTTACTTTCAAGCCTTTAAGATCCCAGATGCTATATCTTTTGATAGCCGGGCACCATCAGTTTTCTTCGCCACATTTGCTTATGCACACATTTGGCCTCCGTTCCCCACAAGGTCTTTGCCTGATGGATTACCTGAATAGGGCCACCCACTCCTCCAAGGAATGATGTCATTGCTGAGGGATGAGAGGGGAGCCCAGCCTCTGTAGGACTAGAGTCCTGTTTTCATGCAGTATGGGTCTTGCTGTGTGGCTCCCTGGTCATCCTCATGCCCATAGAGCAGATGAAGGAAGCTCAGCCAGGAGCTGGATTTCCTTGCAGAGCAAGCTTGAGGCACGGGGTCCGATGGGTTCACAGGAAACCAGGGTCTAACACCAAGTGCTGTCAATAGTCACTGTCCTCTGCACACAGTTCCTGTGTCAGAGTGGATTGAAGAACTCCAGGTTCCGTTACACAAATGCCATTCTTATGCCATCTACCCCTTAGGAGGCAGTAGCTCCAATATTATGAGGCAAGTGAAAAGCGAGCATGGGAAGAAGGGAGAGGATGTACAGACAAACATAATGGAAGCTAGTTAATGGTCTCTGGCAGTTCCTATCCCATAGCCAATGCCTAATCACTTGATTCAACCAGTGAAAGCTGGACAACCACTAAGTTAACTCAGTGTATCCATATACCCTGTTGTACAGGGAAGTGTCTTTGAAGAACCTGCTCATTGGTTATGTGTTTCAGAAAGCATCTAATTCTAATCGCAAATGAAATAATTTCTCAATCACCCTGTTATTTACTCACTCACAACACAGCCCACACCTGTACTCTTTCTTCCGCCTGCTCCTGTAAAACATTGTGTCACCATGTCACATAATCTAAAAACACATGGGAACGTCCACTTATCAACTGCCCACTATCTGGAGTTTGTAGCAACACGGTGACTGAGGAAGCTTGTGGAAAGTCAGGGCAAAGACGAGAACAAGAAACAGCACAAGAGCGGGAGCGGGAGGCAGCGTCAGGCAGAGGCTACGAAGTAAAGTGCACAGTGGGAGCGTCTGGGATCCTGCAGCCCACACAGACTCATCCTCTAAAGCAGCGTGGGGTCCAGGCCCCCTGGAGGTCTTCCCCAGTAAGCTGTCTGGAGCGTATAGTTATTCTGAGTTTGAGCTGAGCCTCTCAAAAAGACCTTAGGACCAGGATTCTGCTCATTTGTGTTCAGAAGAAATACTGATATGTTTCCAGAAAAGGCAGGGAGATGAGAAAAAATACAAGGATACGACTTCAGATTTCCACATTCTAATCAAAGGCAATTAGAATTATCGTAGAAAAGTTTGCAGCTAAATTTGAGGCCACTCTCCCTGCAGAGAAGTTAACATTGAGAAAAATGCCTTTTTGTCTCATTAAATTCTGGTAGAAGGGCCAAGGAGCTCCTCACCTTCCACTGAACAGCTCTGGCAGGACAAGCAGGGGGCCTCCTGGTGGAGGGCATGGAGCACAAGGAGGACCAATGACATTTCTGGGGAGGAAAGAGTGGTCTTTGGCAGATGGTGGTGGTGGTTGTGGGGGTTAAGAGCCATCAAGTCAGCTCTAGTCCAGAGGGACCCTACACACAGCAGAACGAAATGCTGCACGAAACATTGCAAAGTGCTTCTTGCCGATGGTAGTTGTTTTGTTTTGTTTTGCTTGGGGGGCATCACTGCCCTCTGGTGGGAGTAGGTGACCCAGCCTTGCTCCTGAAGAGCTGCTGCTGGATTTGAACAGCCAACCCAGTGGGCCACAGTCCCACACACAACCACTATGCCACCGGGGCTCAGCCCGCTGATGGAAGTTTTAAAAGATCATTTATGCTGCCAACTTCTCTCAAAAGGCCTGCGTAGAATGTTTGATGTTTTAAAAATCTCCAAAGATTAGTACAACGAAATACATAAATTTTTATAATGTTAATTTTAAAAAGAACACGAGAAGGAACAAACAAGTTACTGCAGATGATTGGTTATCATGGTCAACTGAAATAGCCAGCCCTGAGCTGTCTGGCAGCAAATAAAAAAGGGGATTATTTTGATCTTCTGTTTTCATCGTGGATAAAAGGCAACATTAACCTAGAGAGGATACTTTTAAAACGTTTTTTAATAAATAGCTTTATGGGGGCTAAAATCTCACTGGCATTTATTTTATAAGCAAGATCATAGGCTATGATATCTTGGGTTTGGAGTCTGTTGATGCTTATGATGTGCTACATAGCCCTACCTATTTCTTCAGAGTCCCATGAGCAATTGCTGTCCAGATGAATGAGCACCGCTATATAGATTTAATACTCTCTTCTCTTTCAAGAACATTACCCGATGGTCACCAATAATATGTAAAAAGGAACAAGATAATAAAATTCAATAGAACCAGAAAATCTGTGGTGTTAAATGCTAAAAGAATACTTTGGAATTCAAACTCCCAGAAATGTAGGTAAATATCTGACCAGATTACCAGTTACATATGTGGCTCTGGTAGTCAACCCTGGCTGGATACAATGGCTTATGGCAGAGCTACTCAACCTGTGGGTCACAACCCCTTTAGGGATTGAACGATGCTTTCACGGGGGTCGCCCAATTCATAAGAGTAGTAAAATGACAGTGATGAAGTATCAAAAAAAATGAAGTATCAATAAAAAAAAATCACCACAACATGAGGAACCGTGTTAAGACCTTAAAGGGTTGTGGCATGAGGAAGGTTGAGGACCTCTGGCTTATGGTCTACCTAGATAGACTTGTCTTATCTATAGGACAAACCTCTAATAGTACAAGGGAAAATAGGAAGATGTTTCAAAAGTTTGTGGAAAAAATTGGATGATCCCATGAACTCTCTGAAGCCCCTCTTAACATTGACCACTATAAAGATGATTGTAAAGGACTTGATTTTGTTTTAAAGTAAATCCATGGGGTGATCACTAGAAACTAACAATTGCTCAGAGGATATGATGATGAACCTCTGTCATGCCCTCTCTGATATGTAAAATATATTATTTAACCTTCTGTAAGATCAGCAAGTCAATACCATGTGACATACATCAAACAGTTCCCATTCTCTGACAGAAAAGGTATGACCAGGCCTTCAAACAGTATGCAGCCCTATTTTATCTATTTTTATTATTAAATCATGTTATTGGGGGCTTGTACAACTCTGATCACTTTCCACACATGCATCCATTGTGTCAAGCACTTTTGTGTATTTCATCGTTCTCAAAACACTTGCTTTGCATCCGAGACCCTGGTTTCCACTCCTCATTTTCCCCTCCCTCCCTGCTCTCTCCTCCCCCATGAATCCTAGATAATTTATAATTATTATTATTTTGTCTTATCTTTCACCATCCAATGTCTCCATTCACCCATTTCTCTGCTGTCTGTCCCCCGGGGAGGAGGTTATATGTAGATCCTTGTAATCTATTCTCCCTTTCCCCCTCACCTTCCCACCACCTCCCAGTATCACCCTTCTCACCACTGGTCCCCAGGGGTTCTTCTGTCTTGGATTCCCTGTGTTTCCATTTCCTATCTGTATCGGTGTACATCCTCTGGCTAGCAGCCCTATTTTAATGGCCCCTGGTCATTCAGTATTGCCCTTGGTGGCCTCTATATATGATTCATTAGAATTTTACCTTGTTCACCTCCCTCCCCCCGTTAACTTCTATTTTTAAAAACACATACACAATTGTCTATGAAGAGTATGTCCCGGCCGGCCTAGTTCTCTGAAGTGAAACTAGGTCCATTCCAGTTAGTCTTCAGAAGAACCTTTAGAAAGTACCCGGTCCACTCCTCATTTTTGACATGGTTCGATTCCAGAGACCAGGTCATTATGTTAAAATGGAACATGACCACAAAAACGGATGACTTCATCATCACACCATTGCCAAAATGACACTGTTACCGAGTTGCCAAAGTGCATCCTTCTATAGCTGCCAAAGCACTGGGAAGCACGGCCCAGTCAACTTGAAACATAACCTCAACCATCACAACCGACATGACTGCCCCACTGCCAGGTGTACTCTGGTAATGTGTAAAACTGTCCGCTGGAGGATTAAAAGAATCAATTGTTTTAAATGCAAACTATCACAGAATGAGATAGTTAATAAATGAGGAATAGATGGTGGTGGCTTAGAACAGAGAAAAAGAGCCAAGTCTTTACGAGGCTCTGTCACATATCAAGTGAACTGAAAGTGATGAGAACCTATTCATATGACTTGAGGTCAGTGTGAACAAAGCAGACACTTCACTCCTAAACAGAGACCACCACCCCCAACCCACGTAGTTGGCGGAATAAAAACAATAAAGCGTTCCCTTCAAACGCATCTGGTTCCTTGGGAAAAGTGAGCATGATGGATTGAAGGCACTGGGGTATTACAACAACCGAAGGACAGACCAAAGTAGAAAACCAGAGGATACAATGATCAGTTGCATCTATGCCATAATAGTAGTAAAACAAAGTGCCAAGTTAAATATAATCAATATGTAGTACACTTTTATCGGAAACTGAAACACAATATACATACACCTGATAATACGGAAGATCTTTGGTGGCATAGTGGTTCAGCATTGGGCTGCTAACGTCAAGGTCAGGAGTTCAAAACCACCTGCTACTCTTTGGGGAAAAAAGATAAAGCTTTCTGCTCCCACAAAGAGTTCATCTCAGAAACCCACAAAGCCGGTTCTACGGTTCTTGGTGGCCATGAGTAGGAATTGACTCAATGGCAGTAAGTTCGTCGGTATTTGTTTGATCAAATTTGCCGTAGCAGTGGTGGCTTGAGTATTGTTATGATACTGGAAGCTGTTACGGTTGGTATTGCTGTTAGATGTCAGTAGCTGTCTTCTGACTCATTGCAAGCCCGTGTGACAGAGTGGGACTGCCTCTGAGGGATGTCTAGGCTGTACCCTTTACAGAAGCACACTGCCAGATCCTCCCCACACTGAGCAGTTGAGTGGGTTTAAACGGCCATCCTTGCAGTGAGCAGCCAAGTGCTCCCCTTTTATTACCAGCACCCTTCTCATAGAAGCCACATCACCCGTAGTCCACATACCACCAGATTCCCCACCAGGGACAAGTTTCAGTCAAGTTTGCAGGCTCAGACAGTCAAGAATAGAGACCCAGTGATCTCCCTCTGAATAGGAAGCCCATCACAAGCCTGTGGTCCTCGTAGACTGATGTGCTGTGTAGTCCTGGAGGATAAGCCCTCCTCCATTAAAAGGTGCTCTATACACAAGGGCTCTGATGATAGACTCAAACTGCCAACCACCACGAAGACAGCACAGGTCTGGGCAACATTCTGTTCCATTGCCCATGGGATCCCCTTGAGTAAGAGCCACCTTGACACAACGGCACAACAAATTTAATAAGGCAGAAGTACAAAGTATGGAAATCAATTCCTCTTTCAAGAGTAGAGGTGTTACTTTCTGTTATGATGTTATAAACTCAGAAATACTTTAAAAGGAAGCATATCAGTATTGTGCCTCCTGCATAGAGGAGCAGCAGGGCTGCAGCAGGGCTATGAAACAAGAGTGGTGCCTGTGGTCTGTTGTTGGCTTTCATTTTGAAAAATGATAGGGATTACGCTTAACAGCTCCGTAAGGAGACTGTAAGAAACTAATCAACAATTAGTTTAGTACTAGACATTTTTTTTGTTTTGATCTGGTTTTTTTAAAAATCATTTTATTGGGAGTTTATACAATTCTTAGCACAATCCATCTACCCATCCATTGGGTCTGTACATTTGTTGCCATCATCATTCTCAAAACATTTGCTTTCTACTTGAGCCCTTGGTATCAGTAATTTTGCTGCTCCTTTCCCCATCTTCCAACCCTCATGAACCTTTGATAATTTATAAATTATTATTTTTTCTTATCTTACACTGTTATCTCCCTTCACCCACTTTTCTGTTATCTGTCCCTTTGAGAGGGAGTTATTGTATATACTCAAGTATAAGCCAACCTGAATATCAGCAGAGCACCTAATTTTACCACAAAAGCTGCATTTAAAAATGTGCTAAAAAAAAAAACTCAGTATATATGGTGTATGTAAATCATTGTGATTGGTTTCTCTTTTCACCTCCCATCTTCCCTTTATCCTCCTGGTATTACTCCTCTCATTACTTGTCCTGAGGGGTTTATCTGTCCTGGATGCCCTGTGCTTCCAGTTCTTATCTGTACCCAGGTACATACCCTGGCCTAGCCAGATTTGTAAGGTAGAACTGGGGCCATGATAATGAGGTGAGGCAGCATTAAAGAATTAGAGGACAGTTGTATGCTTCATCGGTGCTATACTGCACCCTGACTAGCTGTCCCTTCTTTGTGACACTTCTGTAAGGGGATGTCCAGTTTCCTACAGATGGATTTTGGGTCCCTACTTCACACTCCCCCTCACTCACAATGATATGATTTTTTGTTGATACCTGCTACCTGATTCCTTCAATATCTCGTGGTCACACAAGCTGGAGTACTTCTTCCACATTCCATGGACTTTGTTGCTTCACAGATAGATGGCTGCTTGTTTATCTACATGCCTTTAAGACCCCAGATGCTATATCTTTTGATAGCTGGGCACCACCAGTTTTCTTCACTGCACTTGCTTGTGCATCACTTTGTCTTCAGCAACTGTGTTGGGAAGGTGAGCATCATGGAATGTGTGAACTCCACGTGCTGTGTGTTCTCTGGTTTCTCCCCATTTTCGATCTCTCTGTCCTTTTTATCACCAGATGTTTTCATTCATTTCAGCACCACTTCCACAGGAAGGATTTTCCCTATTTTCACTGATGATAGGATAGGTGTGAAGTATACGGTCACTACTTTATTTTGTCAAGTGAATAAAGACTTGTTTTCCCTGCTACTGTTTTTAAAGGACAGGATGCTTTGCAATGTGGTGAATTATTTAACATGGCTCCACTAGCTATAGCCTTTTCTACTTCCAACCAATGTCCTTTCTTTCCTGATGGGTCTGAGAAGGTGATAGAGAATATTGATTGGATTGTGATTCAGCTGTGAGTGATTGTTATCTGGGTTAGTCGTGATTGCCATCCTGCTGAAACAAGCCACCGCAGAAACAAGAGAGGGGAAACGCTGTACCATCAGGAAAGCCAGAAGTTGAGCATGTCCTTTGGACCCTGAGATCTCTTCATATTGAACCTCCTTCATCCAGAAGATGGCTTTAACACCAGAGGATGAACAGCAGCAGAATGAGCAGCCAGGGCAGTGGGTTTCCCAATCCTTAGAGCAAGTAAGGCTGAGGGCTTTGGGGCAGGAAGCTGGTTTGTGGGGTGGGATGCCTCTCTAGGCACTTAATTGGAGGAGCTGGGCTTGCTAACCCATGGAACTGGAGCTGAAACCCTTCAAGCTGAAGCCTACAGCAAAGTGTCATGCTGCTTTGTGACAGCCCTAAGAGAGCTTTGGCACATTTCAGGGCCAGGACAAAAGGCAGCTCAAGAGGCTGAGGGCCAGAGAGAGGGCCTGCCTACCTGCAAACACAGCAGAGAAGACACTGTACTGACTGAACAACTGTATCCGGGGCTTTTCTCCCCCGAATTGTTAGCTATTAACTTCCCTAGTCAGTCTCAGAATTGTGAGTACTGTCTGTGCGTGCTGGGTAGCCGTGCAATACACGATCAAATCTGACTGAAAAAAAAGCAGAGCGTGCTATGGGAGGGACAGTTAGAATTGGTAAGGGGGGCTGGAATGTGGGGGCAGGTCTAGCCTCGTAGGAATCTGCCTTGGGCTGCCCAGTAGCTGCAGCTGATTTTCTTTCCTCCTAGCCAAGCCCTGGTGGTGTGGTGGTTAGGAATCAGGCTGAGAGCTTGGGGATAAGGCTGTGAACAGCACGGTCAGCAGTTTGAAACCACCCGCAGTCCGGCAGGAGGAAGAGCGGCCTTTCTACTCCAGTAAGAGATTCAGCATCAGAAGCCCCCAGGGGTCACTGTGAATCAGCACTGAGTGAAGCCAGAGGAGCTCAGACTACCTCACCCCCCACCCCCCATCTCATCATCTTTCCCTTTTTACATTCGCACTTTTCAAAAGACCTCTTTCGTATAGTGAAAAAGAAAAAAGGTCACGGTTAGTTGCCTCTCCATCGGCGTAGACTCAAGGCAATGCCAGGTGTAGCACGAGGAATGGAGCCCTGTAACCTAATGGACCGCTTTCCCAGCATTGCTTCTGGCCACCGTCTGTTATGATCCAAAGGGCTTTCATTGGCTCATGTTTAGAGCACCAGGCTGCTCTTCTCAACCTCTTGGTCTGAAAGCTCAGTGGAAACCCGCGTGTCATCAGTAGCCAACCCTGTCGGCGTGTGACGTGCCAGTGGGACAGCCTCCAGCATGCCGGTGACATGTAAGCTGCCAGGGCTCAACCACCTGATGGAGGGGTGGTGGGAAAACCCGCGGCCCACCTTCTTTCCCCCTGCCAGGAGTTCTGGTGATGAGTGATTACACACTGGACTACTAACTTCAAGATCAGCCGTCTGAAACCACTCCTTGCTCCAAGGGAAAAAGAAGAGGCTTTCTATGCCAGTAAGGAAAATTATATCATTATGAATGAGGGGGACTACATATTGGGGACCCCAAATCCATCTGTAGGTAACATGACATCCCCTTACAGAGGGGTTGCAGGAAGGAGATGAGCCAGTCAGGGCACAGTGTAGCAACAATAAAATATGCCACTTTCCTCTAGTTCTTAAATGTTTCCTCCCCTACTTCTACCTTACACCTCCAGCTAGACCAGGGGATGTACACTAGTACGGATAAGAGCTGGAAACATGGGGAACCCAGGACAGGTGATCCCTTCAGGATCAGTGGTGAGAGTGGTGATACAGGGAGGGTGGAGGGGAGGAGGATTATAAAGGGGGAACCGATTATAAGGATCTACATATAACCACCTTCCTTGGGTATGGACAACAGGGAAGTGGGTGAAGGGAGACATTGGACAGTGTACTATATAACAAAATGACAATAATAATTTATAAATTACCAAGGGTTCATGGAGGGAGGGAATGAGGGGCTGATACCAAGGGCTCAAGTAGAAAGCAAATGTTTTAAGCTGGCTGAGCTCTGGTGGCATAGTGGTTGTGCGCGGGACTGTGGCTTACTGGGATGGAGGTTCAATTCCAGCAGCGGCTCCACAGGAGCAAAGGCTGGGCCTCCTACTCAACCACTAGAAGGCAGTGATACCCAAAAAACAAACAAAAAAAAAGAATGACAGCAACAAATGTGCTTGGAACACAATGGGAATATATATATATGAATTGTGATAAGAGTTGTATGAGCCCCCCAAAAAATGATTTTTTTAAAAGAAACACCCAGGATGGGAGGAAGGAGGGGGTGAAATGAGGAGCTGATACCAAGGGCTCAAATAGAAAAAAAATATTTTGAAAATGATGACGGCAACAAATGTACAAATGTGCTTGACACAATGGATGGATGTATGGACTGTGATAAGACTGTATGAGCCCCTAATAGAATGATTTAAAAGAAAGATGGATAGAAACACACAAGGGCAGTTTCCCCCTGCCTTATAGGGCTACCGTGGGTCTGCATCAACCCAAAGGCAGTGACTTTTTCAGAATATTTTACCCTGAGCTCAAGTGCAGAGAAAAGTGGAAGATAGAGGCCACAAACAACCTTCAGAGGGATGGCGTGCAAATATGACACAGGGGTAAGGACACAACTGTGAACACAGACACTTCTCTGAACTCACGCACAGAAAATCCCCTTTGCTGCTGGAGGCCAGGTCAGGGACAGGCTGCTAAGAGTCAAATGCCTGGGTTCAGGAGGACACCGGGTTAGTCTTTCTCTCTGGTGAGTCCCCTTAGCAGGGACGTGTCTCTGCCACTGGTGTCACGCCATGCGTGAGTATCCTCTGATAGGGTGGTGCAGAGTGAAAGCACCCGGCTGCTCATGGAGCCATCTGAGACAGCAACCCCTTCACAGCAGAAAGATGCAGCTGCCTTTGGGGCGTACAGCCTCAGAAACTGTGTGGGCCGGTCATCAGTCTGTTTCCTAAGTGTGCTCTCCCAGGTCCCGGCTGTTCTTCAGAGTACAATGGATTTGTCATAAGTTGCTTCCAGTTTGGGGGGGGTCACAGAGAAATTAGGAGAGGCACTTAATTATTAAATATTAAGACAACATTGAACGAAGCAAGTGTGTCTGTTTCCCAATCTTGTTTTGTGTATTCATGAACCTCTTATCAGGGCCCTCCAGGCCTTGCACAGTCTGCACGGTGCCTGCTTACCTGGCCTACCTTGATCCATGCATCCCCAACACGCGCTGCCCTGACCACCTTGGGCAAGGCTTTCGACATTCACGTTCTAGTTCAGCTCAGGGCCTTGTATACGTGTGCCTTGTTTTCTGACTGAAACATTCTTGCCTCAACTCAGAAAAGTGGGCTGAGTCCCAGTGGCGTAGTGCTTGTGCACGGGACTGCGGCCCACTGGGATGGAGGTTCAATTCCAGCTCACAGGAGCAAAGGCTGGGCCTCCTACTCCCACCACCAGGGCAGTGATGCCTTAAAAGAAATTAAATAAATAAAAAATAAATTTTAAAAATTAAAAAAAAATTTTTTAATTAAAAAAAAAGTGTTTCCTGCTTTGGTTTTTTTTTTGGGGGGGGGGCATCACTGCCCTCTGGTGGTTGTGGGAGCTACTGAGCCCTGCTCCTGGAGAATTGCTGCTGGATTTGAACCACCAAGCCCGTGGGCCAGAGTCCCGCACTCAACCACAATGCCACCGGGGCTCAGCCCCCTGCTATGGTTTTGTATCTAGTTCTCCTTTCATGTATATTGCGCTCACGTATTTTGAAACCTTATTATTAGATGCATAAGCTTTTAGTAATTCATGATCTTTTAATTCCTTAACCCCCTTATTATAAACTGACATTAATTTAGTACTGGTAATATTAATTCTGAGAGCCATTCTGTTTGGTATTAACAAATGCATTCTATTAGCATACTATGTCATTTTCTATCATTTGCACTTCATCCTACTTGTGTCCATTTATATCTTTTAGCCATGTATTTTATTGGTAGTGTATAGTTATGTTGTACACTCACTATCATCCAATCTAATAATGGCTACCTTTTAATCAATGTGTTCAAATGATTAATATTTAACAATAACTGATATGGTTGAGTGGAGAGCTAGCACCTTGCTGTTTGTTCCTTATTCAATGCCCTCTTGCAGTTCATCATTTATTTGTTAGATTTGCCTGCTTAAGTTAATTTGTTTTTCCCTGGTTGCTTTCCCTTAACGACATTCTACCTGAGCAATTCACTATTGTTTCATCTACTGTGATTACCCTGACATTTAGGGGGAAAATGTCTGAAACTTAGTAGGGGCTCGATAAATTGAATAAAAGACGCAAACAGATTAAACATAATCAAGTATTCTGGTTAACTGAATTTCTAGTCAAATGAGGGTCATTTAGAAAGCGCCGTTTGCTCCAATTTCGTGGTTGTTGTTTTGGGTTTGGGTTTGATATTTTCTCCCAAGAGAGAAAACTTTCTTTTCCTAATGCACAAAGTCTCCTGTCCTGGACGTAACGTTCTAGCACCTCATTCTCACCATGCCGAGCACCAGCGAGGTTGATGCATGAACAGATGAAAGAGAAGGTGAGCAACCGGCTACGTCCTACAGAGCTCGGAATACAATCTAGGAGTTAGGGTTACAGGGCTGGGTATTTGGGAGGTTTCTTTAAGGGAAATCTCTATATGGCTCAGTTCCCTGGTTTTCTGCTTTTGTCTGTAGCTGAGAGAAGGAAAACATTTACTCATTATTGGCGACTGCTAAGCGTGATTCCAATTAAAAGACCGAAGTTACTACATGGTGTGATAGAGTAAAAGGAGAAAATGGGTTTACGTGTCACTCCAAGAAACCACTATAGAATTTGTTTAAATGAGACGGAAGCAAATGTGATTACAATAATATTGGACTAGTACATGATGAATGCCTAATTAAATTGCTATACACTTCAAAGTATGATAAGCAGACTGTGTCTAACAACACAGGGAAAATACTCATCATCATGGGCCACCTAGGAGATGTAAATCAAGACTACCAGGGGATATCACCTTACACACCATGACAGCTCAACTGAGAATTCAAAATAAATTTTTTTAAAATGCTGGAAAGAATGTGTAGAAATGAGAACTCTTACACGCTGCTGATGGATTTGTAAACATGCACAACCACCGTGAAGAGTGATATGGTGCTACCCCAAACAACTGGAAATAGAAACCCCATGTGACCTGTCCAGACGGCTGTTGGGTATACGTCCCCAAAGAAGTATGACACAGAACACGAACAGATGTATACTCTCCTATGTTTATGATAGCCCAATTTACAACAGCAAGAAGATGAAAAATACCCACCAGAAGAATGAAAAAAGAAACCCTGGTAAAAATGCACAATGGAATATTATGCATCTCTAAAACCCTATCTGTACCAGAGAGGACAACTACACTTGGGTCAATGGGTAAACTGAAGGGGGAAGCAAGGCGTTAGGAAAAACACTCAACATTAAGTACACAGACCACCAATGGGAGGAGATACTATGTATCATATCCCTAATTAGGCACGCTTGATCCAGTTGATAGTTGGCCCTGGGTGACCCAGGTAACCAGAAGTTCAGCCTCAGTCCTTTTTCAGGTACACAATATCCTTCATACCTCACCCCTGAAGGATCTAATTTGGAAATCCCACAAAGTGAATAAGACTTTACCTTAAATGTTCCTGTAACAAGATTAAAAGAACTGAAATGTCCCAGTGTGAGAAAAAGGAGACAACTGCTATCCCAGCAATATGGATGTGGAAGTCATTAGATTGGGGTTTCAAGTTCTTGCCTGGAAGGATCTCAGCAAGTGGTAACGCAAGACTATCATGCACGTATTATTTTTCAATTCTCTCTGCCTTTTAATGACTTGGGTAGCCCAGTTCTGCTTTTGTGAAGGAGCAAGATTGAAAGTTTTTCCCTACCTCCAATCCTCATGGTCAATGTCAATAGTGTACTGTCATCTAAATTGTCCAGCTGTACAAATCACCAATCCATAGCAGCCCATGAATCTGAAAAACTGTGCTATATTTGTGTATTGTCTTTTTCTCAGCAGTGTTTAAATTCTAAATTATACCGTTGACTATATTAACGGTAATATCAATAGCACTACCACAGGCCACCTGAGGATAATTTATAATATCTTTCAATAAACACTTGAAATCCCTTTTCAACAGATTACCCTAGCTATATATAAACTCATATGTGTATATGTGCAGTTAGTGTTAGAAGCTAGTGAGTCAGTTCTAGCTCAGAGACAGATTCGTTCTTTATTCTGACAGTTGGTGTTATGTTTCATATCGATTCACCAAGACCATAATTCAAAGATTTCAATAATTCTTCAGTCTTAGGGGAAATAAACAGGAGCGTACCCCTTCGTTTCATGAGAGGAATATAAAACTCTCTGAGGGGCCACCTTAGCCAAATCCTTGTCAGTTCTCAACCTGGTTTATAGTATCAGAACCCACACCCACCGCCATCAGTCTATTCTGACTCACGGCAACCTCATATAGGGCTTCCATGATGGTTGAGCTTTATGAGAGCAAACAGTCTTGTTTTTCCCCCATCGAGTTAGCAGCCCAATGCCTACCCCACAGTGTCACCGTGCCACCCAAGATCTCCTTGAATAGAGTCTGACGGGCAAAAGGAAAGCAAATGCTTGAGTGAGAAACCAACACGGAGGTTCTGAACTCACAGAGTGATTCTAACTTCTGGACATGGAGGGTGTATGTTAACAATCTATTGTAAATTGTGAGTTAGGTTAAGGGGTGGGAGCAGTCTGTCAGTTCTGCATTCAGCAGCTCTACCCACTCCTCAACCACACCCTCTTCTATTCTGCCCCCCTTGTCTCTCTTCTCCCTCTTGTGGACCCCCAGACTCCCTTTGATGCCAGCTGAAGTCAGAGGAATCTTGTTCTTGGAACCAGACTCATGGGAGAGACCAAGAAAGTAGACACGAAAGGGCAAAAGACCATCCATATCCAATCTTTGGAGCGATCAAAGTAGATCAAATATATACATATTCCTAAAGCTAGAAGGATGCTGTACCATGTTGAAAGTCCAAATATTCATTCTTAGAACAAAATACAACAGTATGGAGCTAACACATTTTGAATGTGAAGGTCCAGATAGTAAATATGTCCCCCTGAGAGGGTTGTCTGACCTCTGCTGAAATGACTCAACTCTGCTCAGGACAGCCCGAGAGCGGCCCACGACAGTGCATTCACACATGGGCTTGGGTGTGTACCAATAAAATTTTATTTACAAAAACAGGCAGCAGATTGGAGTTGGCCTCCAGGCTGAAGTTTCTAGATCAAATAGGAAAAAAAAATTCCTCACAACACAGGGAGGAAATGGAAAATAAATACATGAAGATTTAAAATGCAAAACAAAGCTGTGATGCACATACAAAAAGTGAGTTGTAGCCGCCTTATACATCTTAATATATTCTGTGATGAAAAAGACTTCAGGAGCCAGTAAAAGAAAGGGACAAAAGGGAAAAAATGCTAAACATTATTAGGTCTAAGGAAAAAAGGGGACAGATTGAGAAAAACTAGTTAGTAGAATTTTTGTCTTGGAAAGACAAACCTTTTAGCTTAATAGGGGCACAGCCTACTGAAGTAAGTGAACAACCAGAGAATAGAGAAAGTGCAATAAATCTAGCTAAAAAAAGAAAGAAAGAAAGAGAGAAAGAAAGAAAAAGTTACCTAGAGCAAGGAGAAAATTACTATAAGACTTCTCAAAATGGAGGTGTAAGCTTTGATAAGGTGACTAGATAGAATGCAAACATATAAATATCAAGAACCTTACTCGGGACTGCTACAGAAGCAGCTCTGGGGCACAATGGTTAAGCATTCAGGTGCTAACTGAAGCGTTTATGATCCAACTCTCCAGTCATTCCACGAGAGAAAGAAAAATCTGGTGGTCTGCATCCACAAAAACTGCAGCTGTGGAAAGCCCTGGCGACCGTCTTACTCTTCCCGACAGGGTGGCTAGGAGGGAGAACTGACTGGATCGTGGGCAGGATGTACAACTCCTAACCTAGAAGAAGCAGAAACCCAGTTCAATCCAGAAAGGAATCTGGCGAATATTTTAAAAGTTATGTTATTATCTACATTGATATTTAAAGTTTCATATACAAAATTCTCATCCGAACTGTAACCCCATGTTGAGAGGAGCGGGTAGAGTTTTAAAATGCAAATGTTGTTGTTGTTGTTGCTGCTCCTGCTAGAGGTCACTTCCAACTCAGAGGGACCCAGTGTGCGACGGGGAAAGGGACACTGCTTCATCCTGTGCCATCCTCACCATCGTGGTTGTCTGAGCCCATTGATGCCGCCACTGTGGCCAGGGCCTTCCTCTTTTTTCCCTGCCCCTCGACTTGACCGAGCACAGGGTACTTCTCCAGGGACTGGCCCTCCTGAGAACATGCCCAAAGCACATCGGAAGCAGTCTCACTATCGTTGCTGCTCAGGAGCATGCTGGGGGTACTTCTCCCATGACAGATCTGTTTTAACAGCCCATGGATTTAGAATCTTCTTTGCCAGTGCTATCATTCAAATGCTTTGATTTTCCTTTGGTCCTCCGTATTTAATGTCCAACGTTCACATATTGGAACTACCAAGAAAACTGGACGAAATAGAAATCTGCTTCACTCGATTGATTCATACTAGAAAACCACTGTGTTTAAGATAACATGCTATTGGCAGGGCAGTCGACCTATGTATTAATTGGACAGGGCAGAGAATAGAGGCAAGCATATGCAGAAATAATATGAGAGGGTTTCGGAAAGTTGCATGGAAAAGTGGAATTAAAAGATAATGAAATTTTTCTACAAACTTAAGAATAAATCCTCTGTATTTAACGAATAATGGAAATAAAGGTCTTGTTTCATAAATTCTATTAACTACATTGTTATCTCAAGAAAGTTCACATGATGGGCTGAGCCCCGGTGGCGTAGTGGTTGTGCGTGGGCCTGCGGCCCACTGGGATGGAGGTTCGATTCCGGCTCCCAGGAGCAAAGGCTGGGCCTCCTACTCCCACCACCAGGGCAGTGATGCCAAAAAAAAAAAAGAAAGTTCACATGAACAAAATGTATTTCTTTAAATTAGAAGACATTTAAGATGCTATTTTTCAATTTCAACTTCAGATAAAACAAAAAGTCAGATAGGAAACAAGTGCCATGTTTAACTTTAATTATTTTATGACAAGAGACATCATTAAGTCAAATGATAAGAAACGTTTCCTGAGGAAAATGCTTAAAGATGAAAGATGAGGTTAATAAACCTAATAAACAGAGTATTGGAGAGACAACTATAGTAGATTAAAATGGTAAATATGATTTGAATAGTTAAGACCTTGTCACTCTCCTTTTTGTTTTGATACACTTTGTGCTTGATCTGGGTTTTAATATTTTCTGTGCTTTTTTTCCATATTGTATTTTGTCATGGTTGGTAGCCTTCTTGACTCTCTGTTATGTACTTTTCTATGTTTTACAGTATATGAAATCCAGACAGGTGAATCTATAGAGACAATAACTAGAATAAGCATTACGGGGGGGGGGGGAAGAGGGTAGTAGGGGAGGTAGGTAGGTAAGGGGGAGCTGATATCAGGGAGTTCAAACAAATATGTTGACACTTACTGTGGTAGTGATCATACAACACTGCTTGATGTGCTTGAACTAGGGAATGGTATGTATGATGTCTGGATTAGCACCTAATAAGATGGTTTGGGAATAAAAAGATTAGATCGATAAGATCAGTAGGTAGGTAGGTAGATGAAAAGGGGAAAAAAACTGATAAGAAAAAGTAAGTATCCCCATATCCCAATAGGAAAATACACACAGGTGAGGTGTAGAAAATTCACAACAGAGGAAATGAAAATCACCAATGGTTACATAGACCCTTGACACCCCGTCACAACCAAGCAATCAGCAGAGGCCACTGGGTGGATTCTGACACATGGCAACCCCACGCGTGCTTGCATCAGCTGGGATCCACAGGGCACTCACCGGCTGCTCTCCAGACCCATCATCTTTCAAAGTACCTCTGCTTGGACTCTGACTCTCCAACATTTCGCTGAAATACCGGACACATTAACCATATCACCCAAGGACTCCATTATGCACAGGAAGCTCATGATGTCCGCTGCTGGTGTTAGTAAGGCCTTTATCAAATGGATAAGATCTAGTGGTATCTTGAGTGTGAGAAATGGGCACGTCTATACTGATGGTGAAACTGTGAACTCGCCAAATCTTTTCAGAGAGGAATATGCTCGTAGCCTACTATTTCTACTCTGGGGAGACCATCTGCATAAACTCAAAGTGCCAGATATAAAGATACAAGTGTTGTGGTTAGGGGCTATCTAGTCCAGTCCGATACACAGCTTCCTTTTGTACAAAAGAACAAAGGGGCGTCTGGCCCTGTATCACCCTGGCTGTTACGTTATTGTTGCAGCCATTCTGTCCATCCCTCTTGTTGAGGGTCTTCCTCTTTGACCCCGACCTCCTACCTCCCGGAGCTTGATGTCCTGTTCCAGGAACGGGTCTGTCTCGATCACATGTCCAAAGTACAAGAGACAACATTTCTCATCATCCTCACGTGTGAGGTGCGTTCTGGCCACATCCCTCCCAAGACAGAGCTGTTGCTTCTTAGGGCTGTCTATGGGACTTCCAGTATGCTTTGCCAGGATCAAGTCTTCGGGGCTTCCTCACGGGGCAAGGGTGGGAGAGTGGTTGTGAGTGGAGCTGCGATCAGAAAAGTCAACAGTGTGAAGTTGCCAGCAGCTCCCAGGGAGCAAGGTGATGTTTTCTCCCCTGAACAGTTACCGTCTCAGAAACTCACAGGCGCCGTTCTCTTCTGTCCTCCAGGGCCCCTGTGAGTCAGTATCGACTCGATGGAACTGAGTGACTGCTTGGCATACGGTACTGAAATACTGGGCACAACTTAAACAGCTCGCATGAGAAGGCTGGCAAACGTGTGAAGGCAACCCCCCCCCCATGGGGCCAAGACACCCAACTCACTGCCACCTACTGAGTTCTGACTCCGGGGGACGGCGCTGTTGGGCAGAGCAGAATCGCCTCTGGGGCTTTCCAAAACTGTAAATCAACAGAAATAGAAAGTCTCGTCTTGCTTCTGCAAAGCAGGGGGTGGTGTTGAACTGCTGGCCTCTGGTTAGTGGCCCATCTTGTCATCCAATTTGCCACCAGGACTCCTTAACCTACACGACACGTGTGTGATCTTGACAAATTTGTCTTCAGGATCACCCCACACTTACTTACATATGCAAATCGCACACACAGCTGTATGCAGGGTATTTTGAGGGCATGGCAAAAATGCTTAAACTTTGATAAGCAGACAGTTCCTCTATTTCAATACATATGGCTCCAACGGAGTCTTTTTAATAACTCATAATATTTTATTTCTAATCCATGCTATAGATATTAAATATCATGTGTCATGAAAAAGAACCAGTTGGAGCCATATGTATTTAAATTCAGATATAAAATATTATGAGTCCTTAAAGAGAACCAGGTGGAGCCATATGTATTTAAGTACGGATATAAAATATTATGAGTTATTAAAAAGAACCAGTTGGAGCCATATGAATTGAAGTAGAGGGACAGTCAGAGATCATTTAACATATACATTTAAACATATACATATGTCTATGCGGGGTATTTTCAGGGCAGCAAAAAAACAAATGAACGTTTGTGACGATCACATAAGTATGTCAATGGGAACACTGGTCACTTTGAGGGCGTAAGAGAACAGAATGTTGACTTTTATTTCATGCACGTGTCGCATGCTGTTTGTTCTGAATGTATACGGACTACTTTTATAGTTCGAAAAGTAAATTCCAAAAAGTGAAGGAAACAAATCGGGAATAATTCCAGGTTCCCAAGGAACCATGGCGCGCGCACACGCTCACTCACTCATTCACTGCCATCAAATCAGTGTCAACTCATAGCGGCCTAAGGAACCGGGTAGAACCGCCCCCGTGCGTTTCCGAGGCTGTAACTCTACAGGAGTGGGAAGTCCCGTCTGGTGGTTTCAAACTGCAGACCTTGTGCATCACGGCCCAATAAGCAACCATGATGCCATCAGGGATCCTTAAGGGATAGTGGACGGTGCTTAACTTTGAATCCCTCAAAAGAGCAAGAAGATCGACCAGGAAATTCCATGAAATCATCCACAAGAAGGGCCCGTTCCATAGTTTGTAGGGCCCAGGGTAAAAGGGAGAAGGGGAGCTCTACCCAGGGGTGGAGGAATCTCAGGGGCCTGCCACCCCGGACCACAATGGACTGTGGATTTCCGAGGAACTCTAGCACCCGCTCTGTGAGAAGGCTTCAGACCTGGACCAGTGGTGAGCAAACGAGGTTCCCACGTGAGTTCATGAGTTACCCGAAGATCATGTCTGGGATAGGGATGTACTGACTGCAGGGGAAGTGCGTGACTTAATGTGGCTCATCTAGCCAAAGTCTCTAACCCCCAGCAGCAACTTTTCCCTGCATGGGTCTGGTAAGAAGGAGGAAGATGATGCTGACAGTAATGGCACAGAGAAGACACTGAGTAACTGTAAGCCAGAGTCCCTGGAGTGCCACCCTGCTCGCTATAAAATGAGTCCTCTGAGAAGCAGGAGAGGCAAGTCTTACATCCAGCAAAAGCCAGGAGAAGTGTCCATCCTCTGGACCCAACAGTCATGTGCAGTGAACCGCCTGGATCCAGATGACAGCTATAAAACCAGAGAAGCTGCAGCAGAACCAGGAACCAGAAGATGTGTCCGAGTGATGGACTTCCAACCCACGGAGCAAGTCAAGATGAGTGCTTTTGTATAGGAGTGGGGTGCCTTTGGGCACTTAATTGGGGAAGTTGGGCTTGCTGATACATGGAACTTGAGCTAAATGTCTGTCCAGGTTGAGACTTCCAGCAGAGTAGTATGCCCCTTTGGGCATTTATTAACAATCCTGAAAGAGCTTTGTAACCTGTTCTAATAAACAAATCAACCTTGAGCATTTCTCCCTGGCATTGCAACTTGCTAATTTCCTCAATTAACCCTTGAGTAGCTAATTTTGTCTGTGTTCTATATAGCATTGCATGGGATATTAGAATTCAGAGAGGTAAAATAAAGAACATTAAATCAAGAGACATACTGACAATCTGGGATAGGGGCAGGTGCTATCTTGTGCCCAAATCCTCGATGGGTATAAGGCAATGACAAAGCATAAGGCTCCTCCTGACCATGTAGCTGGGGCCCTGCCCAGGGCAGAGAGATGCAGACCATGACCATGGGGCACCGTTAGAAAGCAGAGTGGCTGAGAAACCCATCGAAGGGGGTGGGAGACACAAGTAAGACCAAGTATATGAACCACGGCTTTACATCTCTGACGTTTGCTCAATTGAGAGTTCACTTAAAGAAAACACATTCAAATATTAGATTACAGAGAAGATTATAGACTGTGAATGCAGAATATTGAACCTACGCAGTGTAAAATATTGAGAACAAGTCTAATGCTTAGCTACAGGGGAAATGAGAGGAAGGATGAGGCAGTGTGTGAGACCAAAGATGGCTGTTGATGGAAGGAGGGTATCCAGGAGATGTCAGAGCTCTAGAGGTCTCCATTTATTGGATAATTGCGAGTGAGTGAGGTGGCACACAATACCAATTAAGGATCCTTTAGAACCCCTCGTGGCATCGTGGGTTGAACACTGAGCTGCAAAGCACAACGTCTGGTATTCAAACTCACTAGCAGTGTCTCCGGAGTAAATTAGGCTTTCTACCCCCATAATGATTTCGAGCCTCAAGGCTACTCTGCCCTAGAAGATCATTGAGTTGGAATCCACTTGATGGCAATATCTTTTTTTGGGTCTTCTTGGTTAGAAGAGCATTGGTAGTTCTGTGGTAGAAGTCTCACCTTCTTCTCCCAGGTTTGAATCCTGGCCGATCTCCATGATGCACAGTCGCCATCCATCTGTCATTGGTGGCTCGCATGTTGCTATGGTGCTGGACAGGTCTCAGCAGACCAACCAAGCTGAAATAAGACTAGGAAGAAAAGCTGGGTGATCGATTTCTCAGGATCCGCCAAAGGCAACTGTGCGGATGACACAGCCCTGTGTGGAGTCGATCTTGATCCACATTTCATTTCATTGTGCATAAGGACACCGTGAGACAGACTGAGTCGAAGTCAGCCCACAACAAGCACAACAACGTAAAGACAAAAGACTCCATATCAGAAGACAACCAACTCCCCCTTGTTCTTCCCAACTTCCACTCCACTCACTCACTCACTCACTCACTCTCACGGCTATCTCATCGACTTGATGCTGACCACAGGATAGTGCAATAGAAAGGTGCGTTTCCAAGGCGATAACTCTGTACGGACTGTCTTTCCCCCCAGGAGCGGCTGGTTGCTTCAAACTGTAGATCTTGAGGATCACAGCCCAACACACAACCACGAGGCCACCCAGGCTCCAGTTCTCCCCTGAGGGCACCAGAGTAGAGAAATGGCACTTCCTTGTCGCTGCAGAAGAGGGCGCCCATAAACCAGGTGGCTCTCACCTTGACCTGCACGGAATCCCCTGTGCTGGTCCAGATAGAAAAGCCTAAGACGAGACTGAGCTGAACAGAAAGTGGTAGGCAGAAAGGAGGCCAGCCAACGTTTAAGAACTGAGAAATGATTTAAAAAATTAATTAATTCCAATTATGATTCCCTTCTTCTCAAGTCACAATGAATGTTCCAACCATTATTCAACTCTATTGTCTATTTCAGAAGTGAAAACTTGCTAGAGAAAAAAAGTCAAACAAAGACTGAGAAAGGCAGAAAGACGCAAAGTGCGTCATTACACACCTGCTTTGGGGGGCTGGTGTCACAACACAATGACGGGAGAAAAAGAGGTTGTTAATAAACCCATTAGGGAGGAGAATCTTGAAAGAGAGCATCAGCTGATCATTCTTCAGGGCAATTATTACCATTTTTTTAATCGCTGAATTCTCTAAATTGGAGAGCATTTATTCAAATAGTTCTGAGATCTTTTCTGCCTACTTTTGAGACAGTTTTGTGTGGTGGCTCCTTTCTGAGCACAATTACAGCTACTTCTAAAATTAACAGGCTTGGCATCTCCAAGTTCTCTCTCAATGTCGAAAGGGTTAACACGCAGACATTCTTCCAAGAGATTCCATAGTATGTGATCTGGTTGCTTAGCAACAGGAGTCTTTTGTAGCTGTGATCTACAATGGAAGAGGAATGGGTCTGAAAGGTAGTATCAGACAATTTCTCAAGATGGCATCTATCTATCGACTGCCCAGAAATTTCTGGAATCTTCTTTATTAATGAAGAAAACAAGATAACAAGCAAACCCACTGCACAGCAACGGGAACTTTAAAACACTCCCAAGGTGGGGCCCTCAAACTTCCTTACAGCCCATTCTTCAGTCACAGTGCATCCATCCATGTAAAGAACTTGGTAGATGTCATTTTTAAATGAGAGGGCAATATTTTCCTATGATCCATAATAACATCTTCCTGCTGCTCTATTTTTAAGGTCCAATTTCAAGTGTCCTATCTAGATGCGGTGCAGTTCAACAACTCAAAACTCCAGCTCTCCCCACATCTACTCTGAGAGGTTTGACCCAGTATCACAGGTCATCTTTGGAGGACAACGTCGAATGAAGGTTGAAAGAGAACCGCATACACACTAGTCATCTCTCTATGCCAGAGATATTGCAGTTGACTAAATCTAGACAGGAAGCAATCTTGGAGTTCTTTTGCTCTCCTACTTGAAAGGTTTCTTCTAAGAAAGCAGACAGAAATTATTCATATGTTGAATGGCTTTCGTCAATCATTTTGATATCTGTAGCTTCAGAGCCAGGAATTTGGGATATGAAAATTTGAAGGCAGACAAAGGCAAAGGAAAATCTATCTATAACCTTTGAACAGCAACTGCCACAAGCAATCTGTCACCCCAACTCCACCCCCCGCCCTGGACACACTTGCTATTGGCACATTTAGGTGTGTGCAGAGGGAAGAACTACTTCTCCGGGGGTACCTGATTGCTCTCATGCTTCTCTCTGTCAAATGTATGTCATTTATACTGGTTGCCATGTATTTGAAATGCAGTTTTCATCACATTTTGAGGTGCTATCATATGGGTGTACAAACTGCATTTGAAGGAGTGGTCATTATTGCCTGAAAACAAGCTGCACAAGATCACCCAGAAGCCAGGAGGTTGCTTTCTGCTCCTTGTCTGCTGAATCATTTTCTTGCTGCTTCCCCTTGAGCTATGTTTATAACAGAAATCCGTTATATCAGGTAAATTTCATTTCTCCTCTAAAGTGATGATGCTTTCCAGTCGAAGAGGATGTGCTGTCATAAGCAGGGAGACTGGACATGTTCAAAATAGAGAAATGGGTTGAATAGAGAAATCTCTGCCTAAACATGGGTGCTTTGAAGAGAACAGAAAATTAGTGAAAAATGTTGGTCAGATATTTTCGTTTTCTTTTACCAAATCTCCTGTTTTCAAAAAAAGCTTCTTGTTTCTGAGAGGCTGCCTCTTTCAGGAGAAAGGATGAAATAATCATCTTTAGCCTTCTTCCCAAAAGCCTGGTAGTACAGTGTGAAGCTCTTGAATATCCACAGAGAGGTTGACAGTTCAAATCCATCAGCCACTGCATGGAGGGACAAGGTGACCATCTGCTTCCATAAGGATTCACAGCCTCGGAAATGCCAAAGGGCAGTTCTCCTCAGTTCTCTAGGGCTGCCATGAGTATGAATCCACCTAATAGCAATGGGGTTTATCTTCCTTCCAAATAAATCAATACAGCGCCAGCGCCTCTGCTCCTTCTCAAAAGGAAATTGAGCAGAAATGGGTGTCATGAAAGCATCTTCCTCAAACTAACAACAAACATCCATGATGGGCCACTAACCTTGACTCAAAGTTGGAGGAGAGGTTCCCGAGGTACCATGTCTCAGGAAATAAGACCAACTTTTCCAGTGCTGACCACAACGAATAGCAGATAAGGATGCTTAAAACGTGCTCCCAAAGACCTCAAAGCGCTCTTAACACAGTGAGGAATTTTCATGATCCAAACTCAGTTGGGTAAATTTATATCATCCCAGGATAAAAGAAAAAGGAAACAGCTTTGAGGCAGAGTTTCTGATTTTGACACCTTTTGGGGCATAGATGGATGAAAGTAAAAGCCAAAGGGAGAGAGTAGTGTGAACACCCCAGCTTCAATCAGGAACCCCCAGGGCTCCTCCTGAAGGCTGAAGTGCATCTGAAGTCAGACAGCCCTTGAGTACACGTGTAGACTTCTGAATCGTTGATTACCTCCTTTGGAAATCAAGGGAACCTCAAGTCTGGAATACAAAAGGCTGTTGGTCACCACTTCTGCCATAAACACCCCTGACGGAGCACAAGAAAACTTCTTCTAAAAAAGACATAATCACCTCTACAACTGATTTTCAAGTATACTGGCCAGCACATAGTCAAAAATCACCAGACTCGTGAGCACACATGAACACATAAATAAAAAGCAGTAGGAAACAACCAAGATCCAGAAGGCCTCCTCATACTGGAATAAAGCATGGACTGTAACACCGCTGTACTCAAACATTCAAAGAAATAAAAGTAAATCGGGAGAGATTCAGATGGGAATTCAGAAGGGAAACTCTCTGATGTTGCAGACTTAGAAAAAAAAATAGAAATTCTTGAACTGGAAAAGATGCCACATCAAAACCAATGAACAAGTGGAAGGACTTAACAGCTGATTAGACATAGCTGACAAAGAATTAACGACCCACACAATGTCAGAGAATCCATCCAGAACGTACCATCATAAAGAGACAGAAAAGAAATAAAGAGAAAGACAACGAGGAGTGAGACACACAGTGAACACCGTGACAAAGTCTAACAAAGTTTGCTTGGAGTTCAAGGGAAGAAGTGTGAAAATAAGGTGAGAGTGGCATGGGAAAATATATTTTCTCCTCTTTGTCTTAAGGGGCTTCTGTCCAGTCAGTTCTAACTCCTGGTGGCCCCATGTACAGCAGAGCAAAACACGCCCCCCCTCCCCCTCCCCACCCCGGTCCTGCACCATCCTCAGGACCGTGAGGTTTGAGCCCATTGTTGTAGTCACTAGGCCAATCCATGCAACGGTCTCTCCTGATAACATGTCTACACTTTGAAAGACAAAGTCTCACCACGCTTGCCTCTAAAGAGCATTCTGGCTGTACTTCTTCCAAGATTGATTCTGTTTTGGTTTGCGGGGCAGTTCATCTTACTTTCAATATTCTTCACCAACACCATAGGCAGATGCATAGAATTTAGTTCCGTCTTCCTATTCAATGTCCAATGCTCACAGACATACGAAGCAGGTGAAAGTACCGTGGCCTGGGTCAGATGCACCTTCGTCCTTAAAATCACATCCTTACTTTCAACACTCTCAAAAGGGCTTGTGCAGCAGATTTATCTAACGCAATACTTCTTTTGATCTCTAATTGTTGTTTCCATGGGCAGTGATTGTAGATTCTAGCAAAACAAAATCCTTGACAACTTCAACTCTTTCTCCATGTGCCATGATGTCATCTAATGATCTAGTGTGTTAGTCTGGGGAGATTAGAGAAACAAACTCATGGAGACACTCATATGTATCTGTGGTCACTGAATCACAGCTCCATTCAGTTGTGTTGATCACAAGAAACTATGGATAACCTTGAAAAGAACAGGAATTCCAGAACAATCCTTTGTGCTCATTAGGAATCTGTACATGGATCGGGAGGTTGTTGTGGGACCAGAACAAAGGCATATTGCATAGGTTAAAATTTGGAGAGATGTGCATCAGGATTGTATTCTCTCCCCATATGTACTCACTCTGTATGCTCGACCCTGATGCACACCTCTCCAGATTTTAATCCATGCAACTGAATGCCTCTGCACAGTCAGCGAGACACAAGTAAACATCTTTCTGGTACTCTCTGCTTTCAGCCAAGGACCACCTGATGTCAGCAATGATATCCCTGGTTCCACGTCCTCTTCTCAACTGCTGGCAGCTCCCTGCCAATGTTCTGGTGCAACTGTGATTCGGTGACCTTCGGTTAAGTTTTCTATTCAACTCTTTGGCTTTATCATTTCTTCCATTGGCTTTCATCCGCTGTGTTATTAAGAGCAAGTTTCTCACATCCATTTAGATCTTTTCCTTTTTTAAATGCCCTTTTGCCTTCTTCATGAATGATATTCTTTTTCCTTTTTTCTTTTTTTTTTTTTTTTGGCATCACTGCTCTCCGGTGGTGGGAGTAGGAGGCCCAGCCCCACTGCTGGAATTGAACCTCCGTCCCAGTGGGCTGCGGTCCCGCGCACAACCACTACACCACTGGGGCTCAGCCCCATGAATGATATTCTCAATGTTCTCCCACAGCTCATCAGGTTTTCTGTCATTAGTGTTCAAGGCAGCAAATCTCTTTCTGAGATATTCTCGAAATCCAGGTGGGATAAACGCAAGGTCATATGTTGACCTTTGAGGACTTGTTTCAGTTTTCAAATTCAACCAGAAGTCAGATATGAGTAATTGAAAGCTTGCTCCACAGTCATCCCTTGGTATGGTTTTGCTTGATATTAAGCTTCTCCACCATCTCTTCCCATTGATGTACTCAATTTGATTTCTCTGTGTTCCATCTGGAGTGAGTATTGCTTTTGTGTTGCTGGAAAAAAAAAAAGGTATTTATGATGCATGTGTCATTGGTCTTGCACCAGGACCGTATTTGTCTTCACCAAGACCATATTTTCCAACTACAATTCCTTCCATTGTCTCCAATTTTTGCATTCCAATCACCAATGACTATCCATGCATTCGAAGTGCATGTTTGATCAGTTTCTGACTGAAAATATGGTAAAATTCTTCAATTTTTGCATAGCTGTATCTACTGTATATCCTTCTATGCAGAGATACATTGTCCTATGGAGACAGCATTGGACTTTAGGATAGAACTTGAAAGGTCCTTCGGATGCAATGCCATTCCTCTGGAGGTGTTGCTCTCAGCACAGTCAACCATATGATTTTCTGATTGATGATCGACAATACCAGCCCATTTCAACTCGCTAACACCTAGACTATAGAACTTCATGGGTTTCATTTTGTTTTAAACAATTTCCAATTTCCCCAGATCAATTCTTTGTACTTTCCAAGTTCTGGTGATCAGTGGTCGATCAGCTCTTTCTTCTCGTGCTCGTTACAATTCATTTTGGAGCTCCGCCTTCTGTGCAAATGAAGGCTTCCCTCCTGCATGTCCTTAGGATAACTCTCCTCGGAGAAGGCAGCTAGCTCTTCCTCATGCATCTTTTGAGTGCCTTCTGACCCGAGCGGCTTCTCTTCTGACACTGTTTCTGAAGATGCCTTGCTACTATTCATTAGGTTTTCAGGAACTGAAAACTGTCAACGTTTGGATGCAAAGGTGTGGCTAACTGCTCTGAAGGGGACAGCCTCGCCCTTCCTCAGAGCCTGCTCTGAGTCGGGAAGCTAAGCGGAAACCTGTTCACTTTGAGTGACCCTTCTGGGATGTTCAACACCGGTGGCATCACCTTCAGCATCACAGCGACACATAACAAGAAACTGCCACCACGGCCCACGGAACTGACGACCAACCGGCAGAGGAAGATCATGGAATCAATAAAAACATCAAACCACAGAGTCATGAGCAATTCCCCAACGGCATAAATAAACTCACACCTAGCCACGCAACAGCGTGCAACTGCTGAACGCCAATGACAAAGAACACCTTAAAGGCAGCCAGGTGGGGGAAAAGACAGATGAACTTCAACTAACGCATTCTCGGCTAGTCAAGTTCTCAGGAGCAACCAGGGCAGACAGCAAATAGCGAACAGTACCTTCCACATGTTAAAAGAATGTTACCCCAAAGGAGAATCCATATATAGCAAAGATACACAACAGGAACTAATGTGTCGTAAAGAAAGGGATGCTTAAGTGAAGATAGAGTCTGTACCAAACGGCACTCAAGCTATTGGTCTTCAAGCAGGTTGAAAGACTATAAGATGTAGGAAAGAAGAAGGCATATGGGAAAGCAAATAACAACCCTGCCTACTGAAAGTATCTCTATCTTGTGGGAGTTAACTCTGATAAGGAAATGTGACAGTGACAGCCTGTGTGGCAGTTGAGAGATTAATAGTGCTTCTATGGGCTGGGGAGTGGACTTGGTTCATGTGAGACCTTTGTAAGTTTAAGGGTGTGTGTTCTAGTTTCTCTGGAAACTGAGGAAAGAATAGAAACTCACTAGAGGCGGGGAGCATCAAACGAGACAAATGTGAAATCCATCTAAAAGACGGCGAGGGAGGGCGAGGGAGGAGTGAAACGTAAAAGCAGATGGGACAAACAAAACAAAGAAGAAGAAAAGCAGTAGGTTTAAACCTCAATATATCGGTGATTATATTAAAATATAAATAGACCAACAGAAAGCTGGTACAATCTTTAGAGTTCAAGGTGTTTTAAAGTTCCTGTAAACTCCAAATTGCATCTTGCTTCTCTGTTTAAGTAGAGCATCGGTGTTCACTGAAATGACTTGCTTACGAGGTTCCTGGGGAAGGGTCTTTCACCCCTCATCACACACCCAGAATGCCCTTTTCTGAACCCACCCCATGTCGACTCCTTGCAGCTCCTCAAAAGGCTGTTCTCTTCCCTTCTTTTACCTATAGTCCAGCTGAAGACTTTATAAGAGCACAAGGGTCAAGACAAGGGCCATATCTGCAGTTAGACTTAAGATGGACTCATCATTCAGGAAACATGTCCTTGTGCAAGTTATCAAAGATCTGAAACTCGGATTCCTCATCTATAAGAGGTTGAGAATTACAGTAATTAACAGGAAACATTGAATGAAGTGAAATGCATTTAAAGTGCTTCATATACTGTAAATGTTTGATCCACTGGTTTGTTTGTACTGTACCCTTTATCGGAAACAAAACCAAAACAAACATTCTATCCTAGTTTGTCATCAGATGTTTATCCCTCCTGAGGGATGTACTCACATATTAAAATTTTGTTTTATTTTCTAGCTCCCGCAATGAAATCGTAAGGCCTTTGAAGGCAGGACAGGCTGTCTGTTATTCACTGTTTCATCTCCTGCTCCTGGCCTATAGCAGGCATGTGAGATTAATTGGTTGGACTGAAAGGAACAAGAGGCAAGTGGCATGGAAGGAAGGGAAGGGAGAGGTAGAGAAGGGAAAGTTGGAAGAACGAGAGAAAGTGTGAGAAAATAAATGTCAGTTAGACTAACTACCGTACCCAAAGTCACCGTGTTGGTCAATCATCTGCAGTCTCTCAGGCCTAACCTCACATACTCTGCTCCCTGAGGCCGGGGTTGAGAATTAGTCAACCCTATTTCCTCTCTCCTCCTGGCTCAGGTGCTCATAATATTTGCCAAAGAGAGACACTGCTGAGTAGCAAGAAGTCAAGAGGCAGGAAGAAAAGGCTCTCTTTCCGTTTGAGCACGTGTTCAGCATTTGAGGGCCACCTCAATGTTCACCTCCAGTTTCTGACACATACAGCGCCAGCGGTGGGGGCCTCTCCCTTCTAGTTATGCCATATCCTCCTCTTATATTCTCTACCCCCACTTCAAGGTGCACAGTGCACCCTGCAGGCCCGAATCCCCGAGTCATCTCCTTGTTGCTCTTTCAACCACAGACACTTACAGAGCCAGTACCCTACACATGAAACCCTGTGTGCTTAAAATGCCCATCCCATTGCCTGCTTACCTAATGGATGGAAACAGCTGTAAAGTGATTCAAAAGCAAACGCAAGATTGAGTCTAACCTAATCAATATCCACAGAGTATTCATCTTTAAAAACAGCGTACTGCTTTTAAGGGATGAACGAATAGACACATGAGCTACAAATATAATTTAAAATTTTCTAGCAGCCACATGACAAAAGGGGGAAGACGAATCGTTTGTTGGCAAGCTTCTTCACCATGAATATTGCCCTCCCTTTCACCCAAGGTGAACCTTTCTACCCTCTAGTCAGAGAGCACTTGGGCAGGCTTCCAAGAGTTAGAGGCAAGAGTAGTGACTACAGTTATAATCACAAGCCTGCACTAACTGTGCTCCACAAGTGGGTGCAGAGATAAACATGCAGGCTGCCCAAGTGTGGGAGGGAGGGGAGGTGTAATGTGTGTGTGTGTGTATACATATATATATATATATATATATATACAGGTTTGACAGAAGATATTTCTACTTTTACATGTTCTGTGCTGCAACTATATCCATGAATATGGTGGCGCATACAGGGGCCAACATTATGAAAACATCTTAGACAAAACAGAAGGACTTGAGGGAAGGACTTGCTGGGGCCCAGAAGCTAACCACCTGAACCAGGGGACACAGACAGTTCACAGACAGTTTTCTGCATCCTACTTTGGTGAGTAGAGACTCAGGTCCCAAAAGCTTTCAGGTGACCCTCGAAGGTGTAATTACTGGTTCTCCCCATGCAGAGGAATGAAGAGTGATGAAAACGGAAAGACAGAGAAATAATAAGTCTAACGGACGGGTGGATTACACAAACCTCAGTCTCCACAACCCTGAATCCAGAAGAATTAGACGGTGTCCAGTGACCACCACCAACTTCTCTAAAGAAGAGAAGACTCCAGATAGAGCAAGAGAAACATCTAGAACAAATCTCAAAAATGCAAGACAGACGGGGATTCCTGGTTGAATTGAAACTGGGAAAATCCCAAGGCAGTGGCCTGGGTCTGAGTTCATACCGGTGGCTCGATTTTTAGCCAAACAACAGACAGGTCTATAAGGGGAACAACAACACTAGAGCACCATGAACCTCAAGGACAAAGTTCAGAACAGTTAGGAAAGAAAGAGGAATGGAAACAAACAAACAAAAAAAAAAACAGAGGGAAAAAGGGAGGGGGAGTAGAAGGAAATGAGTCTCCAGTTCAAAACGAGACAAAACAAACCACTCACTGCTATCAAGTCGGGGCCAATCCATAGCTACCCTGTAAGACAGAGTGGAACTGCTTATGGGAATAGAAAGCCCCGTCTTTCTCCCTTCGGGTGGCTGGTGGTTTCAACCTGTGGACCTTGCAGGTGGCAGCCCAACGTGTAACCACTATGCCGTGAGGTAAGAGCGCTAGTCTTTAGATACAGACTAAAGAAATTCAAGGGACTATCTGAGAACTAGAGTTTGGGTGTTTTAAAAGTTAGGTGCTAATGTATTTATTTATCATAACACAATATCCAAGGTAGCATACCCTGTCTATCATCTGTCTCTTGAGGGCAAGGGAGATACAGAAAAACCTGGCAAAATTCAAGTACATGTTGTAGATCAAATGGGACACTTTGCATGATGGATACTATTTGGTTTGTTGCGTATTTGTTGAGCAATTGAAAAATACTCAATGACTTGTGGACACCAAAAAGTAGTAGATATCCCCTTACTAATTAGCTCAAATAGATTTTGTTTTACCTACTATCCCAAAAATACTATCATCACAGCATGCAAATCTATCTAAAAATATTCATCACCGTTTTGACAAGATATGGTCACTAATATGTGAGGGACTATAAATGTTCAAATAAAATCTAAAAGAGAAGGGAAAAGCTTTACTGACATTACAGATTTTATGATTATCTTAGTGAATTTTTTTTTTTGCATCACTGCCCTCCGGTGGGAGTGGGAGGCCCAGCCTTGCTTCTGGAGAGCTGCTGCTGGATTTGAACTACCAAGCCAGTGGGCTGCAGTCCCGCACTCAACCACTACGACACCGGGGCTCAGCCTATCTTAGTAAATTATATTTAATTATTTGAAAGGCCTTGGTCCTACATAATTAATCTTGGCCAGATGCTGTGCAATTCTACATGACCAGAAACCACATGTTTAGTTCATTTTGTATACGTGATGCCAAATACAGCCTCTGGTACAGAGTAGGAACTCAACACAAGGTGACTGAATAAACAATGCTAATGTGGGTCACTGCCCCACAAACGGTCCTCCCCATCGGTCTGCTTTAGCCTGAAAGTTCATGAGGTCAGTGCCAACCTGCTAACCTGAACTTGCTAAGGTCAACATTATCAAGCTCCTCCGTGCAATTCATCCACTGTCATCCTGGGTAATTGTCTACAGCTTTCCTTACCTGCTTATAATTCTTCAACAACCTTGTGAGGTCAGTACCATTACTGCTGTCAATTTACCGATGAGAAGCGGATGCCCAGGTTACACAAGGAACTAGTGGTGGAGCAGGAACCTGAACCGCCAGGCTGTCTGACTCTGACACCCAAGTCACTTATGGGAAGCACAACCTCCCTGGTTATCGAAATGGCCTGCAAGAACTCCTGATCTGCCTGGATCCGGCTACGAGAGATGCCTGTTGTGTCAGGAACACATGATTTTAGACTTTCGTAATGTAAGGTTCGGCCACAGTGCACTGTCACGATCCTGTCATGCTTCCTGTAGCCGTGGTGGCAGCCCCTCCTGCCCTTGCCACCCAGGAGTCTCTTCTCTGGGGCTGTCAGTGAAATCTGAGCCCATCAATGAGCCAGGCTGGGGAGTCGGTGTAAAAGACCTGTACAAATCATCCAAAACAAGAGCTGGGCTGGGAACACACACACACACACACACACACACACACACCCTGCTGCAGGCCCTGGAGAAGGAAGGCCCACACACAGCCAGGGGAGAATGCAAGCGTGACTTGGGAGGTGGCAAACAGACCCAGCGAGGACCCTCTCTCGCATCCACAGACCAGGCCCAGCCCAGGTAGGAGGGTCTCATCCCTCCCAAGAGGGGGCCTGTGCCCCATGCCCAGAGAGCAAATGTTCCTCAATCACAGGACCTTGCTTCAATTCCCATCTTTCAATAGGCACCACCATGGAAGAGTTCTTGAACCGTTCTGCCGCTTCCTTTGCAAAACACTCAAGATGGGCTCTACCTATCAGGGCCGATGTGAACACGTTCATGGGATGGGCAGAGACAGGGCAGAGCCTAAGAAACAAACCCAGTGCCATAGAAACAAGTCACAGCAACGCTGTAAGACAGGGTAGAACTACCCCTGTGAGTTCAGAATAAACTCACTGCCATCCAGTTGATGCCAACAGGTGGCGACCTGATGGGACAGAGGCCAGCTGCCCCCCACCTCCCACCCCAGGATTGCAGGGCTGCCAATCTTTATGGCAGTGGACGGTCCCGTCTTTCCCCTGCAAAAGCCACAGCTCAGGTCAGGTGGAACCACCAACCTTCCTGAGGATCAGTCTGGGCTTACCCAGTGGTGCCACCAGGGCTCCTTGAGGGCAGACAAGTGCTCATGTTAGCGCCTCATCCCTCGGCCCAGTTTTCTGAGAAAGCAGCAGTCCAGAGATGCATATCCATTGCCCGCCCCCCTTTCCTTAGAATGCTACTTTGACATCCCACCCCACCCCCCACACCCCCCACCTCTCCTTAGAATGCTACTTTGATTGCATTGGAAGCACATACTTTGAATGTGCTTCCCTTATTTATCCCTTTAAAATCTCAGCAATTGAGAAAGGCAGGAATGCAGGGCTTTAAGCGACAGGGGCATGTGCACCCAGCCTCCACCATAACGGAACCTCTGCGCACTGCTTCTTAAGCCAGGCCTGCATCCACCTGGAACTGCTTTTGTTTGCACTAACCCTCCTGCCGCTGCCCCCCACCCCCACTCCCCAATCAAACTCAAGCCCACAGACATAATAGCCGAATGGTTTCTTTTCTGCTGGAATGCTTGCCCTGCCTGCCCCCTACCTACACCCCTCCCTCTAAAAACAAAACAAAACCCACAAACAAACAAAATTTCCCTCGGTTGCCTCAGTGGGAAATGGAGTGCTGTTAAAGTGGCCTGCTTCAGGTGAAGGAAGGCAAGCAGCCTGGACAGCTGAGCCTCTGCTTCATGCCAGGCCATTACCTCCAGCCCACATTTCTGAGGCCACCGCTGCTTCCCATGGTGCGGGGGGGGGGGGGGGGGGGGGCAAGGACAAGGAAGCCTCCTGAGCTCCAGAGTGTGGGGATTTCTCCTCCTCAGCAGCAGCAGCACTTTATTCTGAACCTTTTATGGGGAGGTAGGATGGGGCTTAGGGGGCTGGATAGACATAGTCATTCAAGGTCATGGCATCTGAACTTGGACCCTGAGTCTCTCCGCCTGACCTGTCTGGAGCTGAGGTTAGCTTAGCTGCTGCCAGAGGTGGGGTGGGAGGAGGAAGGGGGGAAGAGGGGAAGGGGACTCCAGCTTCCCCTCAGGTACCTCTATGGATAACAGGGGGCGTGTCCTCAGTAGACCCGCTCTTCTATCCACAAAGGAGGCAGCGCTTGCCTTCTGGCTGCAAAGAGATGCAGGGAGCGCAGGGGCAGCAGTGGACCTGGTAGCCCTGTCTCTACTGGACAGATGCCTAGGAGAGAGAGGACCACAGGGCAGGCAGACGGAGAGGCGTGGGGGGCCGCAGTCTGTGGCAGACTCCAAAACCATTCGAGTGGGTGAGTGATCATCCCACAAGGGTTGGGGTGGGGCAATGAGAAACCCATCCTTGAGGTGCCTTGTGTTGGGCCAGGGCCATTACTAGAAATAATCAGTAATGACTGGTGACGGGCTTTAGCATCATGTCTGGGAGATGGGGTGGGGAGAGGGTTACAAAGCTGTGTGCTGTCTCACAACCTCACATCCATGCTCTGGCCCTCACTGCCACTGAACAACCCTCCAGGGCAGGGGAGAGCCGACACAGGGTGGTGGGGGGACTTCCTAGACAGCACGCTGACCTCGTGGTTAGCAGTCCCCGGACATGGCGCCAAGAGTGCTGGTCACGATGACCCCAGGGCTCTTATGAGAACAAAATGAGGAAGCTCACATGTTCAAGTGACCACCAAACTATGTTGTCAATTTTGTTTCATTTATTGTTTAATAAAGAGATAGGTATTACTTAAGCCTGACAGTTTTTAAACTCTTGCTACTTGGGACACATGAAGTTTGAAAGCAGAAACTGGCATCGGGAGTCTAAATTTTTCATTTGCGTGTGTATGCACATGTGCATGTACACACACACACACACACACAGTTTCCAAAGAAACCAATGAACCAAAGGACACTGGGGCAAATGTGACAGGCAGAGGCCGTCCCAGGATCCTCATCTCTAAACAAGGGTAGGGCCTTGTCTTCTTTGTGATCCCAGACACTGGATGTGGGACAGATGGTAGTTGGTGGTGATAATACCGCCTCTGTGCCTCTGAGCAGAGTCTTCTGCTCTGCATACAGACCCACTTGAAAGTGGCTAGCCACTGATGGCCACGCTCTGATTTCAAGACTTTTTTTTATATTCCAGTTTCATATTCACTCAAAACCAAACCAAGCAAAAAAGGGTACTGTATTTTGTTTAAGATAATGCAAGTCTCCCCCACTTGCCAAAAACAGAGCATTCCTGCGAAATCCTTCATAAGCTAAAATGGCACAAAGCAGCAACACGATTACCATTAATTATCATGGGAAACATTTTTGAGTGTTTCCAGGTCCAAATAGATAACTTTCCAAAACCTACCATCAACAACACATAAAATTTGAACTACGGTCACACCAAGTACGAGTTCACAGACACAGTTCAAAGGTAAGATAGGTTCCTTCTTAAAAGTGAAGTGACATAAAACACACTCTCAAAAAGTAGGCAACTCCTGGACTCATTTAAAAATATTTGTTGGCTTGTCCATCCGCTTTCTAATTTGGAAAGTAGTAGGATGTTTCATTCAAACCAATTCAGAGTGGCTACAATTATGTAAACCCAATATGATTAGATTCTTATTCATTGGTTTTGAACCTATTTTAGACATAACTCAAGTGGGAGCTACAGAGCTTGGGGGACGGAGCTTTTTGGGTTTTGTATTCAACAATCTAAAAGTATTCCAAGTAGGCTTTCTTGTTATTTTTGTTTTTAATTTCCCTTGTCTATATTTACATATAGAGGCCCGATGGCAAAGTGGTTACATGTTGGGCTGTGGTGTTCAAAGGCAGCAGTTCAAAACCAGCTGCCCCTCTGCAGGAGAAAGACAGGCTTCCTACTGATTTAAGTTCTGAAAAGAAACTTGCCCCTATGGTCTCTTTACTGCAAGCGGACCTATGAGCCCCTGAAGTCTTTGTGATTTATAAAGCCCAACCCTATGCCCTTCTACCCCCATCTGGTCTCATTCTTACATCTGACCCAATGTCACTACCCAAATTGGAGGGCCCCTGAGCTTCTGAGCTGCAGTCCTGCCATGAGTCCAAGGCTGGGGCTGGGAGCCCTCATGCTGTCTTTTGACTGGTGGGTTTTTCTCTAGGGCTGGATGCTTATTCTGCAGACTAGACCTGAAGCTGGAGTTTTACTGAGTCCTAGAGTCCCAAGTCAGGGGTCAACAGCCACCAACAGACCCAAGTCCCAGTCTAGATCATCCCACCAGTACTTCAGATAGACCCAAGAATAGTTTCTAGGCCCATAAACACCTGCAAACCCAGATTTTCTCTAGCTACATGCTCACCTTTGCTTCTAAAACCATCTGAGGCCTCAGCATCTTTCCTGTCATGGTGGTGGGAAGAGTAAAAGGTCTTCTTCAGCGTTCCCCCAAACCCTGTGGATGAGGCTCAGACTGAATACTAACCACATCATCAAAGTTATGAAGTGATGCAGTGGCAGTGGTGGGCATGTCACAGGTAGCAGTGACTTTGGGTAACCGTTTGGCAATTTCTTAAACATCTACTTGCCATACAACCCCTGACCTCTAGGTTCTTACTGAAGAGAAATGAACACCGACACCCACACAAAAACGTGTAAGCCCATGCTCAGAGCTGCATTTGTCAGAATAACTGGAAAGGAATGCCCATCAACAGATGAATGGATAAATTGTACAAAGGAATATTGCACCCTTAGTAATCAAAAGGGCAGCAAGAAAGACGAAGACCCTCCCTCCCCAAGATGAATCAACACGGTGGGCTCAAACCTAACTGTGAGGATGGTGCAGGGCCTGGCGGTGGGGCAGGCTGCTGTTCAACTCACAAGGCCAAGCAATACGAATGCGCTATGGATACAAGCTACCACATGAATGAACCTTGGCAACACTGTACTAAGGGAAGGGAGCCAGGCAGAAAAGATTACGTGTCATATGCTTCCCTTTGTATACACTTTTCAGAAAAGGCAAAACCTGGAGAAAGAGGATCTGTGTTGGCCTGGGGCTGGAGGTAGGAGCAGACAACTGCAAAGTGTCACTGTCAATCTTTTGGGGGTGGTTCAAGTGTTCTAGGGTGGGTGTGATGGTTGCAGAGGGATCCCAGTATACCAACATTTGCCAAACCATACGCTTGACAAGGATGAAGTCTATGGAATGCATGTTTTATCTCAATAAAGCTCCTTAAATAAGATGCTATGCTAACTGCCAAATGGCCTAGCATTTACTCTCTATATTTTTTCATTTTAGTTTGCTTCGGTTGAGAATTTACATAGTGAATTTGTTTTCCCAACCAACAGTTCACAGGCACGTTGTTCCATGCCATTGACTGCAATTCCCTCAATGTGTCAGCACTCTGCTTCCTCCCTGGGCGCGCTGTTTTCATTGCTGTGCTTTCATTCTTGTGTGAATCTAAAAATTTTCATTTAAAATTTTGTCTACTACCCAGGCTTTTAATCAAGGTGTTGTTCAGTTTTCTCATGCTTGATTCCTCCCTGCCCTTTTTCTTCCTATTGTAAATATCTAGTTTTATAATACTGTGATCAGGAAAGATATTGTGTACTACTGCAATGTCTTTATCATTGGCCTAAAATGCAGTCTATACCAAAACATGATCCATGTGTACCGGCGAAGACTGTGTACTATGCTGCCATTGCATGGAATGTTCTATAGATGTCTACAAGGTCAAATTTCATTGTGATATTTAGGCCTCTGTATCTTTTTGTTTCTGCTTTCTAGTTGTTCTGTCCTCTGATAAAAATGGCGTGTTAAAGTCTCTCCTATCATTGTGCTTTTAGAATTTGTTTTCTGTATTTTGGCATTCTGTCATTAGGCACATAAATGTTTATGATGCTTATATCCTGTAGGTGACTTGACCCTACAACAGTCATAGAAGTTTCTTTCCTTGTCTTTGGTGCTGGGTTTTGCCTTAAAGGCTGTATTACCCGAGATTAATATTGCCACTCCTATTCTATTTTGGCTGCTGTGTGCTTGATATATTTCTATCCTTTGATTTTTAGATTGTTTACATCTTTGTGTCTCAGATAAAGCTCTTTTAAGTAATGTTCTTATGGGTTGTGTGTTTTCATTTGTTTTGTTTTATTCTGATATGCTCTGTCTCTCGTCTGGTACTTCTAACCTATTTACACTCAGCGTGACATATTGGTAGGTGTGAATTCACCACCGTCATATTGTTGTGTGTCTATGTGTGTGAGTGAGTTGAGTGTATGTATGGTGCTGATGGGTTTCTTCATCCTACTTGTTTTCTGAGTTCTTTGTATATGTTTTCATTTACTTCATTGTTGAGTATTTTGCTCACTGAGTCATCATGGCTTTCCTCTATTTTGTTGGGTAGGTTTATTCTCTTTGTGGTTAACCTGGAATTGAACTACATCTTCCTATGTTTAAAACAGTCTGCTATATCTTCATATTGTCATAACTTCCCTCTCCATTCAAGAGTTCTATAATGACACTACCTTCCCTGTTCTTTCATTTTAACCTTGGGTCATTTTAAACATCTTTTTTGTTACTTGTCTTCAGTCTTGAAACTTTTTATATTTTTGAAAATTCTTTATCTTGGTTGGAATCTAGGTGATGCTATCATGTGGCTTAATCGCAAGTTGTTGTCTGATGCTGTTGACCCTATGTTTAAAGGGTTCCCATTCCTAGTTCTTGTTCAGTGGGGAGTTACATCATCTGGGGTCAACCTGATAAATAGAGTGAAGGGGTGGAGCCTAGCCTGTGAAACAAGAAACAGCCTGATCATGCTTCCTTGTGGACATGACCTTCTCATGAGGATTATGAAAATGTCCTTTCTTCGTTCCTGGAGGCAGGATTCACCTTCTGCTGTCACCCTCTTGTTGCCAAACCACATGGGGCTGTGCTGAGGAGATACACTCAGGAATGGGAGGAGACACACTGGGATGCTTCCACCACCACTAGATCGACAAGAACTCCCACCCACTGCCCTGAGATCGTCCTGCATTCAGCATGACTGCATGTGCTGCCCGTCTGGGAGAATAATGAACTAGTATCAGACACGTGGGCTAATCTCTGACTTGCAGACTTGATCTGAACTGGGCTGGATGTTTTCTCAATATACAATTGCTCTTTGATATAAAGCTCTGTCTTACACACAGGTGAGTGTCTCTGGGTTTGTTTCCCAAGTCAACCCAGACTAATACAGTGGGTCTGTTTTTACAAACTCCCTTAATTTGTTTATTTGGAGATGTTTAAGGCTTTTCAATCATACTCAAGAAAGAATTTGTCTGAATATATAACTTTTGTTTGATAGCTTTTAAATTGCAGGGTTTTACATACGCTAACCCCTTGACCAACGGCTGGTCTCTGGTGTGGGTATGGGTACAGTCCTAGGTGAGTACAGCCTTTCTTGAACTAAAGCAGGGTGTCTTTAGTCATCACTCCATTGACTCTCCCTCCATGTGAGTCTTCAACCCAAATGACCAAGACCACTGCTGGGACTAGCTTTGTCCCTGTCTCCGGCTGCTGTCTTGCTTTGTGGTCACCTGGAGCCCTTTCATTCACCCTCCTGTACTTTCCTTCCTTAAATCTGGCTTGTGTTGGGATCACCTTACTTTACTCATGATTTGTCTACATGATGTCCCTATCCTACTGGGGCAATTCACGAAGATGCCTTCCTGCACTCTTCATCTGCTGTTGTCCCAAGATGGCCACACTGCCAGTTTAGATAGCAGGGTCCACTTATTCCATATAGTTCCTCACACTCTGTTTTTATTTCATTTTCATTCTCACCAGTCTTTGGTCAAATTCTTTACCCTTTTGTTTGATGGTCAGGGTTTCGACTTCTTGCCAATACCTGTTTCATTTGGTTTCTTGGGTTTTTTACTAGCATAAAGGCTGGCCATGGTATATCTGCTTCCGGCTGCATCTTATGTCAGACTCTGAGTTAAGTAGCAGAGACGACTCTCACGCAATGCAAAATCTAAACAATGAATAAGGAAGACAAAGAAAAAAACGGGTGCATTTGAATTATGGTGTTGGTGGAGAATAAGAAATATATCATGGATTTCCAGAGAGGAGACAAATCTATCTTGGAGGAAATACAGGCAAAATGTTACTTAGAAGGGAGGGTGATTTGCAGGTACTTTGCACGTGTTATCAGGAGGGACCTGTTCCGGAAGATGAATCTCATGTTTGGTACAGGGTCAGTGAGGAAGAGGAAGACCCTCAAGGCGATGGATGCGCGGTGGCTGCAACGGTGGCTCAAACGTAGCCATGATGGTGATGGTGGAGCAAGATTGGGCAGTGCTTCTTTCTGGTCTACGTAGGTGTCGTCCGTCAAAGCCTTTTCAATGACAGCCAACATCATTTAGATGGCGTCAACCACATTCATTGTATCTTTACTGTGTGGTTGCATCCTCACAGGTGTCTTCTGAGAAACTTCACCCCACCCGTCCACCCCCCGCAAAACAAAAACTTCACACTGTTGAGGGAACTCTTCTCACAAACCCCACTCCAACTCTTGATTCAAGAAGGAACAGCTTAAAAAACAAAATGGGTTCTGAAGGGGTGTACAATCGTGAAATTTTCAGCTCTTCTAAATTAGTGAAATTTTCAGCTCTTCTAAATTAGAATGCAAATTTTAATAAGCACAACACTTTTGGTTCGACTGATGCTCAAATAAAGAAGACCGATGTCTTCTCTGAGGTCTCACTCAACAAAATCTGCCATGAAAAGGTGACTCTCTGAATCTCCTTATAATTGTACCAGATTAAAATGTTATCTAGTTCATTTTAATGGCTCACAAAAATCTTCCCTGCAGATGAGACTGCTGTAGATCTGAAAATATTGAAGTCATGCACCAAATGTCACACCAACAGCAGCACAGGTGTTCTCGTGAAAAACTTTAACAATTGATATGTTTTTAACAATACGTTATAGAATATCCAACTGAAAATAGCTAACAGCAAGGACTTTTTACAATCTCTCTAAGGAGAGGTGTACCAGATCCAGGTGGGCAGAACAGGTTGATTCCATCAACAAATGTTAGCTCTGAATCTTTTGTCTCTGCCAAGCTCAACTTGACCCTCATTCCTTTCCTCTTGGTCACACGATGACTGCTACAAGTCCAAGCACCATAGGCATGCAGAAGGGAGCAAGGTGTGTCCTCCTGTGCATCTCCACCACAGGAAAAATCTGAAGTGGGTTGCATCTCAAGAACAACAGAGACCCACAGGTCAAGGAGAACAAATTCCACCATGAGTGTAAGCCAACCATGAGTCAAACCTAAAAAAGTCTATTCTAGACCAACCAAGGATGTTTATCACAACATCCTTGGGAAAGAGAAACCAACATCTGCTTTGTCTAATAGCAAGGGAGAAGTATATATTTCTATTCTAGAACATCATTTCCTTAGTCAAAATGATCATCAAATTCAGAAAGACAAAAAAATAATAGGAAGCGAATACATTCCCACAGGTACTGAATTTCTCTACTCTGTTCTCCCCATGGAGAGATACAGAAGTATCATACCCCACTTGGTCAAGTCATTTGCTGCCTGGTGACATGTAGGAAGTGACAGAGCTGCCAAAAGTGGCTTCAAATCAGCATAACATGAATAAAATGCACAAATCTCCAACACAATTGAATATTTGAACCTTTGTCTTCCACACTGAATATTCAAATTAGTCTGTAACAAACGTCATCTTGCAATATTATAAGCTCCCAGAAGTCCCACGACAAAACATGTTTACCATATTTTTACATACATCATGTACACCATTATATATTTTTTACAAAGCATGCAATCCCTTGAGTGTATCCTATACCCACTATGTACGTCATACAGCTAATCATTCATATCTGGGGATTAAAAGAAATAGAACACCTTTAGTGGGGGGGGGGGGGCAACAATTAAATAGCCAAAGCAATCTCTCAAACACTGAAGGAATGGAGCCTCCAGTGTTGATTACATAGCATTTGCATTATAGTAGCTGTTACAGTAATCTATGATGATTTAAAGTATACACAGTATATAGGCAAATGCTATGTCTTTTTACACAAAGAACTTGAGAAACTTCTGAAAACAGTACCTCATGATATTAAGGAATGACTGCATGAAGTGGATTCCAAAAGCTCATGGGAAAATGGAATTAAAAGGCAATCAATTTTTCCATGAACATTTTGAAGCCCCCTCATTTATATATGCCTATTATTTATTTGCATACTATGGGTGGGAGTTTAAATGATAAGCTAATGGCTTCTGATCTTATGTACTCTGAACCAAACACTAGTATCTTGTTTGTTTTCATATAGTGGTCTGTATAGAGGTGGTGTAAACAGTTATCATACCCAGCTGCTACCCAAAAAGCTGGAGATGGGAGAGATGATTCAGACCAAAGGCTTGCTAGTCATTGTTTTGAAAAATCAGTCAATGGAAATCCTATCAGCGAAACTAAATGAAGGCAACAGAATCACTGGAATGGAGATAATGAGAATGCTCACACATTGTCAAGAACATAATGTCACCACCCAACTTGTGAAAGGAGTCCTGACTGGGAACCTAAACTACTATACAAACCCTCCCAAAACCTCATGGGAAAATGTCATTAGAAGGCAATCAATTTTTCCATGAACACTTTGAGTCGCCCTCATGTACATATGCATGTTTTTTATTTATATATTATGTGTGGGAGTTTAAATGATAAGCTAGTAGCTTCTGATCTTATGTATTTATATATTTATTCTGAAACACACCACTCCACTCAGCTATCAGAAAGAATAGTCCTTAGGGATGTGAAAGGTTTATGTTAAAACAGTAGCCACCTGAGAATGAGTGTTCAGCTAAGTCAACACCAGCCTGTGTGATCCAAGGATTTTAAAATAATAAAATTCACTACCAGAGAAGGGAATTGTACTATATGTTAAATTCTGAGCACCTGATTTTACAAGGCTCTGGATGACAGTGAAAGCTCAAAATCCATTTACAAAGTCTCTATACAAATTAAGACTTCATTATACTCCTCAGACGACTGAGTTCAAAAGGCCGAACTCATTTGCTATCAAGTTGATTCTGACCCATAGCAACCCAATAGGCAGTTTAGAACTGCCCTCATGGATTTCCAGGACTGTAGCTCTTCACAAGTGTACAAAGCCTTGCCTTTCTTCTACAGAGTGGCTGGTGATTTTGAACTGCTGGCCTTGTGGTGAGTAACCCAACCGAGGCATAAGTACCAAGCCACTAGGGCTACTTGAGACCATTGACGAGGGATGTGAGTAGTCTTGCCCTTAGACAAAATGCACTGGAAAGTGGATTACTGCGGATATCGTTTAAAGGCTAAAATTTAACAGATTATCATTTGTTTTCCCTTTTTTAATTTTATTTTATTTATTAAAGATTATTGGAAACTTTTATAACAATCCATACATCAATTATATCAAGCATATTTGTACATACATTGACATCATTATCGTCTAAACATTTACATTCTATTTGAGGCCTTGGTATCAGCTCCTCTTTTTACTCTTCCTTCCCCCCTCTAGCTTCGTGATCCCTTGACAAATTATAAATTATTATTATTTTTTAATTTTTTTTGGTGGGGTCATCACTGCCTCTGGTGGTTGTGGGCACTGCCCAGTGCTGCTCCTGAGAGCCGCCACTGGATTTGAACCACTAAGCCTGCAGGCTGCAGTCCCACACTCAACCACTTACACAACCGGGGGCTTAGCCCAAATTATTATTTTAATATCTTACACTGACAACTGTCTTCTTTCCCCTGAGGTTTCTTCCCTCTTCCTGGGAGTAAGCAGAAGTAAGCAGAAGAATACTGTGTTTCATCGGTGTACGCGCTGGTTGACTCATCCCTTCCTTGTGACCCTTCTGTGAGGGAATGTCACATTGTATACAGAGAGGTTTTGGATTTCTTCTCTGACACCCTCATTCTCAACAATATGGGGTTTGTTTGTTTGTTTGTTTGTTTGTTTGGGGTCTTCTGATGTCTGTTACCTGATCTAGTCGACACTTCATAATCACCCAGACTAGTGTGCTTATTCCATGTAGGTTTGTTGCTTCTCTGCTAGCAGGCCCAGATGCTATATCTTTTGGTAGCCAGGCACCACCAGTTTTCTTCACTACATTTACTTGTGCACCATTTTGTCTTCAGTGATTGTGCCGGGAGGGTGACCCTCACAGAATGCCAGGATATTAGAACAAAGTGTTCTTGCGTTGAGGGAAGGATTAAACAGAGGCCCAAAGTTTGATCTTCTTTTTATTTGTTCTTCCTAATCCACTTTTCTTGGGTTGGAAGTTTTTCTGTGTTTCACATTTTTTGTGTGTTGGTTTTTGTTTGTTTGCATGATTTTCTTTATATGAGATCCAGACTACATAACCCACAGAAACAGTAGCTGGATTCCTTATGGTTATGTTATCACTGGGGAGGTTGAGGACTAATGGCAAGCTAATCACTTTGTATACAAGGATGAAGAAAATGCTCTGAAATTGACTGCAACTCTTTCTAATATGCTTAAGCCACTGAGTTGATGTGAATTATATGCCAATAAAACTGTTGAAAAAAATAATAAACCACTCAATGGTACATTATCCTACTGTGACACACGTGGTTTTGTGAGGAGTGTAAACTAACTAGACAGCAATTGTTTCTGTGTTAGAATCCTTTAAGCCTAGTGCTCCTTGGAACACACTTTAAAGCATGCGGATGGAGATGAAATATGTTTGGCTAATATCTGTTCAATCCTCCTTAAGGCTTAAGCACCTTGGCTAATGACATTTCTTTCCTCCAATTCTTTTGTAATCAAAGGGCCTCTACCAAATGCTTTCTCATCTCTTTTACCAGATAATTTTCATTTGGAAAATAACATCCAATCTTTCTGAAATTAAATCTGCACTCTCAATGAAAATGGCCCCATCTCTTATCCCTGTGTAATTGAAAAACTTTCCACGTCTTTGTAAGAGACAAGGGTTGTTCCAGCTTCAGCTTTATCTCGAAGAGCTCGGCGAAGGTTGAACCTGTATTTATTCAGAGCTCTTGTTCTTGTAATAACCCAGGTTTTTCTCTCCAGAAGGCTCCCCTACTTGGGTGGCTTTTAAAGCGTGTTTGTTTATCATTGTGCTGGTCCATTATCCCCGGAACACAATGTTTTGTAGGGGGTCCTTGAGTGCAGGGGACATAAGGGCAGCACTTGGGGGGGGTCAGACTTCCCAAGTGCACAGAGAGTTTAAGTGTTCTGCCTCTTTCATCAGTGTTGTTGCTGTGGTCCTTCCTTTCCAAACAGCTCTCCAGTGGCAGCCCGGGACAGAACTGAAAACAAAGTGTAGTCCAAGTGTGTGCCTGCACACGCAAGTGTACAAAATCTTAGTCATTCAACTGAGAATTTTTCAGATGCCAATTTAAATTTTCATTAGCACCTGGGGCTTACAAGCTGGATAGGGCTTATAGGCTGGACTCTAGTCATAAAAAAAATAAAAAATAAAAAGAAAATGAGGATAGCCCGGAGTCAATGTGACTGTAACCTGGTCGCTAGTCAAGTAATCCGATGTTTTAAAATGCTCTTATCCCCCCAAGCTTAATGGAAGCAAACTGCCTCATCTTTCTCCCTTAGATTGACTGATGGCTTTGAGCCTGTGCCCTTTCAGTTGGCAGTGGAGTCCTCTAACCACCGCACCACCAGGGCTCCTATGAGAGTAGTTAACTCAGTAGCTAACGGCAGCTGAGTCGATGGCAGCTTACAGCAACATGATAGGGCAGGGCAGAACTGCTTCAGTGAGGTAGTAGAATGGCCCCTATTAGGGCCATATATTTTCACAGATTACAATTCATTTGAGAGGGTAAGTACACGTAATCATTTTAGTTGTGGCACAAAAAGCAATGATAGTAAGAAGAGTTGCTGGTATTTACTGATCCCAGGTGTCACTATCAGGTAAGTTTTGGAGTGCCAACTCTAAGATTAGTGGTTCAAACCCATTAGCCAGTGTCCGGGAGAAAGATGAGGCTGTCTACTCCATAATACTTACAGTCTCAGCAAACCCTCCATAGGGTGGCTATGAGTTGGAATCAATGGGTGTGGCCAGAAAATGGGTTTAGTCAAAGGATAATACTTGCATTTTCATGAAAGCATACTACAACACGTAAGCACCATGCTTATATCTACTTCCCAGATGAAAGCAAGGAAATTAGAGAGGTTCAGTAGGTTGGCCAAGGTCAAAGCCAAGACCAGAAGCGTAAGTGTCTGGTGGCCAAGGGCAACTCTGGATCATTCCCCTTCCCTCTGCATTGTCCTTAAAGCAAAATTCACATTAGCCATCTCTGATTTCTCTGAGGAAATAGCAGGGCTACACTGATCCACTTAAGGAGCCACAAGCTTCTGGCCAACTTGTATCTCCCAGGAAGACTGTGCCTTTATCTACAAATCAGATTTTGCACTTAAAAGTTCCAGAGATATCATTTAAAAAAAAGATCATCGCTGCTCTAGTTGCTACAATGTCTCTGATAAAGGCAGTAACAAAGACCTGCCATCTTGCGTGCCACCCCCACAAACCCTTCTGTAACTTATCCCCAAACTACACTTCTGTCGGGTACAGACCAGCGAGCCTCCCAGAAGATCGCCAGAGATCATGCTTCTGAATCAGAAGAGTAAATACACATCCTCTCTCAAGGAACAGAGATGCACACACAGCCTGGAGAAGACCCATGACACAGCTACTTGAGAACTCTGAGAAATAAGCATGGCAGGTGATAGGGAAGAAGAACAGAAGTCCAAGCATCACTGAACTGGTGGGGAGTCTGTAATTTTTCCCTATCAGTGTGTCCCAGCTTATATCCAGTGCAACCTGAGAATGACAAGTGGTATCGGTGCTTTCAAACTGAACTCCAGAAGAATCCCTCTAATTCAAGCTCAAAAATTGGGAAAGGAATCACCAGACTCTTATACAAGAAAAGGATGGGGAGCTAATCCTTTTTCTGCCCCCCCCCCCCATTCTATTTTCTCACCCCAGGCCTCAAGGAATCTTGTGTGTCAGCAAATGCAGCCCTCAAATTCATATGGAATTACAAGGGAACCCTGGACCTCTGGAAAGACCAATCAAGTAGCGTGACATACATTTCCTGAATTCAAAGGGTCATGTAAAGCCACCATAGTCATAACAGCATGGTAGTGGCGTGTCTAAGGGCAGGCGTGTATAAGCACAGACCAATGCAGGAAAATCAAGAGTCCAGGATTGATTTCTACATCTTAGACCAAGGTATTTTGACATGATCCCCCAAACCATTAAAGGAGATGTTTCAAGAAACAGTGCTGAATTATAGTGGAATAGTAGGAAGGTAAGAGGAAATAGAGGAAAGAAAGCTAGTTATAGAGACATAGTTATGTTTTTAAATATATGCATATTAATTTATGATGAAAGGGATAGAGGTCAACATACACATATTTATATGTTAAGTATTAAGAGAGTAGGTAGTCTTTGGGTCTCTACTCAACACAAGAGCACTTTGTTCTAATAACCTGGCACTCTTTGATACTCACCTTCCTGATATGATCACTGAAGATAAAATGGGTACATAAGCAAATGTGGTAAAGAAATCTCATGGCACCCGGTTATCAAAAGATAGAGTGTCTGGGGTCTTAAAGTCTTGAAGTTAAAACAGCAGCCACCTAGTAGAGTGCAGACCGAAAGCCCAATTGCAGACAATTGTATATCCCCCTACAGACGGATTATAAGGAAGGGATGATTCAATCAAGGTGCAATATAGCACCAACAAAATCCACATCTCTCCTTTAGTTCCTGAATGTTTCCTCCCCCACACTACCATGACCTTATAAATTTGGATAGACTAAAGAACATACATTGGCAAAGATAAGAGTTCTTGACACATGGAATTCAGGACAGAGAAACCCCTCAGGAAGAGTAGTGGGAATAGCAATATCATGAGGGTATAGGGATGGTCAAGGCAGGGGGAGGGGGAGGGAGAAGGAGAATGGGGGAACCCATCACAAGGTTGGATATATACTCCCCACCCCCACGAAGGGGATGAATAAGACATGTGGGTGAAGAGAGACAATGGACAGTTGTAAGAGACGAAATGATAATAACAAAACATAATTAATCAAAGATTGATGATGGTGGGAGAGTGGGGGATGGAGGGAAAAAAGAGGAGCTCACTCCAAGGGCTGAAGTAGAATATGTTTTGGAAATAATGATGACAGCATATGTACCAATATGCTTGATACAATCTATGTATGAAACATTTTTTTTTAAAATGGTGCTGAGGTAAATAGGTCTCTCCAGGTCAAACCATGAAGTGCAGTCCATGCCTCACATCATCAATGAAAATTACTCAGCTGATTACATGTCACAACCAAATACATGAAGCTCTTAGAATAAGTCCCGCATTTGGAATGAATACTGTAAGATCTGACTCATACGAAATATCTAGAAAAGCCGTACATACAGGCAAGTGTTTGGGATGGTAAATGGATAGCAATGGTGATGCATAAATTAACATCACTGCATTGTACACATAAAGTGATTTTTTTAAACAGCAAAGAATCTTTGATACATTTTTTTTTTACCATAAGAGAAAGTTTTTAAAGAGAAATTTGGGTGGGCGGGAAATGAAGGGCTGGAAAAAGAATGATTGTACAAATACAACAAAACACAAACAATTTATATTTCTGGAATTCTCTGCTTTCAGGCAGGATCCATCTGACTTCAACCATGACATCCCTCATGCAGGTCCTCTTCTGAATCTGTTCTGATTTTCTTGAAGGTTTCGTTGTTGTGTGGGGAGCGTCTTCGTCAACAATTCAAACCCACCAGTTGCTTTCCAGGAGAAAGATGAGGTTGTCTACTTCGGTAAGATTTAAAGTCTGGGAAACCCCAAAGAGGCCATTTTACTCTCTCCTATAAGGTTGGTCTGAGTTGGAATCTACTTGATGGTAATGGGTGAGTCCTTTGGGTGTTCTAATGACATAGTGTTGAGTGTTGGACTGCTACCCACAAGGCTAGTAGTTCAAATCTCTTAGCTGCTCTGGGAGAGAGTTGAGGCTTCCTGCTCTCCTAAAGACTTACAACCTCGAAGACCTACAAGGCTGTTCTACTCTGTCCTATAGTCAGAATCAAATTGAGGGCAGTGCGTTTGGTTTTTAAGTTGGTTCTCTTGGTGAACTGAAACTTTTATGGCATCGATCCACTTGTGAACATCATTATGGAATACCCTTATTTATTCCAGGTAATTTTCTTTGCTTATTAATACTTGAATAATAATATTGGCACTCTCCTTTAACCACAACTCAGATGCCAGCTGTTCAACTGTGGGGACTTCTACGTTCCTGTGATGCGGGAAACTGCTGCTGGTATGGCAAATGTCAGCAGCATCATTTGTGCTGAAGAGGTGTCAGCAGAGGTTCCAGACTAAGAAAAACACTCAGCAGAAGGGAGAGGCTGACTGCTCCTGAGACATTAGCTACTTCAAACTTTGTGAACAGCAATGGGACCGGATCTGAGACAGTGAGGGAAGATGAGCACTCCAGGCTGAAAGGCACTCCACGTTCAAGGTGGTGAGAGCTGCATCCTTAAAGCAGAGTCAACCTTCATCACATACAGGAAACAAGCCTTTGGAGATCCTCACCTGAGGGTGGGATATGACTCAAAATGAAAAGAACCCCGTGAACGCATCCCTTAACAATCTGAACATGAAATACACAAAGTACGAACCTAGGATGGTTGGAAGTAGGGAAAAGTAAATAGAATGCACAAAGAGCTATTGTCGGGTGCTGATGGCCTCAAATGGACAGGTACAGGCCTTTCTGAGTCAGACAAGTGTCTGGTTTACTATGCCCTAGTGTGACAAATTCATCCCCAAAAGAAGACTGTTTAAATATATATATATATATATATATACATACATACATACATATATATATATATATATCTTGATGACTACTAAACAGAGGGCATTGGAGAAATGAGGATAGAAGATCAAAGGCACAAAAATCTGACTTGACCAGTTAAAACGTTGTCAGTTGACCCCTCTCTGATGCATGTCGGACGTGAAAGGATATCGGTACACCTACAAGAAATTCTAGCTAATATAACTGGTATTCAAATTTACAGACCAACACTTAAAATTAGTGATGAAGGTATTGGAGAATTCTACCAAATGTTCCTGTCAGAAGTTGATAAAAACCAGGGAATCAGAATGCATTGGTGATTGAAGGGATTGGGATAAAGAAGCCAAAAACAAAGTGGTTAGAAAATCTGGTCCTGATGACAAAAATACCACTGGAGAGTCTGTGCCTGGATTTTGCAAGATCAATGACTTTTTCCTTGGAAATACTTTTCTCAGTAACTTAAATGGCAACAATATATGTGACCCTTGCCAGCCTGATGGACTGTGGGAAAAGAAGATGCAGAGGCTCAGTACCATCAGCCTAAACAAGGGCGTGGGTAGACTGTGGACCAGACCATCAATTTTCCTCTCTAAGTTCAGGTTGAAGCTGAAGAAAAGTAAAATAAGTCCATGAGAGCCAAAATATGACCTTGGGTACATGCCACCTGAAGCTTGAGACCATCTTACGAAGAGATTTGACACATTGAACACGAATACCAGAGACCAGATGAGTTGTGAGATGACCTCAAAACATCATCACGAAAGCAAAAGACCATGAAGTAGACGAGGAAGAAAGAAAACACCAAAGTGGATGTCAGCGGAGACTCTGAAACTTGCTTTAAAGCAAATGGAAGAAATAATGATGTAAAAAGCCAAGCAGAAAATTTCAAAGCTTGAGAAGATAAAATATCATAATAAAATGTGCAAAGACCTGGAATTAGAAAGCCAAAAAAGGAAGAATACACTTAACCTTTCTCAAGATGAAAGAACTGAAGAAAATGTTCAAGCCTGAACAACAATGTTGAAGCACATTATGGAGGGAAATAATGAATGTTACAAGGAGTAGCAAAAGAAGATAAAAGTTATACATAAAGACACTATCTAAAACAATTGGTTAATGTTCAACCATTGCAAGATACAGCTTATTATCAAGAATGAGTGCAATTGAAGGAAGAAGTCCAAGCTGCTTGAAGAGTTTTGGCAAAAAACAAGACTCTACCAATTGATTGAAATCTTCCAACCAAGTGACATAGTACAGGAAGCACAAACTAGCCCGCACCAAGAAATCTGGAAGCCAGTTACCTGGACAGCTGACTAGAAGAGATGCAGATCTCTGTCCATTACAAGGAAATGTGACTCAACAGAACACATATACTATTGAATGCTGTTTGTTAATAACCCAAGTAGAATTTTGCTGCAGATAATTCAAAGGAGTTTGCAGCAATGTAGCATCAAGCAGCTGCCAGAAACTCAAGTAAGATTCCGAAGAGGACATGGGATATCATTGCTGATGTCAGCTGGATCTTGGCTGGATGCTGAGAACACCAGAAGGATGTTTTATTGACTGCGCAAAGACATTTGGCTATGCGGGCGAAAACAAATTGTGGACAGCACTGTGAAGAATGTGAATTCCAAAACATTGACTATACTTAAGCAGACTCTTGTGCATAAAAGAGTGGTTCGCTCAGAACAGGGGATTGCTGCATGGGGTAAAGTCAGGCAAGGTAAGGGTCAGGGTTGTATCCTTTCATCATCTTAGCAATCTGTATGTTGAGCCAAGAGTCTAAGAAGAGAATAGCTGAGCGAAGAAGAGTGCGTTATTAGGATTGGAGGAAGGGGTGTTAACAACCTGCAATATGTGGGTAACCTTGCTGGTGAAAGGCCTTGATGAAAAGGCCTTGAAACACTTCCCCAAGAAGATCGAAAGCCACAAGCCTCAGTAGGAATTACCACTCAGGGTAAAGGCAGCAGACGCCCTCACAACTGGACAGTACGCAACATCATGACAAACAAAAGCTAAAGGTGTCAAAGAGTTCGCTTCATGTGGATTCACAACCAACCCTTATGGAAGTAATAGTCAAAAGACAACTGGTGTCCGCACTGGGTACAAGTGCTGCCCAAGACCTGTCTACAGGCTTAGAGACTAAGATGCCACTCTGAGGGCCACGGTGTGCCTGACCTGACCCACCGTGTTTTCACAGGCAGGTGAAAATTGGACAATGGATAAGGGTAACCACAGAAGAATGGATGTACTTTAATGGTGACATTGATGAAGAATATTGAAAGTACTGTGGATTTCCAGAAGAATAAACACATCTGTCTGAGAGGAAGCACAACCTGGGGGCTCCTAAGCCATGAGGATGGTGTGTCTTCATCGCACATACTTCGCCTGTGTAAGCAGGAGAGACCAGCTTCTTAAGGAAGATATCCTGGGAGGGTCGGTGATGAAGAAGACCTCCTCAAGATGCACTGGCACAGTGGTTATACAACCATGGACTCCGACACAAGCATGCAATGATCACACAGGATGGGGTGTTGTTTTGTTCTGCAGTCCAGAGGGAAGGTAGGAGTGACAAAGCCCACTCAATGGCACCACACACCTACCCACAAGGCAGTGATGAGTCCCGAGTGTGTGTCCCCCAGCCAAGACCTCGGCCTTGAACTCCAGACTTGTAGTGGTCTGCTATCTCCCTGTCTACTACACAAGTGTAACAACATCTTCAAAACCGATTTAGCTATCATTCCTTCCTTAAAACAAACAAGCAAAGATACAAGTCATTTTCAGGCTTTTCAATTGCTCAAAAAGAATCTTAGACCTCAAGGCCTTTAGTTTTCTCAGCATAGAGACGAAACTGTAGCACTGAAATGATGTTCTGAAGATAGACTCCCTGGATGAGAATCTCAACTTCAGCAGGAACCAGCCCAGGATGTCAGGCAAGTTACCTAACCTCCAGCCTTAGTTTTCACACCTGTGAGATGTGGATACTAATGGTAACTACATCCTCCCGGTGTTGTGATAGGGGTCCAATGAACTGTGATAGGTAAAGTATCTAGTCGGCATATATAGCTGCAAGTTATTATTTTCATGTCATTGCCACTGCCTCATACCTCTATTTAATGCAGCAGCATTTATGCCACTGGTGTCTTCAAAATATACCTGGATTCTGGTAGCTTCATCCCTTTTCTGCTACCCTAACCCTCACTGGAGACAATGATCACCTCTCTCCTGAATGATTCCAGTAAGCCCTCACCGTAGATCCTGTTCCCAAGGCCTTCTCTCAGGAAATTCTCAGTGCAGCAGGCTTGAATTTTAATTACTATGGATGAATTTGTTTCCTCAAAGAAACAGCAAAATCTGTTTAAGTTCTATTTCCTGAACCTTGAAATGTGACCTTAGTTGAACATGCAAGGGGATTCACAAAGCTTGTGCAGAAATGAAAGGGAGGGAGAATGGAGTTCATCCAAGAACTTTGCAAAGTCCCCTCGGAAGATGGGATCGCCACAGACTGCCCGAAGAACAAACAAATCCGCCATGGTGGTAGGACTGCTAGAGCGCTCCTTAGCGGCAAGACGGCCTGACTTCGTCGTATTTTAGGCATGTTGTCAGGAGAGACCAGTCCCTGGTGAAGGACATCATGCTGGGTAAAGAAAAGAGGTAATATTAAAAAAAAAAAAAAAAAACGAAGGCCCCACGGAGAGGGACGGACCCAGTGGCTGCAACAATGGACTCAAATGTGAGCACGATTGTGAAGATGGTGCAGTGTTTCATTCTGGGGTATGTAGGGTCAGAACCAACTTGACAGTGGGTAAGAACAACACCAACAAGAGGTGCTAGCAGTTCTTCACAATGGCCCAGACTCTGGGGTTCCCTCGATATTTCCCTCCAGAAATCCACCTAACTTGCTTCTTTACCTCCAAGACTTGCCTCCAAAATCACTGGACCGGAGGATGTACACTGGTACATAGGATAGGAATTGGAAACACAGGAATGCAGAACAGAAGATTCCCTCAGGACCAGTGCGGTGAGCAGTGATACTAAAAGGGTAGAGAGAAGGTGGGGTGGGAAGGGGGAACAGAATGCAAAGATCTACAGAGAACCTCCTCCCTGAGGAGAAGTGGGTGAAGGGAGACATCGGATGTTATAAGAGATGACAAAATAATAATAACTCATAAATGATCAAGGGTTCAGGGCATGGGGGAGCAGGAAGGGAGGAGAAAATGAAGAGCAGATACCAGGGGCTCAAATAGAAAGCAAGCGTTTTGAGAATGATGAGGGAGACAAATGTATAAAAGTACTTGATGCAATGGACGAATGCGTGGATGGTGGTAAGAGTTGTCCGAGCCTCCAATAAAATGATTTAATAATAAAATAATCACTTTCCAAGGACACCTTGCCTGGCAGCACAGCCCAGTTGTCAAGAGCCACCTTCAACCAGCATGGGTTCCCATCCCCACTGGTGCTGCGTCCTGGGAGTGTGTCCTTGAGGGAATCACCTCCTCTCTCTGGGCTCTCACAGTTTCCTCATCGTTCAAGAACAAATGGTAATGGAGCTACAGAGCGAGCCTCATAAAACTGTTGTGAGGATTCCAGGGAAGTGCGGGGGGGGGGGGGGGCGGCCTGGGCTCAGGGAGAGAGCTGTCATATGTATTTAACCTAAAAAGCTATCTGTTATTAATCACGCCAAGGTTTTGTCTAATGGTTTTAAAAAGGCTGCCAATCAAAGCATGAAATGCCATCCGTTAAAAGAGGTATCCTGGATGTTTTCGGAAGAATGTATCCTCAGCAATTCCACCCTCACTGCCATCTAGTCGATGCTGGCTTCTAGCCAGCATCTCTTAAAGGACAGGGTAGAATTGCCCCTCTGGGTTTCTGAGACTGATTCTCTACGGGAGTTCAAATTCTCATCTTTCTCCCTGTATCTTCATAGCTAGACCTCCAGTAAATACGTGAAGAGACCAAAGAATTCAAGTATCAGTCCACAAAGAGAAGGCTATGACAGAAGTGATCCTTACTGGTAGGAAGGATGAACCTAGAGAAATCTAAGAAGTGCTGAAGGGAGGAATGGATAGGTAAATGAGGGACTGAATGAAAAGAGTCAATGAGTTATTACAACAAGACTCATGAGAACGACCCTAGGGGTGCAGTGGTGAAGTGTTCAGTGCGTTGGCAGTTCCAATCTACCAGCTCTTCCAAGGGAGAAAGGCCTGGAGAGCTGTTCCACTCAGAACAAAACATCCTATCATGAGGGGAGTGCAGAGTGGGGACCCAAGGCTCATCTGTAGGCAACTGCATATCCCTTTGCAGAGGAGTCTTGGGGAGGATATGAGCCAGTCAGGGTGCGGTGTAGCAACAATGAAACACACAACTCTCCTCTAGTTCTTAAATGCTTCGCCCACCTCCACCCCCACTATTATGATCCCAATTCTATCTTACAAATCTGGCTAGACTGGTAGCTGTGCACTGGTACAGGTGGGAACCAGAAACACAGGGAATCCAAGACAGATGAACTCCTCAGGACCAGTGGTGACAGAGGCGATACCAGGAGGGTGGAAGGAAGGTGGAGTAAAAAAGGGGAACGGGTTACAAGGAGTTACATAAAACCTCCTCCCTGGGGGATGAACAGCAGAAAAGTGGGTGAAAGGAGACATCGGGCAGTGTAAAATATGATAAAATAATAATAATTTCTAAATCATCAAGGGTTTATGAGGGTGGGGGTAGCGGGGAAGGAAGGAAAAAATGAGGAACTGATACCAAGTGCTCAACTAGAAAGCAAGTGCTTTGAGAATGATAATGGCTAAAGATGGATGGATGGATTTTGATAAGAGTTGTACAAATTCTCAATAAAATAAGAAAGAAAAAAAAAGAGTATAGCCAAGACCACTCTGAGGGGAGGGAGGCAGAGTTCTACTCTCACAGGGATCGCTGTGAGACAAAATAGAACCTGGGTGCATAACAACAGAGGGGTTTGCTGCAAGAGAGGAAAATTTTGTCTACCCTTGGGACTTGCAGATTCCCAAGAAGACAGAAGTCAGGGAACCTGGAAAGCTCAGAGGAGGTAGCCTGGGGCATCACTGCCGTATCACAGGCCATGATGGCAGGGTGTTGCCATTTGGTTGGTGGGGCAAAAGAGAAGGCAAAAGAGAAGTAACACCCAATAGCAAAGAACAAAACCTGGGTGGCCTTGTGAAGTCTTGCTGTGACTGTGTCCTGTCTTCCACTTTACTGACACCCCCGAGGGACTCAATACCAATAAGCCACTGGGTCAGATGGATTTGCCCACCTCTGGGGACAAGAAGGAAAACACTGATGAGCTTCCTTTCATGCACACGGTCAAGACCTTACCAACATCAGTAGCCCACTATTCCTGCTGTTAGCCTGGTGAAATCTTCCAACTCAAAATATTTGCTACTTACAGCCAGGTTCCCTTTCAAGCTATTGGGTTTTTTTTATTATTATTATTGTTATCACAACTCTGTTAACCCTGGCTTCTAGATCTTTTATCATTAAAAGATAAATTAGTCAGACAAGGAAATGATGCACTTGGTTTCCTTGGCAACGCAACAAAAAAGTTCATCCTGCTGCACAACCAAGAAGAACTTGGAAAATCATTTCCTAGCAACCTCATCAGCACAAGCCTTCAGCGGCCATTCACTTGGGTCTGGAGGAAGCACAGGCATGAGGACAGAGACAGCTGGCCACCCAGTGACCACAAACCATCCAGGCCAATAGATTTCATTAATGTAAAACAAGATCTGTCAGCGAGTGGATACCAACCCATAATGGCCCTAGATAAGCTTTCTGGGTCTGTAAATCTTGACGGGAGTAGTGAGCTTCATCTCTCTCCTCCAGAGCAGCTGGTGGGTTTAATGCCCTGCCCTTGTAGCTAGCAGCCCATGATTTTTCAAAGCCCCACCAGTAAGGGGACAAGAAATTCTCAGCTTTCTCTGCAAGGAGACACACCCGGGGATCTAGATGTCTCTGACACGATGAGCTTCCCCTCATACACATACACGTATTCCCCACCCCCTTCACTGGGAAAAAAACAACCACAAAAAGCACCCCTCCCAGCCAGCTAATGAATTCTGACTCACAATCAAGCTTGCATATAGGGCAGCATAGAATTGCTTCCCCAGGGTATAAATCTTTAAAGGAGTGGAAAGCCTCACCTTTCTCGTGCAGCGTGACAAGTGGATTCAAACTGCTGACCCTGTGGTTAGCAGCTCCACTGAGTCACCGAGGAGCCACCAGGGCTTAGCTGAGAGCTACAAAAGACATGAGCCTTTGACGAGTTTGAATTACTCTGACCACCTCCAAACAATTCAAGAACATCTGCCCACTCATTTGAAAAAGAAGAATTTACAACTCTCTCCACCAACTGGAAAGGCAGTGTGACTCTGATGAGATGCCCTTACCCACATCTCTTGAGGCCATTACAGATGGACAGGCTCAAAAAAAAAACAAACAAACAGGGGCAGATCTACTCTGTCCCGATAGGGTCACTGCGAGCCAGCGTCCACCTGAGTCCATACAGGTAGACTGAGGAAATGGAAAACGGTACAAAACTTAAGGTAACAGTTTACCTCCTAGAAGAAGCTGTTGCATAAACAAATGCAAACACAGTTTAAAGTTTGGGGGGAGGCTGCTTTTTTTTTTTTTTTAATGAGAAGTAGATGCATTTCTATATTTGCCATGCTTCTCAAAGTTCACCAGGAGAAGACATTCTCAGATGCATGAAAGATAGAATGTGGTCACAATCAACCAGCCGATTGTTGAGCACGAAGTCACCGTTTGCTGCCCACCAGGCCCTCGTCTTTCACTGCTGGCCTTGCCGGGCTCCTCCGCCTGACTGACCAGTGACCAGAACCACCAGCCTTCTTTGCAGGCCGGCTTGACATTGGGGGAGGAAAATGGTAGCACTGGTAGGAAACTGGAGGACTAAAAGAGAGAAAGACGGGGTCGTTTCTTTCCCCCTCGGTCCCCCCTCTAGCTTGTCCCTTCATAGGACAATCTCTGCTGGGAGAGAAGCGGGCAGCACAGCTATCCCCTCTCTCCCCCTTTGGGTCCTAGACCTAGGCTCGTCTTCACATTCTGGCAGGTGGGGCACTCCTGAGCCTGGTCTTCTCATTTAAGCCCCTTCATGAGACCCATCTGGGTGACTAGTTTTCCCCAACCCTGAATCAGGCGACCTTGACAGTGACAATCATTTCTGAATTAACATGCAGCTAATCGTTTTTTCTTTGTTTTGTCACAGATTCATTTGACATTATTACCATTATTCTCATACTAAACAGCCTTACCATCTCTGATTATCATACCAAAGAAGCTTGAAAAGCAGATTATTTGAAATTCCCTCCTTTTAAGCCTAAACTTCCTTCTTTCCATTGTAACCAAGGAATAATAGCCTGAGGAGAATGGGCTCTGTCCTTAGGAACCTGGAGTGGCTTTAAAAAGCCATGACTTTGGATCCAAAGCAGCAGCAGGAAGAATGAAAAAAGGAGGGAGGGGATTTTCGCACAGACTTTCCTGCAAACCTCCCCCCCCCCCCTGCTTTTTTTAAAACTGGGTTTTCAGCATCTGGCTTCTGATTTTGTTCGCTGTACTGCAAATTTCCATCTGCATTCATGCAAGCATCCAGAAAACGCATTAAAAAACATCCACACATGAATTTTGCATGAGCCATTCGGGAATTCTCTGCACCACCATCCTGTCTAAATAAACAGAGATACAAGCAGCATCACGTAGCCTCAGAAACCTGACTGAATGAGAGGCTCTTCAAACCTAAGCACCCCACTTATTAAAAAAGGGTGTCCAACTCTGTACTGTATGTGTCCCGTAACGTCTCCCGTGGCCAAGAAAAGGAACGTTACTTGACGGGTTCTGAGACATCGTTCTATGAGATGCCACCAAATTGGTTCTGGCTCATCATAACCCCAGACACAACAGAGCGAAACCCTGCCCAGTCCTGCACTGTCTTCACTTGCCCTTGTGCTGGAGCCCGTGATGGAAGCCACTGTGTCAGACCATGCCCTCGGGAGACCAGAGTCTCTGGCTGTGCTGCCCTCACTCCCCTCACTGCCTTCTCATCAATTCCGACTTCCCCGTGGGCCGGAATAGAGCTCCTCCAGGGGGTTTCTGAGATGTTCAATCTTTATGACGGCTGACGGCTTCATCTTTGAGGAGGAGGTGGCTTTGAACTACTGACCTTGTGGTAGCTGCCCAATCCTTGACCTGCGTCCCATCAGAGCTCCTAACTTTTCCTCAGTATCCTACCGAATATTTCTCTCAGTCTTGAGGCAGGGCAGTGATTCTTACTTAATCTTGGCTCTGTATTACACTGCCTGCCCCCCCCACCCCTTCCTGTTACTAATAGGAGGGTGTGATTCCAGCCTTGGAGAGGCTGGACGGGGGAGCCTGACATACACCCACACAAAGCCAGTGTGGGTGGGAGTGGTGCCTGGGTGCTGCCTTCCCGAACTCAAAAGATGCTGAGCAAATGAACCAGTCCAGAAGCGCAACTGCCTTGGAATCTCATGGAGAACCAAGAAGCACGTGCGTCTTGAGAGACATGCCTCCTGTAGGTACCCCCTATGACTCTGAAAAGCACTCCTGAGTTAGCCATCAAGGAAATACAGATCCCAGCCATGATGGCTAGACTTCTGGATGGCTAGACTTTAAGAGAGTGAGGATAACAAATGTTGGAAAGGATGTGGAGAACTAGAAGGCAAGAGAAGGCAGCATAGGCAACTCCCCCAAAGTTTAGACACAGAGTTATCACATGGCCCAGCAGTTCCATTCCCGCCTATGTGCCCAAGAGAAACAGCCTACCTCCACACAAAGATATGTATAGAGCATTCATAGCAGCATGACTCCTAATGGCCTCCAAATGAAAATGGTCTAAATGTCCACCAAGTGTTGACTCAACAGACAGCTGTGGGACATACATACAATGAAAGACTCTTTGACAATAAAGAGAAATGTAGTACTAATCTATGCTACAACATGGCCCAACCATGGAAATAGCATGCTAAGGGAAAGACACCAGACACTAAATAAATGCCATCTACTGCATGATCCTATTAGTATGAAATGCCCAGGTCAGGTACCTCTGTAAAGACAGAATGTCCATTGCCAGGGAATGTAGTGGTTGCTAGGGAATGGGGACTAGCTAATGGTACAGGGTTTTTTGAGAAAGGATAGAAATATTCTGACGTCAGAGTCATGGCTACATACCACGGTAAGGATACTAAACACCACTGAATAATTCCCATTAAAACAGCAGATTTTATATTCTGTGAACTTTATTTCAAAAAGATAATCTGATACATAATGCTGCATCCCTAGTATCCTACAGACACACAGGGCCAGGTTACAACATTCAAGCACTAGACAGGACTAGTGATGGGGCCACTTGTCTTTGGTCTTTTGTTGTTAAGCACCATCAAGCTGGTTCTGACCCACGCAATCTTATTATGCACACAACACTTCCTGGTCCCACACCTTTGTGCCTATGGCTGAGGCCATTGTGGCGGTCACTGTGTCACTCTCATTGAGGGCCAGCCTCTCTTTTAAGGGCCCTCTACTTTACCAAGCTTGACGTCCTTCTCTGGGGTTTGGTCTCTTTGGTCTAGGCTTATTAAAGTTGTCAAGCTAACTTTTCTTTTAACAATCTGTCTACAAGGAAAATGAATTCTGTATTTGAGTCTATCTGGTGTCAATAAGGGTATATAGTTTGACAAGACAGTAAACATGTATAGTTATGTTGAAAACATTGCAGTTGTAGCAAATATTCTGAATTCCACTCTCCTATATCTGGTTTCTGTACTTATGGCCTGTATTCGTCTGAGAAGACTAGAGAAACAAATCCATAAGCACACATATAAGAAAGAGCTTTATATACAAGAGCAATTGAACATTGAGAAAACATCCCAGCCCAGTCCAGATCAAGTCCATAAGTCTGATATTAGCCCATATGTCTGAGAGCAAACTACAAAGTTCTCTTCAGACTCATGAAACACATGCATTGACACTGAATGTGGAAGATCACAGGCCAGTGGGTAGAAAGTCTTTGAATCCAGTGGCATTGGAAACATCTCAGCACTGGCTTCTCCAACACCAGGACTACCACTGGGTGGGTCCTTGTGTCTTATCAGCTGCGATGTCTCCCAGGGTATGAGCAGAGAGTCTCCTACCTCCAAGGAGGAAATACCAGAATTCCCAGAATCCTTAGGGGAAGGCTATGTCCACACAGAAGCCTCAATGGCTATGATCTGATTGACAGGTTAGACTCCACCCCTACATGCTTGATCCTTAAATTGACAATTATATAACTACCACACAGACCTATTATTTTTGGGAGGAGTTTTTGTTGTTTTGTTCTTAATTATTTTATTGGGGGCTTATATATCGTTTCTCACAATACATAACTACATATATTGTAGTTCTTCACATGCCTGCAGCTGTCATCATTCTCCGAGCCTCCACCTTTCTACCTGAGCCTTTGACATCAGCCTCCCATCCCTTCCCCTCCATCCTTGCTCCCCACACCCCCACCAACCCTCAATACTCTATAAATTATTATTGTTTTGTCATAACTTACAGTGCCTGATGTCTCCCCTTGCCCTCTCCTCCAGTGGCTGTCCCCCCGGTAAGAGGCTATGTGTAGATCCCTGAAGTTGGCCTATCCCTCCCATCCTTGCTCACCTCTCCTCTTTCCCTGCTCCTTACCAAAGACACTGTGGCAAAACCAAGCTGCTACCTGAGCATCGCTCTGGACTGATACCTCTCCTACAAATGCCTCACCCAAACATCAAATAATCTTCTAACTTAAAGAAGCCCTGAAATTAATTCTTTCATTCTATTTCCACCACTGCTTTAACTCAGACGCTCTTCTTCATCTTTCATCTGAAGTAGTGTAAAACCTCTCAATATCCATTGTCTGCACAATGAAACCACAATTTTCCTATCCTCTACATGATTCCCTTCATAAAATCCTCTCTCTCTCTCTCTCTCTCTCTCTCTCTGACAAACAGGAGCCCCCAAATAGACCCCTACCTCCCCTTTCTGAGTGTTTCTCTATGTCTTCCTCCCACAGTTTACCTTGAACTGCACAGATGTTGGCTCTAAGTTACACACCCAACTTCACCTCCTTGATGTCACTCACATTGCTATGTCTGCTGGAAATGTCTTCTGCCCTCCTCTCTTCCCTGCTATATGTAATGTTAGCCTCCGCGTGTCCTCCAAAGTATACTCATGCATCACATCATTCGAGAAGCCATGTCCACACCAGGCTGAGAAAGATGTTCTTGCTTCGTGCTCCCAAGAAACCCCACCACTCTCAGGCACTGCAGAGCAATGGCCCACGCTGAACGACATGGCAGGCAGAGCCCCCAGTGATCCCTCCCCCTCCCCAGATCATGGGACTCACGCCTTTTCAGCAACCCCCTTCTAACTGTGGGCTGGCCTAGCGACATAATCAATGAAATATAACAAAGGCGATGGGCTATCACTTTGTAATTAGTCTGTAGACGCTGGGTCTTACTCATGGACTCATTCCTACTGGCTGTGTTTGTTATCTGCCCCTCGGCCACTAGTTACTAGAATATAAACTTCCCCTGAAGCGGGATCATAATGCTCACCTTTGTTTTCCTAACCCTAGCACAGGTGGAGGAGGCTCAGTTGGACAGGCCCACAGCACAGGCCCCCATGGGTGACCTCCAGCCAACAGCCACCAAGGAGTGCTGAGGAGATGAGCTCTGCCGACAATCACTGAAGTAAGCTTGTCAGCAGGTCCTTGACCTTCAGATGACACCCGGGTACTGCCTCCAACCTTGACTGCCACCTGGGAGAGAGGGTGAAGCAGAGGGCCCAGATGAGCCCTGCTTGGATCTGTGTCCTACAGAACCTAACAAATGCACGTCTTCAGCTGAGAAGGACTTGTGGTGGTGGTGGTGGTGGTGGTGGTATTGTGTATTAAGGTCAAGCTGCTAACCGCAAGGTCAGCGATTCCATTTTACCAGCTGCTCCACTGGAGAAAGAGAGGGCTGTCTCTTCCCATGGAGATTTCAAGTGTCAAAGGGGGAATGCTACTCTGTTCCATAGGGAGACCGTGAGTCGGAATCCACTCTGTGGCCAGGGGACCATGAGGCACAGTCTCCATGAGGCGTTGCGATAAAAAAGACAGCTACTTGCTGGTGATCTATTTCTCATCAACGAGAAAACTAACTCCCCTCATGAAGGGCTCATCACACGCATCTCTGCCTTCCTAAATCTCACCCAGGTACATGCTGCTCTCAGTTGGACCTGGGAACGGTGTGGAGCTGTCACTGAACAGACCCAGTGTATTCTGAGTGTCTGCATGCTTGTCAAGTGAGTTGCCTGAAAATGGGAAGCACTACCAGATGGCCGCTGGGGAGGACTGTGACCCAGCCTCGCTTCCCCCGCTTAAACCACAGCAGATCATCAGCCTGTCTTCCACCACCAATGACAAAGGACTACATTCCTCCACTTTCAGAATATGGCTTGAATATGCATAGGCATACATGCATTATACCACTTTCTCTATGTCTCACTTCAAATCTGAACCCTCAGAAGCTCTCCTATTCTCATTCATATTCTCTGGCTCATTTGTCAGCACCTCTGCTTCTCCCTATTTTTCTCCCCTCTGCCCCACCCAATGCCATCACATACTCTCACTCGCATACAACTTTGTTCAAGTCCAGACACTCCCTTGAATGCTGCTGGCTGACAGCGCTGAAATCTTGGCATACAGAAGGCAGGGGAATCAATGTACAATTGACATCGAACATAGCAGTTCAGCACCCTATATGAGGCACAGAGACAGAATCTTAACTTCTAAGCATTCATAATGGGTTATGTGTTAAGCTGCTCAGCACAAGATCCTCGACTCTAAACACCAGTCATGCTGCGGGAGAAAGATGAGACTTTCTACTCCTGAAAAGAGCTGTAGTCTTAGAAACCCACCCATGCCTTTTGTAAAGTTGCTTTGAGTCAGATTGGACTCAACAGCAACTGTTGCCAAGACAGACAGGGCACGGAAGGAGGGAAAGAATGGGAAGGACATGACCCAGCCTCTTTCTCTCCTTGCTCAAGAGTAAGTCAATAGGACTGCTCTGGAAAATGAAGTTCACTACTATACTAATAAATAGTATTGTACAAACAGAATGTTTCTTAGAAGCAAGGGTGCTAAGATTTTGGAGCATGTCATCAGGAAAGCCCAATTGCTTTAAAAAGGACATCCGTGTTGGGAGAGAAGCAAGGATAAACTCTTAGTGAAACAGACTGACACAGTAGTTAGGACAATGGATCCAAACCAATCTACGATCGTGAAGATGGGATAAAACCCGACAGTGTTTTGTTCTGTCCTATGTAATGGCACCAGGAGTCCAAGTCAACGGCAAAAAAAAAAAAAAAAAGGACATCTAAAATAGGGGCCTTCACAATACAAGGAAATAATAGCACAGAGTCATTATTCTAGACACAGTTAAGAACCTACAGTACAGCCAGACACTGGAATACTACGCAACCATTCCAAAGGAATGAGAGCTGCTGTTATGAGTACAATGGCATGATCTCTAGGCTACATGGTTAAGTGAAGGCAATCAAAGTCCTCCATGGCCATGCCACCCCCAGGGTCTTCTGATCTAGGAAACCAAGCAGGGTTGGGCCTGGTGACTGCTTAGACAGGAAAAGGGCAGTTTGTGGAAAAGCAAATTCGTCTAAAGGTGTTTATCAAAGAAAGGAAGGCTGTAATTGTGCATATGTTTAAAACAATGATCTAAAAACACAGAAATGTGAAATGCAGGATATTTACTTATAGGACAGAGGGCATCAAATGTAAAAGATAGGGATAAAAATCTAAACTTCTCTACCCAGCATGCCCATCTTAGTTACAGAGTGCTGCCATTAACAGCACCAAAATACCACAAGTGGGTGGCTTTAGAAAAGATCAATTTTCTCCCAGTCCAGGAAGTCAGAGTCTGAAATCAGGGTGGGACTACAGGGAGGGGTCCTTCTTTGTCACTTTTGGCTTCAAGGAGCCTCTAATCCTGGGTGCTTCAATCCTGGACCTGGGGCTATATCTGCTATGCTTTTCTTTCTCCCCCACTACCCGCGACCCCCACCCCCTCACTGGGTGTCTCTGTGTCTATCTTGCTCTCACTTCCTTTAAAAAAAAAAAAGTCAGGAGGGATTAAGTTTAGGACCCAGCCATCTCTGAAATGGTCTGCATTAGAGCTTACATTCTGAGGATCCTGGTTTGCAAAAGGCGATGGATAACTAAGACAGGCCCAAATCCATCTGCAGTTCAGAACCATCTTCCGTTACATGGGAGGCTTTCTACTCCCACAAAGAGTTAGCATCACAGAAACCCACAAGAACAGGCCTCCCCTGTCCTTTAGGGTGGGTCTCTATGCATTGGAATCTTCTGGATGACAGTGAGTTTTAGAGATAATGGATCTAGGTTAACACCAGTGGCTGTTCATTTTGAAAATTTCAGATCGGCATATATTCAAGTATATATGGTATTTTAATGCCTTCTTTCGTATGATATGTATTCATCTGGTAATTTGGTAGGTGAGGTTCTGCCACTGTCAAGGGACATTTTTGAAAATCTTGCCTTGTTACCAACTCAGGTAAATTGTGTTCTGTCACTGAAGTGTTTAATCTGAATAAGTCAACATTTCATATATTGCAGATTGTTGTCAGCCTGTCCATATATAATTTTCCTTTCTCAACTGTGTTTTATACTCAATGCCATTAGCTAAATCAGGGGTGCTCAATATGTCGATCGCAATCTACTAGTCGATCACAAAGTAGTGTGGATAGATCGAATGGCATTAAAAAAAACAGACATAAGCCTATCATCAATTCAATCCCTTAAGTGATAAACAGCACAGCCAATCAGATGCAGTCTTAGGTGTCAAATGCATGCGCAAACAACTGCGTTAAGTGCAGCAAAACTGACAAGTTATATTATCGCCAATTTTTAGATCTTGGGGTTTTTTCTCTTAAACGTCAAAAAGGATATTAAATATGAGTGGGGGATCTGGACTAAGTAAGAAGACAAAAACATATCACTTTCACACAGAATGGGAGATTTTGACACTGCAAGTTGACATTCAGCTGAAGTCGAGAGCACATGAACAGTTCTGGAATTTACTCACAGAGGGAAACTAAAATGTACTACCTCCTTGACTGCATTATTTGACTCTACTTATTTATGTGAGTCAGCTTTTCTGACATAAAAGTCATTAAGTCCAAGTACTATTCCACCATGACTAATGATCATTTGGAAGTGTACTTGAGACTGTCAGCAGCTACTGTCTGGACTATGCATCTCTGGCTTACTCCATTCAGTGCAAGTCATCAGAGGAAACTCAAGTCACAAGAAAAAATGTACCTGGTTCATTGTGCTGTGTTGTGCGATATGGACTCATGCGGCTATGCAAGGTACATAAATATACATTGTACATATAAAGAATTCTCAATGCATTTATGAATAGGTGTAATAAATAAAAATATGTTTTACATTTTTGTAGTTGGTAGATCAGTTTGACTTGATCATTTTATAAGTAGCTCATTTGCTGAAAAAGTATGGGCACCCCTGAGCTAAATTAATGACACTATCAACAGAATTACCTTATGCCCTAAGGAGATGATTCATAATGTTATCTAATTTGTCTCTAAAGTGAACTAGGACCTATATAACTGAAGATACAGGTGTTATAGCAAAGTATGGCAAAGAAACTAGATGGTGCCCAGCTATTAGAAAGAATAGCGGGCTGAGCCCCGGTGGCGTAGTGGTTGTGCGCGGGACTGCGGCCCACTGGGACGGAGGTTCAATTCCAGTAGTGGGGCTGGGCCTCCTACTCCCACCACCAGAGAGCAGTGATGCCCCCCCCCCAAAAAAAAGAAATAGCTGGAGTAATGGTTTGGGGGGCATAGCAGAGGAGGCTATGGGGAAATGAGGAACTAATAAGAGTAAGTACAAGAAAGAAAAAAATACTCTAAAATTGATGGTGATAATAATTGCACAACCTTCTTTTTATGATTGAAATATTGAATCATATGATATATGGGTCATATGTTAATTAAACTCTTCAAAAAATAAATAAAATGTTTAAAATAGTATTTTTTTTCATTTCAAGTTCTTGAAATCAATGGTCTCTGATACAATAATATCACTATGCCTATAAGGAAGATCAGCTGATTTTAAATATTTAAATGTATATAGCAACCACTAAAGCCAACAGTGAAAAATTGAATTCCACTAACTTCCAAAGTTCAAAAATGATCACATATCCAATTAAGATGTATTGATAATTACGGGCAACTGGAATGTGACAAACAGAAACAAAATGAAGGATCAGGAGGTCAAAAAAATGTAATCGTGGTGAAAGAAATGAAGCTTGAGGTCACATGACAGAATTTTGCGAGACCGATGACATCTTCATTGCAAATACCTCTCAGCCACATGAACAGCAACAGTCCTTGTGGACCTCACCAGAAGGGAAACACGGGAATCAAAGTGGCTGAACTGATAGGAAGAGATGGTGGGGAAGCTCAGCAGCAGCAGCCAAAATAGGTTCCAGGAGACAACTGTGAAACAGACTTAATTGTTGACATGCAAGCTCAAGCTAAAGCTGAAGAAAATTAAGCAAGCCTCTAGGAGTCAACATATAAACCTGAGCATTTTGTCCCCGTGTTAGTAACCATTTCAAGAACAAATTTTCTGCACTGAACAATAATAACTAAAGACCAGACGAGTTGTGGTATGGCATCAAAAACATCATGCCTGAAGAAAGTAAAATGTGATAAGGTCAGAAAAGATAAAAATAGATATCAGCAAAAACCCTGAAATTTGATTTTAAATGTGGAATAAACACCTAACATATATGGGGAAAATAATAAGGTAAAAGAGCTGAACAGAAAACTTCACAGAGTAACTCCAAAAGACAAAGTAAAGCATGGTAATAAAATGTGCAAGACTTGGAGTCAGAAAACCAAAAGGAGTTAACATGCACAACCTATCTTAAGTTGAAAAAAAATGAAGGAAAAAACATAAGTTTCACATTAAAATATTGTAGGATTCTACAGGCAAAATACTGAATGCTGTAATAAGACAACAAAAGAATATGGAATACGTGAAGCCACTGTACCAGAAAGAATTTGGTCAACTTTTAATCATTTCAAAAAGTCGCCCATGATCAAGCATGGAAGGAAGCAGACCAAGCTGCATAGAGGGTAGAGGGCATTATTGAAGTCTCCAGAGGTTGATGGAATGTCAACTGAAATGTTTGAACAAATTGATGCAGCACTGGAAGCACTCCCTGGTCTAAATTTGGAGGCTAAGGTCAACAGTTCAAAACCATCAGGAGCTCCTAGGGAGAAAGATGAGGCTTTCTACTCCAGTAAGAATTACTATCTTGATCAACAACAAAAAGAATTACAATTTAGAAAGCCCAGGGGCAATTCCACTCTGTCCTATAGAATCATTATGAGTCATAGTTGATCTAATGGCAGTGAGTTTGGGTGATTATGTTTTTATTTTCTGTTTTAGCCAACCAACTGGATGAGGTCCATATTTGTTGCCCATTTCAAAGAAAAGTGGCCCAACAGAATGCTGAAATTATAGAATATCATGAATATCACAAGCTAATTTAAAGTTGGCTGCAGCAGTATATGAAGAGGGTGCTGCTAGAAATTCAAACTGGATACAGAAGAGGGTGTGGAAAGGTGGGATAGCACCGATGGTGTCAGTTGAGTCTTGACTGGGAGCAGAGAACACCAAAAAGACATTTATTTATGTCTTATTGCTTATGGAAAGGCATTTAACTGTGTGGATCATAATGAGCCATGGATAGTACTGTAAAGAATGGGAATTCCAGAACACATAGTTTTTCTTGTGCTTGACTTATACATGGACCAAGAAGCAATACTTTGAACAAAACAAGGAAGTATTGTCTGGTTTAAAGTCAGGAAAGATATGTTGGGGTGGTATTCTTTCACTATACCTATTCGATCTGTATATTACAATTTTCAAGGATTTTGTTTTATTTGGATCCATAAGCACCACTCAAGAAAGCAGCAAAATATTTCTTTAAAGTCTTAAAGAGCAAAGCTGTCACTTTGAACACTAAAGTGTGCCTGAACCAGGCCATGATATAGCCAGTCACCTCATCTGCTCGTGGACACCAGACAACGAATAAGGAAGACTGCAGGAGAAGTGATGCTTGTGAGTCTTGGTGTTGGTAAATGGTATTGAATATAATGTGGACTTCCAGAAGAATAAACTCATTTGTCTAAGATAATGCCCAAGCAGAATTCTCTTTAAAAGCAAGGATGGCAGCACTTCATCTCACGTACGTTGGACATATTAGTAGGAGAGGCTGGTCCTTGGAAAAATGTGCTCCAGCATGGTAAAGTGGAGAATCTGCAAAACAGAAGAACCTCAGCAAGGTGAATCATCCCATGCCTATAACAAGGGGCTCAAATGGGATAACAACTGTGAGAATGGTGGGGACCCAACAATGTTCAAGTTTGTGGGACAAGGGTCCCCGACTAGGCAGCACCTAACAGGAGCAAGAATAAGGATTTAACTAAAAAACCGAGACCACAGAAAGTGCATGTGGCTAATAGTACATTTCTATTGGACAGCGCTGCTCTAGAGCTTCAAACCAACCCAGCATACTAAAGGGTAAATGTCCCGTGTGGGATTTCCCCACCCCACCCCACCCCCAAATAATTGTAGGGGAGCTGGGAATATAAGGGAGGAAAGGAAAAGTCTACTGATTTTTATAATTAAGAAACATCTTAACCAATTGATAGGGGACCCTTTTGGAAGATGATTCAACCGGACAAATGTTTTAAAAACAAAGACATGTATGAGATCATGAAGGAACTTTAAACCCATCTCGGTAGCTGATGAGCTTTAGGAATTGTTTCAGCTATCTAGGTATGCTACCAGTATTATAGTTATCTTGGTTTATTTTTAATTTTTTATTGGTAATTGGGTGAAGATTCACATTCAACGAGGAAAGCACATTGTTCATTTTCGTTACTGCAACCCCCTCAATGTAAAATCAGCCAGCCTACCTCTTCTCTACTTCCCATCACCATTGCTCTTTTTCCTCCCTGTCCCTTCTTAACTTTTCCCTTGGGTAGAAACGAAGCTTCCCCTTGTTCCCAAATGGTTAATTACTCTAAAAGGTACACACCACACTACTGCATCATTCCCCTTACTGACAGACCCCAGTGCTTGACTGAAAATTGGACCCCTGGGGTGCATTCTGTCCCTCACCAGCAGGCTAACCAAGGACCACAGCCTTTCAGGTTCTCCTGTCTCTACTTAACCAGTTAGTATGATCCCTTCCGATGTTTTGAGTGCTATTCCACCATTTTTCTCCCATTTTTCACCATTTTTCTCGATTCAGAACCAACCAATGTGTTCCTTTTCGGGTAGTGGTAGCCATCTCATTCTGGTCTCAGGGTTGTAAAGATGGATGTTTGTGTGGTCTGTAAGTCTACCGGACTAATTATCTTCATGTCTTGGATTTTTTCATCATGTTTCTTTCCTCTAGCTAGAGAGAGGCCCCCTTTGAAGGCTGCTCACAAGCATGAGACGCCAGTGAGTACTCACCAGAGTAGGGTGCGAGTTTTGTGGACTATATTAGCGTAAAATAATCCCAGGAGGCGTGCACGAGGTAAAGTCAATATGGGGTTGATGCAATTATACACTCAATGCGACAATAACAGTGAGCTGCATGGATAGAAGTTTGGTAGAGAGAATGGAAGCACACTCGCGCCTATCTGGAAGTCTGACAGAGAATATTTGAACTTGTGCATTTCCCTTGAATGTACTATATCCACAAATGTGATGGAACATACAAGGAACAAAGGTATGAAAACCTCTTTGACATAAAACAAAAGAACTTGAGGGAATGGTTATTTTTTAAAGCATTCCATCTTTCAGAGAGGCATGACAAAATAATACGATGCCTTAGATTTGCTTTAAAACTATTCCAGAGGAGGAGGAGAAGTGGGTGGCATGGATAAAAGAACTGTCCTAATTCTGTAGCTTTTCCAGTGGAACCATGTGTGCATGAAGTTTCGTTAGATTCTTCTCTTCACCTTTTGTGTGCAAGGTGAACTTTCCCACAACACAAGTATGCGCGAGCCTCCAAAAGTTGGTCTGTATGTTGTTACCAATAATAGCCAGCCCTTGTGAAGTGTCGTCTTCAAAGCTAACAGTGATATGTAAATTAGTAATATCATGCTCATGACGATTATCTGAAGTAGGCGCTTTTATGGTTCTCTTTAGTCAGAGGGAACATTAAAAATTAAAAAAAAAAAAAAAGCAACAGTCCAACAGTATGAAGTGCTACAGATGAGATTCTAGCCTAATTTTTCTACTGGACTCCTGACTCCAAAAGCCCAGTGAGAAAACAGAAACCACTTTTCGTGCTCTGGGAATGCTGCTGTGGTTGGCAGGTGCCATGGAAGCCGTTCTTCCTCACCACCCTCATCATTGTCCCCAGGGGTCAGCCTCCTAACCCAACACGAGGCGCGCTGGGGACACAATGGTTCCCTGTGGAAGAGCTAACCACAAGGTTAGCCGTTCAGAACCACCAGTGGCTGCAAGGGAGAAAGACAGGTCTGTCTACTCTGGTGAAGACTGAGTCTCTGAAACTCAAAGGGGCAGGTCGACCTCACCTTTTAGGGTTGGTGTGTGTTGGCATTGACTGGATGGCATGAGTTTGACATTTTGGAGCCCAATACCAATAATAATAATAATAATAATAATTTAAAGAAGGCTGAGAGCAGAATCACCACTCCTGGCCACAAACAGCCAACCCATTTCCAACATTGAGTGATTTCTTTAGTGAACCGCTTATAAAGGTGTTGGAAGCCCAGGAGGAGTGAAAGAAAGATGAAGCTGGAGCAACTAAAGGACAAACATCAGAAATCAGAATTCTGTTAACACACTGGGCTGGTCCCTTACAGCCCTTATTCATCCTGGTGGGCTAGAGGTTCTGGCACCCTGGCTGTGGAGCTGCCCCATGGTCACTTAGTGGGAACCACAGTGATGGCCCCCGCCCTGAGCAGAAAGAAAGGTCTGCTCCCATCTCCCTCATTCCAATCTCTTCATCTTCCTGGTGCTCTCCCTAACCTTCCAGTGCCACTGAAAACAGGTCTCCATAGTAATCACGCCATGCGTAAACGGCGCAAAGTGTTTTCTATCAAGCCCTTCTTACAAAGGATCTGGAGGATGCCACTTGTAGGCTTTGGGGTTATAAGACAAAAAACATGGGAAAGCAGGAATGGAGGGAAGTACGGAGAGAGGCGTGACCAGCCTATGCCCTGTGCTGCACTTTGCGCTGAGTGATTTGGAACCTGATGTGAAGTGGGTCTTTTCCCCTCTTACAGCCACTGTGGTAGCTGCTTTGTGGCCAATAAGCACTTGAAGCATGGCTATAATTGCAATTACATTGTATTGAGATGTACTATCATTGTCAAAAGTGTACTAGGGTTCAAAGACTTCGTTCTAAAGGAAAGAAACAATGTAAACTATCTCATTAGTATTTTTAAATATGAAGAACAAATTGAAATGATAATACTTTTCTTGTTTCTGTTAAATAAAACATTTATTGAAATCAGTTCCAAATGTTTCTTTCTTTCTTTTTTTTTTTAATGTGGCTAATAGAAAGTTAAGAACATCAAGTGTGGGTGATATTTGTGGCTCATGTTTTTTAAAGTCATTTTGTACAGCTATAATTAGCATATCATACAAGTGAACAGTTCAACCGTATCAAGAAAGGATGCGCAGCCAGCACCACAATCAACTTAGACACATTTTCTTCCTTCTTGTGCCCCTTGAAGTTGACTCCTCATTTCCCAAACCCTCCCTTTCTGAGCCCCCAGGAAGTTAGTAATCCAATTGCTGTCTTCATATATCTACCCATCCTGACTTCCACATACAGGAAAACATACAAAATAAGGTCACCCCCCCCACCCCCCTGCCAAATAATCCAGAAACAATGATGACAGAAAGCAGGGGGCAAAAACTCAATAGAAAAGAAAGCAGAGACTCTTTAACAAATAGAAAGTGTTCAGAGTGGCTCAAAAAGGTGATCTCATTACAGTGTTTTATACCCGCCTAACTTCAGCTGCTGAAATCCACTTTGCAGCGCTCTCAGTTGGTCTACTATTGGGGTTGTTCACACCCCTAGGCTCCGGGCAGTGGGGAGTCACAGGGGGGCTCCATCCATGTAGCAACACTGCACAGACATTTTGGGCTCCTACCACCATCTATAGCTTTCTGCAAACCTGGTGCCATTCCTCCTCTGGGTTTGGATCTTAGTATGTGCAAGTTGGACTGCGAACCACAAGGTCAGCAGTTCGAAACCACCAACTGCTCCTAAGGAGAAGGACAGGGTTTTCGACTGCCATGATCAGTGAACAGTCTCAGAACTCCCAGGGCCGATCTACTCTGTCCTACAGGATCCCTGGGAGTCTGCACCGACTCAATGGCAGTGAGTTTGGTTTGGGTTCATGCTTTTGGATCACCCAGGCTGGTGCACTTTGCATGCACCCTTAGCCGATTCCTCACTTAGAGGCCTGCTGGTTTCGAGGCAAGGGCTTTTTGGTTGGTGGTGTTGTTTGGTTTTACACATTTTTTTTTAACGATTTACAAGTTTACAGAGTAAATTGGCTTTCCATTCAACATTCCATACGTTGATTGTAGTCTCCAAGATATACCGGCACTCTTCCCATGTCTGCCCTCCCTGTGTTTCTCTATCACCCATCCTTCTTTCCTGTTCCTTCTTGCTCTTAAGAGGTTTTCATAAGCAAATGTTGTCGTTTTGATTTTGAGGTTTTGTGTGAGAGGAGTGTACACCTCTCAGATATCATTCTTCCCCTCCAAGTCTGCATACTGTTGGGCTGAAAGCTGAGTCAGAGGAGAGAGTACAGGTTTAAGAGTGAAGAGTCGCTAAAGGCCATAATATGGTGATTCCAAGTCTCTCTCAGACCAGGAGACCACTTCCTCCTCCCACTCAACACAGGACCCTCTTTAGGGATCCCTTTCAGAGTAATTAGCCATAGACACTGGGCACCACCTAGTTCTTCTGGTCTCAGGGTTTTGGAGGCTGGGGTTCTCTGTGGTCCATTCATCCTTTTAGATGAATCGTTCCCATACACCTTCTATTTTCTTTATTGTCTTATGGTACTTCTCTGCTGACTCTGAGGGACAACAAAGAGCTTGCAGGTGGAACAGGCACAACTGGCACTTGAGTGGGTACTCTACTGCATGGTATAGCTGTGATCCAGAAACACCAGATTCAGCTCTCTTTGGGGTACTTACTGAAAGCTGGTACCCGTGGACCCTGTGAAAGGCCTTCGCCCCACAACACTGGGCCATGTCAGTAGAGGGACAGCAATGGAGAACATGAGTAACCATGTGGTAAGTCAAAACTGTGTGTTCCCATGCTTGGCGCAGGCAAACTCTAGCACCTCTTCCTTTGTTTTGAAAACTTTATTACACATAAAGCAAGTTTTTAAGACCCCCCAGACTTCCCCTCCCACCCTGAATACTGGGTACCAGTGGCTTTCTTTGCCACACTTTGCTATGGCTTTCATATCATCAGTGATCTTATGAGGGTAAGTCACAAGACAGGGTTCCAATAAATAATGATTCTTATATTAGACCTATGATCAAGTGAGAGCTCAATATTCATCCATTAAACTGTTTTCTGCATGTTCCTCGGTCACTTTAGAGACATCATTATTTTACTGGCATGTATCATAAATCACCCACCCTGGGGCTTGAAATAATTCTATTCATAAGAACAGATGTTGAGTAAAGGAATTTATACATGTGTAGGACATCTTATTAGACTCCAATACATAAATTGTTACCTTGTGACAGCTTCAAAATTTAGGTGACTGGACACTATTTACCCAAGCTGTGAGAGCTGGAGATATGGCCATGCATTCAGGAAAACTCTTTACAAAGGCAGAACCATGCCCAGTAGTCGACCACATTGCATTGCATTTCCATTGGGCAGCACCGCCCTAGCGCTGCCAACCAATCCAGGCAGGCCGTGCCTGGCAGTCTGTAGAGCACAACACAGGCCTCAAGGGCATTCTCATCTGTCAACAGCAGCAGGCTTTCAGTTCATGTCCAGTCTGTTTACCTGGACACTCCCTGGGTCTGCCAACGTTGGATTCCAGGTTGAAAAAGTCTGACCTTACTTCTGCATCAGGCCCTAAAACATGTTGTTCTTCAAGATCACACAGCTGTTTGATCCTTGGGTTACTCTATGTGAGTTGTAAATGACTGACTCTTCAGGATCACCATTTGTGCTCCTGGGGGAGGAGGGCTTCACCTGGAAGAATCCAAACCCCAGACCTAACTCATACAATCCAGCAGGGACCTGGCCGGCACCCTGCCTTCCCACCAAACATGGCAACCAAAGCACCAGCAATGGACACTCCTGAAGGTTGGGACGATGTCTCATTAATTTGTAATGAATGTTTGGACTCCTAGAGCAATGCCATTTAAAACCAGTCACCATTGAGTTGACCTTGCCTCATGGCCTTTTCCTGTGGGTCAAGAGAACAGATGACATAGGATTTTCTTAACCAAAAAAACTAAAAAAAAAAAACAAAAAAACTAAAAAGACATAGGATTTTCTTTTTTAAATAATTTTATTGGGGCTCATACAGCTCTGACCACAATCCAGAGACAGAGGATTTTCAACAGCTGCCTTTTCAGAAGGACATCACCAGTCTCGGGCTCTCCCTCACTCACGGGCCCTGAGCCCAGTCTGCTCACAGTGGTCCCACAGGACAGTGCAGAACTGTCCCTGTGGGCTTCCAAGATTGTCACTCCGTCCTGGCCTTTTCCTCGCCAAGTGATTGCTGACCTGGTGCTTAGTCGTCCAACTTGAAGCCCACCATGGCACCAGGGCTTCTCCTCTGGGTGGTCGCAAATCTCCAACCAACATAGACCTTTTCCCTGGGTATATGGAAGGGAGTCCCCTCTATAAGTACTGAAATCCTCGTCCCTCTACCAGTAAATTCTATCATGCAGGATCACTCTTTGAAGAAGGCCATCATGCCTGATAAAGTCGAGGGGTCTGCACAAAAGAGGAAGACCTCCATGAGATGGGAGGACAACAGGGAGCTGCCACCTTGGACTCCATCTCAAGGATGGCCAAGGGCCTCACAGCCTTTTCCTTCGGTTGTACATGGGCTTGCTTGGGATGGACGAGGACACCAGCGCACCCACAGCAATAACATGCCTGCACACAGTCAGCGCTGGTGTCCCAGTGCTGAGGGCTCAGCTCCAGCCCAGGAAGGTCAATGGTGTGAAGTGAAGACACCAGCCACCCCTGAGGGAAAGCCACATCAGCCAGCTTCCCAGGCATGGAGAGCGCAAGGACAGTGCTACTCTAGAAGAATGCTACAAGGCAGAACTGACTCCCTGCTAACAAGTTTGGTTTGGGGTATCTAGAAATAGGATCCTGTCTGGAGAGTGCTTTGTTTCTTTCCTTAACGTGGCTATACCCAAATAGGTTGGGCTCTAAACCTAATCACTTTTGGATTATGGAAGAGCGGAACAGCCGCAGAGATGCCAGTGGGTGAAGACAGGTTGAGGTTTCTTCAAGCCCTGCTTCACCACGCTTCTGGAACATACATCTCTTGAGCTGGGGACTGTTGGACCCTGTCATTTGACTGACTGTTGGTCACCTGCCTTGCTGTTTGATGCCTGTGGCCAGATAGCCTTAATTGCCCTACAGGGGACTACTCGGCCACCTTTAAGACTCGAAGGACTGCCAGTGGACTAGCTGTCTCACGCAAGTGAGTAGCACTGAGTCATTTGTACTGCTTTATAGATTAGCTGTTTATTTCTTATGTTAGATAACTTTCTATCTATATAAACATATAGAGCGAATTATTAGTGTCCTGGTGTTGCTTCTCTAGAGAACCCTGCCTAACACAGTTGGCATTGACTTGATGGCAGTGGGTGATGGTGGTAACTGACTGGTGGAAACACCCTGGCAAAACCATGGTTCAGCACTTGGCTGCTAGCCCAAAGACCTGCCATTGGACCCCCAGTCACCTGGAAAGTAAGATGTGGCTGTCTGCTTTGGTAAAGGTTTTACAGCCGTGGAACCCTGACTGGGAAGCTCTGTGCCATGCTACCAAGCCACTAGGAGCTAGAATTGACTCAAAAGGCAACTGGGTATTTATTACAGAGTAATGGGCCTAGACCAGGATCATTTAAAAATGATAAACAGTGCAGAAACGAGACAAGCACACTGTGTATGCTTTCTGAGGTGGGAACATAGCATCACCTAAAATGACTTGAGCCCCTCACTGCAAATAATAATAATAATTTCCAGGGGCTCAAGTAGAAAGAAAATGTGTTGGAAAAGATGAAAGCAACATATATAAAGATGTGTTTGACAAAATGGATATATGTGTGGATTGTGAGAAGAGTCATAAGAGACCCCAATAAAATAAAATTTAAAGATAATAATAATAATGAGTGTCATCTGATCAGATGCTTGGTTCTACTGGTTTCCTGCAGTCACAGGAAGCAGGGGGCACTAATCACATGCCCAGTGCCTCCTAGGAGGTAAGAAGAAAACTACAGACTGGGAGGGGGGCTACAGCACAACACCTCCAGTTTTCTAAACAAACTGCAATTAGAAAGGAGGACAGAGACCTATACACCAAAAGAGACTCAAGGGACATGTCACCCAACTGCAGTAAAACCAAACTCATTGTCAACTCAGGGTGACTCTACAGGACAGGGGAGAACTGTCCCTGTGTGATTCTGAAGCTAGTCCTTTATGGGAGTAGAACTTGCCATCTTTTCTCCCGAGCAGCAGCTGGTGGTCTTCAACTGCCAACCTTGCAGTTTTGAACTGCCAACCTATGCAGCCAAATGCATAACCACTCCACCAACGGGACTCTCATCAATTGCAGCAAGTGGACCTTATTTGGAGACCATCCAACTGGTAAAAATAACTTCTAAGAATTAGGAAAATGTGACTGATATTTAAGTAACCATTAAAATTTAGGTATGGCATAACTTTAGAGTTTTAGGTTTTTATCCTTAAAAAGACACTGAGAGGGCTGAGCCCCGGTGGCGTAGTGGTTGTGCGCGGGACTGCGGCCCACTGGGACGGAGGTTCAATTCCAGCAGTGGGGCTGGGCCTCCTGCTCCCACCACCAGGGCAGTGATGCCTAAATAAAAAAAAAAAAAAAGACACTGAGATATTTGTAGTTGAAATAAAAAATAAGGGCCTCAGAGAAAATAGAGTCTGTAGTGCCTCTGTCGGTAGAAGAGAACAATGGAGAAGAGTGGGGAGATAGTTTGGTAGAACTCGCTCTGGGTCCCAAGCTGTGTAATCTTTGTCAAGTCACTTCAACTCCTCGCACCCACCCTAGCAATGCCAGGTTGCTAACTCCAGCTGAGTACCTCACTTCTTGAGAATACAGGCAATCCTCAAGCTATAAAAGAGACCCCACGCAGAGTGTGTCCTGTGGTATAGTCGTTAGGTGTTTGACTGCTAGTCGAAAGGGCAGCAGTTCAAACCCACCAGCCACTCCACAGGAGACAAATAAGGCTTTCTATTCCTAAAGAGAGTTATATTCTAAGAAACCTACAGGGGCAGTTCTGCTCTGTCCTCCTGGGTCGGTGTGAGTCAAAATTGACTCCAGGGCAGTGGGGCAAGTTGAGGCGGGGGCATATGGTGACCATGCAGCCTTCTTTTAGCGTGAGAAAGGGCTCCAAGCCTTTTCTGTGATTTCAGAGCTACCTGTGGGTGTGAGCGAGTACAGGGGATTGTGATGAGGGATTTGTTACCAATAGAACTGAGGTCAATCATTTCAAAGTGAAGACGAATTGACAGAATATTAAAGGGCAGGTGGAGTCGGCCCTATATTTGCAACTTGAAAGCCAGGGGACTCCTTGTACCAAGAATGATGATAATGAACTGCCGAGCTTCACACTGGTTGACTACAGTTCAGCCCTCTGCTGAGAGTCTGCATTCCCGCACCAAGTGGATGGAATCAGAACCTACAGTGAACAAGATCACCAGGGGACTGGGCTCTCATAGAGCCCCGTGTGATTAGACAACACACGTAAGAATCGTCCAGGGATCTTGTTACCCTGCAGATTCCAGTTTCATGAGGAGCGCTGTGTTCCATAGACCCCAATCTTTCCTAGGTCCATCACCAGGCCTTTCTTCTGAGACAGGTCTAAGTAGATGCACGCTTCCATCCCTTGCATCTTCAAGCCCCCCACATTAACCATACCTCCGCACAACCTGGGGTTGCCTTACAATAACTCTTCCCAAAAGATCACTACTCATCCTTTTTTTTCTTTACTTTAACAGTTTTTATTGGCACTTAATCCACATATCACATAATGCAATCGTCCGAACATATAAAGAAGAGTTGTCCAATGATGACCACAATCAATTTTAGAATGCTTTTTCCCCATCCCCACCCCCAAACTTCCCCATGGCCTCATCTTCTTTATCGCTCTCAAGGTAAACCGCACTCTCTCAAAGGACACACACACACACACACACACACACACACAAAAGAAACACTCACTCTAATTCAGCCGTTAGGTTTCTCTCACAGCAGTGTGGATAGTCCAGCTACATAATGGGCTAACTACCTTTTTGGTTTGTTTTTTTTTTTTTTCAGCTAACCCAGAAACCTCAATGCCACATATATCATTGTTTCTATAGGAAAAATCTTTTTCCCATTACCAGCCGGTGACTTTAAAAACCACTTTTGTTAGAGACCAGGCTGACCGGTTGGCCCTGAGTCACCCTTCAAGTCTGGAAGGGACACTCCAAGCCCCACCCTCTCCCTGTGATAGAATAGTCCATCATTTGAATGCCAAAGGCCAGCATTTACCCACAGACAGAGTTCAGAGGCTTAGGACAGAGGGAGGCATTGGGAAAAAGAAACAAACGTGGGATCGGGATGGTACATTGAGGGAGTGCAATGGGAATGAATTGAATCACAATGTGTGCAAATTAGGAAATGTGGGACTCTGCCGTGCTCTGCAAACCTTCACCTCGTTCACAATTTTAAAAAAGCTTTAAAAATGAAAAAACAGAACATACTTTTGTCGAATAATCTGCAAATAAATGTGAAGGTTGCCTCAAATTAATCCCACGTACTTCCTGGTTGGTTTTTAGACTTCAAAACCCCACACATTTGATACCCAGGCAAGACCAGTGTTTGCCCCACCACCTTTCCCCTTTTCAAAGCTAAGAGAAGGGCACGTGTGGTTAGATAATCTGTTGTCAATTTGAGACATAGCAGGGAGGCGGTAGAGTCTAGCCTGTCAATCAGGTTGTAACTTGATGACCTCATTTGGAGGCACTAAGGAGATAAATAGCTCGCTGGGGGCGGGACACACACTCAGATTCCCTGTGAGCCATACTTGCAGACATGACACGTGGAGCTGCCCTAAAACCCTGGAGACCCGTGTCAGGCTGAGATGCCTCAGCTGTCTCTGGATCCACAAGACTTTGCACCCACTGGTCTGTGATCTTCCTGCATTTGGTGTCATTACATGTGTTGCAATGTGTGAGTCTAAAGAGGAATTTATAGATTGGTATAGAACATGTGGGCTAATATCAGACTTGTGGACTTGATCTGGACTGGGCTGGGATGCTTTCTCAATGTCCCATTGCTCTTGTATGTAAAGCTCTTTCTTATTCATATAGGAATATCTTTGAATTTGTTTCTCTAGTCTACCCAGACTAACACAGGCACCCTGGTAGGCTGTGTCCCTGGTAGGCACTGCCTGGGAGGAAGTCAGAACAAACCCACCACACTTCCTTCCTCCTTGCTAACTCCTCTCCAAGGCTCATGGCCTGTATAGGCCTGTCTGGAGATTATATGTCTAGTAGACTGGGTCACTGTGGGCAAGGTGCTGGGCAAAGCATCCAACACCAGGGTGATTCAGGAGAACCAACAAGGTGATCACTTATTCACATACTCACTCACTCAATTCTGATTCACAGCGGTCCTATAGGGCAGAGTAGAACTGTTCCTGTGAGTTTCCAAAACGAACTCTTTTATTTTTTAAATCATTTTCTTGGAAGATTATACAGCTTTTATCACTGTACATACATACATACACACACGTACATTTGTGTGTCATGTATATTTGTACATCTGTAGCCATCATCATTTTCCAAGTATTTGCTTTTTACTTGAGCCCTTGATATCAGGTCATTTTTCCCTCCTTCCCCCACCCCCCCCTTCCCTCATGAACCCTTGATAATTTATAAATTATTTTTCTTTTCATCTCTCACACTAACCAATGTCTCCCTTCACTCACTTTTCTATTGTCTGTCTCCCAGGGAGGGAGTTATATGTAGATCATTGTGATTGGCTCTCCCTTTCTCTGCCCCCCCCTTCCCCTCCACTCCTCTCATTACTGGTCCTGAGGGGTTTATCTGTCCTGATTCCCTGTGTCTCCAGCTCTTGTCTGTACCTTGTACATGATCTGGTCTAGCCAAGGTAGAATTGGGATCATGTTGGGGGGTGGGGGGAAGGAAGCATTAAAGAACTAAAGGAAAGTTGCATGTTTCCTGGGTGCTACACTGCACCCTGACTGGCTCTTCTCTTTCCTGTGACCCTTCTGTAAGGGGATGTCCAATTGTCTACAGGTGGGCTTTGTGTCTCCACTCTAAACTCCCCTTCATTCACAGAGAAATAATTTTTTGTTCTGGGTCTTTGACTCCTGAAACCTAATGCCACTGATACGTCAGCTGAGCCTTAGCTGAAAGGAACCACACAGACAGGTGTGTTTCTTCCTGTGGACTTTGTTGCTCCTCAGCTAGATGGCCACTTGTTTGTCTTCAAGCCTTTAAGATCCCAAATGCTAGATCTTTTGATAGTCAAACACTTTCAGCGTTCAAATAGTCTTGCAGGAGTAGAAAGCCTCATCTTTTTCCCTTGGAGCTTCCTAGTGGTTTCGAACTTCTGATCTTGTGATTAGCAGCTCCATTCACCACCAGGTCTCTGCCAATTAGGTGATGGCTTCCTAGAATTGGCTTTGCAGACTAGACCTCACAGGTTCAGGAAGTGTGAGAAGCCTCCTGCACACTTGTCCTGCCTCCTGTATTAGCCACACTTGGCAGGTGTAGGGTACTGTGTATGTCCATACATGCACAAGACAGACCTGGGAAACCACCATGCAGGTGATCCAGCAGATAATGCCTAGCCACTGGCAAAGTCAATGCTTTGCTCTGTTCCATCTTTAAGAGGCCATCATCCTTTGAGTCATCACTCCTTCAAGGGAATTTTGAAGGAGAAGAAGATGATCTTCCCAGAATTCTTAATCGGTCAGCCCCTTAAGGGATCCTAACTTGGACTGCCACTTTAGACCCAAGATCTAGTGGGTGAGGCAAGGGCAGTTGGTGCGGCAGAGTGTCAATACTGTGACCAGGGCTTGCAGGCATGGTGGGAACAAGGCATTTCCTTCCAGCTAAGACTCAGCTCAAAACACTATTAAGTTTTCTCAAGCATCAACTGGGAGAATGACTTCAGCTTTTGCTAGGATACTGTGCAGTTACATAATCTCCTGTCAACTTGAACAAAGGATGGAGTCTAGCCTGTCAATCAAGTCATAGCCAATCATGCATCTGTGTGGGCATGACCTCCTGAGGATTCGGGGAACTTCTTCTTTCTCTCTGGAGATGGGACATACATCCTCTCTGCCTTCCCTTTCATGTTATTGTGACACTCAGAGAGCTGGAGGAGACACATGGGGACCTGCACCAGCGGTGAGATACTTGCACTGCCACTAGATCCACAAGACCTTCTACCCACTGGCCTATGATCTTCCTGTAATCAGCATCACTGCATGTGCTGCGTGAGTCTAAAGAGGAATTTATGGACTAATATCGAATACATGGGCTAATATCGAACTTATGGACTTGACTGGATTGGCTGGGATGTTTTCTCCAAATACAATTGCTCTTTGATATAAGACTCTTTCTTATACACATATGAGTGTCTATGAATTTGTTTCTCTAGTCAACCCGGACTCACACAGGTACCCTGTTTCAGAACCACTGATGAATGCTTGCAGTGGAAAATAAGGACAAGTCCAATGTGGCTGTGGGGTCACGGTTGACCTTCATCAGTGAGTACTTTTCTCTCCATTTAGTTACTGCTCTTGTTTCAGGCTCCCTCCGCAGGAATCTTGGAGTGGAAAAAAGATCTACTTCCTCTGAGCTCCCACAATTCCAGAATATTCATCTTACTTGTGGTTCTAATGTCACACACACACACGCACACATACACATGCACACACACGTGCTCATCCTGTGTGATAGGCTAAAAGGTCCTCTTACAAAAATTTCCACAATTCAGGGCCTCCTCTCAGTTTTATGACTCATAGAGGGAACCGAGCTTAGTGAATCATGCTCCTTCCTATAGGAAAGAAAACAGGCCTTAGATTTACAGGGTGTTATATCTGACAGTGTCTGAGATGCTGTCAATACAAAAACCAAGAGAGCTCACAGAAAATGATTTCAAGACCAACTAGAGGCCAAGGCTTTGGGTTCCAGATTGCCACCAGGAAAGAGTCCCACATGGAGATAACCCAGGGAGCCCTCTGTTTAAAGTCTGTCCTATGCAATGCCTGTAGTCACAGAACCCACCCCTTTGCCCCAGCCTTCAGTTAGCTGGCCAGTCTGGAACAGGGATGAAGGTGAGGATGCCTTCATAGTGGTGACCTCAAGGTCTCCAATAGAGTCACCCTATTTAAATATAATTCACCATCATCATCACTAAGTCAACCCTGAAATCATCAATCATTAATCAAGTATCATGTTAACATGCTGCGGTTTCAGACAGTCATCCACACGGCCAGTCTCGAGGTGGATTGGATCCATACTGGGTCATCACAAGCGATGCTGAGCCTCTTTTCACACTTGTTACAGAGAGCTTGTTTGGGGTTGCCCTTCTGCTCAGGAAAAATCTCATTCAATGGGCCCTCTTGGCTTCTGGTTTCTAGATGCGTCTGGTCCAAGGAGACGGGTTCGAGAATGGCACTGAGAGATTCACTCTCTTGACTCCCTGCCTGCCCAGTCATGACACTGAGTCACTGTTTCCCTCCCTAAGACCACAGCGGTTGGCTTCTGTCCTACAGTCTCTCATGCTCCTGTGCCATCCCTTCCTCTTGCCTCCCTCTTTTTCTCTAGACCCCAGAGCGTCACCATCCCATGTTGGTTCTCTCTCATCCCACCTGTGACAATGGTCTCTCTATGGGATTATATGCAGCTCTCCCTTTTTGAAGGAGCTCTGGTGGCACTGTCAGGTAAACATGGGACTGCTAACTCCAAGTTGGTGGTTCAAACCCACCAGCTGCTTCCAGAGGGAACGAGGAGGTTGTCTGTTCCCATCAAAATGCACAGCCTTGGGAACCCTATTTGGCATTGCTAAGGGTCAAAATTGATCCGATGGAAGTGGGATGTTTTTGGTTATACCCTTTGCAAGGATCCCTGGGTGAAACAAATGGCTGCACGCTGGGGAACAAACTGTGAGGTTGGCAGTTCACGCCTACCCAGAGGCACCTCAGAATAAAGGCTTGTGATTTGAGTCTGAAAGGTCACAGCCATGAAAGTCCAGGGAGAAGGACAACCCTGAAACACGGCGGGTTGGGGCGGGGAGGCGTTTGCAAGGCATAGGCAGGGTATAGGGCATACATACCCTTTTGAATGTGAGATCTCTTTCCATATGCTATCTGGTCAGGGTGACAGGAAAGTTTTCTGAGTTGTTCTTGCCTCGCCCAAGCTTCTAATCTGGTCACGCAAGCTCTCCAAACTCAGCAGAGATCCCGCACCCCCAAACAAAACACAGAGGAAACCGTTTCTGCTTCCCAGTCACAAGCCTCACCTTAGCACTCCACTCGTGACCTTTGCAGATAAGCCTTGAGTCTAGATTCGCCTTGCCCTACAGGATGTGTCCTGCGCCGGCCATCACGCCATGTCCCCCAGTGGCCTGCGGCCTTCCTGGAGTCACCCTGTCATCCACCACATTCCTTTCAGGCCTGAGGACTTCTCGAACAACAAGGTCAGTTGGGAGAATGGGTGTAAAATTCAGTCAGCGTTTCCTCCAAAGGAAAGCAGTACTCTTCGGGGAAACATGCTCCCTGGCTATAATGAAGGTGTTGGTGGGAGGAGGAGGGACTAAACTGGGATAAAATATGCAAAGGCAAAAGGGAAGTGTGGGTTTTGCCAAGTCAACATGTAGGCTTTGCATGGACTTACCGAAAGTCATGCTTTGTTTTAAAGTGAAAAAAGTAAAAACACTAAAAACGACGAACACCAATGCCAGGCTCTGAGCAGTGACTTTGTGCCAGTCATCCGCGCTGGCCCAGCCCATCATAACCTCCTCCATGCCTTGCGATGGATGCCCCGTCACTCAGGACAGGCCTGGTGAGGAGTTGTGATGGCGAATGAAGACCTCAGGACCTGGAGGCCAAGGGGGAAATGCCACCTCAAGACCCCAGTGTCTGCCAGACTCCCCCACTCAGACTTCCCAGCCGCGGAGGCTGAGTTGGATTTCATCAACAGAGAAAGCAGGTTCCCATACAAAAGGAGGCCAGAGGCACGACGGTTGCAGATTCTGCATCACAGTGCACCCCTCTGTGACAAGGGAGCATGTCCCCAGGTTCTCCCAAGGAGAGGGCAGAAGTGCCACTGTGGGCGTCCAAGCGGGGAACTCTCAACTGGAGTCAAGAGCCCACCCTCTCTGGAGGACAGACACCGGGGAAGTGGGTGGAGGGACACGGCGGACAGAGTACGATATGAAACAGTAAGAGCGATTTGTAAATTATGAAGTGTTCGTGGAAGAGGGGGAGGGAGGAGGGAGGGGAAGTATGGGGAATTGGTACTGGGGTGAGGGGGGCTGTTTCGGGGGGGTGATGATGGCAACAGGTGTGCAAATGTGGTCTGCATACAATTGACGTGTGTGTTGATCGTGATGGAAGTTATATGAGCTCCCAATAAAATGATTTATAAGAAAAAATTTAATTGGAAAAAAAAAAGGAAGCCCAGTCTTTCTCCCGAAGAGCAGCTGGGGGGCTGCAGCCAAGCATGGAAGCGTGTCACCACCAGGGCTCCCAGTGGGGAGGCAGGTCAGGCTGGAGAGAGGCTCCACGTGGGTGCAGCTGTCAGCACAAGTGCGCCCCAGGATTCTGCGGCACACGAGCACCCGAGAAGAGCCACGCGGGCAACAAGCAGAAATGACTTTTCTGGAATGGCCCCAGCCCTCCCCCTAAGAAAACCTCACTTGTCATTTACCATCCGGTCAGAAAAATGGCCATTTGCTTTCCCCGGATTTAGACAGCGCTTGGTTATGGCTGCTGCTCCCCAACAGCCATCGTGTGAGATGTGTAGAAGTCATTCACAGTCAATGGAGGCACCTCCGTTCACGAAGGACGGACTCTCTGCCCGGGGCTTTGCTTGTGAAACTGTGTGAGTCCCTGCCACTCACTGCAGGGTGGGACACAAATACTGCCTGAGTGAATACACTGAGGACAGTGAATGGGAGAGACGAGAGAAAAGACAAGAGGCTGCCTCTCAGGACAAAGGTGTTTGGGGAATGGCCCACTCCTGGAGCCCTGGCCCCGTCTTCTGGTGAATGTTGCACTGCTGAGTAAGGGGTAGAGGGTTCAAACTCACTAGCAATTCCTCAGGAGAAAGATGAGGCTCCCAGAAAGATTTACAGCCTCAAAAGTCCGATGTAAGGGTTGCCATGAGTCGAAACAGACTTGATGGCGGTGAGTTTGAATTTGGTGCCTGAAGGGGTTCCTATGGGTCCAAATCAGCTCTGGGGAGTGGAGGGTGGGGGAACACCTCATCAATAGAACAGAGGCTCGAGGCTGAGTCCTGTCAACCCAGACTCTTGGGTACACCCGATGGTCTCGCTCCCGCGTGCAGATGCCATTCAAACAGCCACAGCTGCTACGAGAAACGACGCCTTGTAAGAATCCCCGATTCTTCCCAGGGAGAGGTTCAATCATCTCCTCCGAGGGCTTCTGCACAGGAATGACAAAACTGGCGCAGGCCCAGCAGTGAGCCGTCTGCAGGGCTTCATGGTGGAGTGCGATTTATACAAAGGCCAGCAAGAGGGAGACAAATTGCTAGGAAGTTGCATCTTTACAGCAATGGGGAGAGAAATCTAAACTTCTTACCAGAATTGGAAACCCCTATGATATCACTGTACTGCATATGAATTATTAATAGTTAGCATCTTTCTTTTTTCTTTTGCAAATTAGGTATGCAGAAAGGTGCCTGTTGACATCATGTTTGACATCATAATGCTTCATCATTCTAAAAGCTTAGAGAGATGAATTGCTGCTGGAAGAGAGACAGGGAGATCAAGCACACAGTTTTGCACAGTGGGGAATACCAGGCACCAAGCGGATAATGAGAATCCAGTTTCTAATTGATGGACAGAGAGGGAAAGAACAAAAAAAAATATGATTACTGCCCAGTTCCCACTGTAAACAGGGCCAAATGACAAAGATTGTGATTTGGGGCCCTGATTATTTTGGAAATGGGGGTGGGGGTGTGTGTGGGAGGCGGAGTAATCGTCTCAAAAATCTTAAGGGAGAAGAAGTATGTTTGCCTTGAAAAAAGAAAGATGTTTTGATGGACCAATCTCCAACCTTAAGATGACAGACACAGGTTCTTAAAGGATACTATGAGATTTATTTCAAGCAACTCTGTGCCAATAATTCTGTACGGTTTGTACAGATAATGTTTCTGGGCTCAAATTTAGTTTCAAATGTATGGTTTCTGAACTCTGCCCAAGACAAATTCAATGTTCAGTCATGGAACCAATAATTTTATTTCAACCTACCTTGTAATGAGATGGAATGGATTAAGTTCTTATTTGGGAGTCTTGTTGGTAAAACAAAGTGAGTAGAATTCCGACCCAGGTCAATCTTTTGAACACTTAAGCCAAGTAGGGACAAGATTAATACAAAGTTTATACTAGTTGCTAATAATTGGGACTCATTTTCCCTCCAGTTTTAACTCCATTTGGTCTCTAAGTAGCCTCTTGGGGGAAGTACTAAAACACAGAGAATAGGTTCATTCATTACCCTTTCCTTCTTTAGCCAAGTGCTCACTAAGTAGCGAGAGTTGCCAGGTACTAAATCGGGGCTCTTGCTACTCTGAAAGGCAAAAAATACACAAGATCTCTGGACGGACCAGAAAAAGCATCAGAGAGTTCATGAGGTGTCACCATTCTGAACTACTGCTTCAGGCCCTTTGCTTGTCAACAAGAACACAGAAGAACAATCTCTAAGGATAACATCCACATGCCGTGATTTCATGAGGATAATATTCTCATTACTGAAATTGCCCCAAATCCTAATGTTATATGAAGTGGGGCGGGAGGATGGGTTTGGCAGATGCCTCTGCAGCAACCGTGTAGTTGGAAAAGTGAAGGCGGGCATGATGGTTGGTAAAACAGAGTCAGTGAAAATGCTGAGAGAAACCCTGCCTGAAATGAACTGACACACGTCCGAGACAATGGCCTTAAACCTACTGACCCCCAAGACGATGGCTTGGAACCATTTCCTTCTCTTAGGCATCAGGTCAACTCCACTCAACGCACAGAGGATGCAAAGGCGACTAAAAGCCACTGTGATGAATCTGAATCCAGGTCTCTAGTCTTTGGCTCTTCCAACACCACACCCTTAACCATCATGAGCTTGCAGAGCAAGCTTATGCCTGCCACAGAGCAAATGCCGTGTCCATGGCAGTCTTTATTACTCAGCCCATCTGGCTATGGCCAGAGAAGTCCTGTGCTTACAAATAAACAGCAGGTAAGCTTCATGCTACAAACTCAGGTGCTGCTTCTAAAACTTAAGTTTATTATAAGAAGCTTTTGAAGTCTGCACATATCCTCACCCCTCACCCCCACCTCTGACCTCAGAAACCTACTCCTTACACTAGGCCAGCTGATGGACAACTTTCTCAACGACCGTCGATTCGACTCCAGCTCTGCCAAAGGGCAATGCACTGGTTCTCGGTAATACTGAGTGTGTAGAAACAGTGATTCTATCAAATGTCACCTGCCGTGTAGAAAGGCATTTTTTTCTCTGCCACACAATGGAATATGCCATTCCTCCTATTTACTAGAAGAGGGAAGGGGGAGGGGGCAAAGCCAAGCCCAGACTGGCACCATTAAAACTCCCCTGCATTTAATAGTTAGTACTCTGAGACCGTACTGTGCTCTCTGTGAAAATAATGATTTTCCTTGTGATTAAGAAATAACTAGTGAATGCTTTCATGGTTCCCTCTCCTCCTTCTCCCTGCCCTCAAAATCCCACTCCCCAGGAGAGTCAGCAAAGTGCAGGCAGAATCTTCATCTTCAGACAGCTGCACTTCCGTTACACCCCAGCCCTTGCTCAACTGACCCGTCTAATTCCTGGCTTGGTTCTTCCAATGACGTGGGAGAGACCTAGCCCGCCGTGGGAAAAGCTAAAGGGGCACACCACAGGTTCCACCCTGGTCCCCCACCTCCAGGCCTGCCTACACCTCTCCTCAAAACATATGCACACGCTCGCTCATTCACAAATCTCCATGCTGGGTTTCCCAGGCTGAGACTCCAAGCAGCAAGGCTAGTTTTGCCGGCTGAGTGGCCAACTACAGGGCATGAGCTGATCTTTGCCCGTGTTGTGCACCACTCACTCCCTCAGCAGGCAAGCCCAGCCCGGAGCTCTGGTTTCATTCCATGGGACATGCTTGCCCACTGAAGGCTCTCAATGACACTCCCGCTCCTCGCGGACCTCCACCCTCCCCGCTGCTCTTCCAAGCCCACCTGGTGGCCCCAATCAGCTTAGGTCGCTCCTAGTCCCCCCACCCCACAACGGGGGTCTTTTCCAGCTCTTATTTCCAGAACCCTCACCACCCTCCTGGAAGAAAAGGAAACTCCACCTCCCTCAGTGACCTAAGAGGTGCTCAACTCTGCGGGGTGGGGGGTGGGGAGGCGGGGGGAGGGGGCGCTACCCCGCGAGAGCTTGGCCCACACGGACGGGGCGGGCGCCCCCACCCCCGTCCCCGCCGTCCACAGGAGCCCGCTCCGGGCATTACCTTGACGCTGGTGTAGCTGGTCTGGGTCTCGGCCTCGGCGCTGCTGCAGCAGTGGCGCCGCCGGCCCCTGCAGGTGGTCGCGGCCGGGGCCGCGGAACCCGAGCTGCTACTGCTGCCCAGCTCGGCGCGGGCCCTGCGCACCCGGGCGGCGCCCAGGGGTCCGGGCGCGCGGCTCGGGGCGATGGCGTCGGCGGCGTCGGTGTGGACCAGGAGGCCGGGCAGGGACGCCGCGGGGCCCTGCGACGCGCTGGAGCTCTGGCGGGGCGAGTTGGACTCTTCCGAGTCCCGGCAGTAGATCACGCCGCTCTGCGAGACGTGGATGCTGGGGGCGCAGCCCATCCCTCGGCCGGGCTCCCCCGCGCGCCCGCCCGCGCCCCCGGCCGGCCGGCCCGAGCGAGTCCGCGGCCACCTGCAGTGAGGGGGCGGGCGCCTCGGCGGCTCCCGGACTGCGCGCCCTCCGGCCTGGGGGGCTGCCGCTCCGTCGGGCTCTCCCCGGCGCCCCCAGCCGCGCCTCCGGGGGCCGCGCGCGTCACCCCAACTTTCCCTTCTGGGCCATCTTCCTCCCCGAGCCGGGGAGCGCGCGCACACAGCGCCCCGCGCGCACCGGCGGCCGCCACCCTCCCCGCCGCGGCGCCCCAAACACGCTCCCGGCGCCGCCGCCGCCGCCTTCCCCTCCTCCCTCGCCTCGGCCCGCGCCGCCGCCCAGCCCGACCTCGCCGGGCTCCTGCCCCCGCCCGCCCCCGGCCCCGGGCGACGGCGCCCCGCCTGGCGACCCGCCCGCACCTGCTGCCCGCGCCGAGCCCGCGCCACCGCCCGCCCCCCGCGCCCGCCGCGCCCGTCAGCCCCGCCCGCCGCGCCCCGAGCCTGCCGGCCGCTCCGCCCGGCCCACGACCCGGGGCCCCCTCGCGCTGCAGCCGGCGCCACGCCTCGGCACCCTCCCCCGCGCCCCCGTGGCGGGGGGGGGCGGGGAGGCCTGGACCCCGGGCCACCCTCCGCTGCTGCAGCCCCCTCTCCCCTGGGGCACACACCCGGGGCCCGGCCCTGAAGGGTGGGATAGCTTGAGTGTTAATCAGATGCACCGGAATGAGTCCCAAGCCTTTGGGGAACCCATCCCTGAACCGAACACCGGGACGGGCGCTCCTCCTGAAACAGTGTGGGATCCTGGAGCTAAAGCCCACCGGGGCAAGTCGCGTGCGGGGAGTTCAGGAGAGAGCGCGTGCTTGGCGAGTACAGTCCTCTCTGCGGCCCTGCCCCCTCCCTGGGGCTCTGGAGGCTGAGTCGGACAGCCACCCAGCCCTCCCTCGGAAGCCCAGTCCACCCCTTCTCATCCTTTGGAGGGCAAGACATTCCGGCCAAGGACCTTCACAGCACACAAATTTTCCCACCATCCAAGGAAAGAACAGAAAGAATTCTCCCGGGGCATTCTCCCCACTTTCTGCATCTCCGTCTTGTCACTGCAGTGCGTGGAAGGAAGCCACACTCCGTGTCCCTCCCTGCCAGAGGGGGATGACCAGAATGACAATCTAGGAGTGAGTTTTTGTGTGCATTGTTGCAGCATTTGTTGCTAATTTTTAATTTAAAAGATCCCCATCGTCAGTTAGCACAACAAAAGCATTTTGGAGAGCCTGTATACCAATATATCTACGAGGCTAAAAATTCGACCCTTATTTACTTCTTGAACCTTCTAATGCACTCTGGCCAGAGCTGTCATTATTACCCAATTACAAGGATACACACAATATCTGGGTCTCATCTGCCAGCTACAGGCACACGCTGCTGTTTTCCTTGCTGACCAGATTTTTCCCAGTCGATGATTTTGTCAAAAGTTCTGTAGTGTTAGCTACAACGTTTTAGTAATTCGTATTTGTGAACTCTATAACGTTTTTGAGAATGAGGTAGCATTAAAGGAAAAGAAAGGGGGGACTTCCACTCTGTTACTAATGATGTTATAATTAATGAAGCTGTAATTCCATAAAGGTCTTACAATTTGTTGTTAATGCTCATATAGTCCAAGAAATAGTACATTTAAGATATTTATTGTCTATTTGTCTATGATTAAAATCAACAATAAAACTACAGAAAATTCTGTATGGTCTGGTACCGGAGGAGGATGGTCCATGGGCGGGGAAGCCTGGGACCCCATGAGTGCCATATCCCCGGGTGACATCAACCCAGAGGATGACACCATGCCACTCGATTTTCAGCTGGCCTTCTACTCCTGGGTCAATTTCCCTGGCTCACAGTTCTTCTTCATCTTCTGGACTGGGCCAGTGAAAAACGTCCTCCCTCTTTCCCCCGAATGAGGCTAAACTCGCTAGGGAGACTGAGCACACCTTTAGAAGAAGTAAGTGTCCTGGTGTAAACAGATCCATGTGTTCGTCGCAGCACTGTCTACAGGAGCAAGTAGGTGGCAGCAGCCTAAACAACCCATCCATAGAGGAATGGATGAAAGACAAGCTTTCGTACATGAGTGAAATGAAAACCGGCACTGGTGAGTCGATGCCGGCTCATAGCGGCCGACAGCGCGAGGTACAACTAACTGCCTTTGTGGGCTTGCGAGATTATCCATCGCTTTACAGGAATAGAAAGCCCCATCTTTCTCCAGAGGAAGGGCTGGTGGTTTAGAACTACTGACCTTGTGGACTACAGCCCGACATGTAGCCACTCTGGCGCCAGGGCTGAATGAGTCAGCCACAAAGGTGCACATGCTAGATGAGACCACTGTGAGAATGGTTAACAGCAAGACAAAGACTTGCATGCCAAAGGGAACAGACTTTGGAGGTTACCAAGGTGGGGAAATGAAGCAACGGGCTAGAAGGTTGACAGGTTGCTTGAGTGAAGACGGAGACAGTAATTCACAAAAGGGAGATAGGAAACCTAAGGAGGGTGGGAAGGATAGGATATGGATGGTTTTGTTGAGTATTTTAAACTGTTGAATACAAATATTTTTAAAATTTGTTTGTGCTTGTTTTAAAGAATGCCCTTAAATATATAATTGGTCAAAGATTCACAAGAGTGGGAGGGTGAGGGAGAGAGGGGTAAAAAAGAGGAGCTGATACCAAGGGTTCTAGGAGAAAGAAAAGGTTTCTGGGAATGTTGATGGCAACATATATACAACAAGTCTGCTTAATACAATTGAATGATGGATTGTTATAAGCTTTGTGAGAGCCCCCTTAAAGAAAGAAAAAAGAATGCCCATAGAAGCAAAGCTTCAAGGGTCCCAATTGAACCTGGGCTACCCAACTGTCTATTCAGTCACTGGTTCCTTCGGTATTTCCAGTGCTACGGGATCTTCCAAGGTGCGCTAAAAAAGGACTGGATCTAGAATTGCTTATAAGGACGAGGACAAGGATACAAGGAATCGCATTGCAAAAGAGTAAGGAACCAACTGGAAATCATTTCTTGGGTGCGGTCTCTCCTTCCTTTCCCCATTCCATCCACTCTTGAATGATGGAAGGACGACTACAAACAACTGTGCCTGACCATCCCAGAGAGAAACAGGGGTTGCCTCAAGTCCTGACTGCAGGTATAAAGAAGTGGCCAGTCCAATCTTATTCTCCTATCTGTGCTTCTGAGTCTGTACTTCTGGGTCTCTCTCTCTCTCTCTCTCTCTCCCCATTTCTTAGATGACATGCAAAAGTCCAACTCCAGTTATGCCAGCAAAATTCTACCCAGTATTTTCTCAGAAACAGACAAAACCAAAAGAGCCCCAACTCGCTACCATCAAGTCAATGCCAACTACAGAACAGGGTAGAACTGCCCTAGTGTAGTTCTTTATGGGAGTCGCAAACCTCATCATTCTCCCCAGGAGGGCCTGGTGGTTTCAAACGGCTGACCACTCCATCACTCCGGGAAGGTTGGCTTCCCGGAGAAGCAGATTCTGTACTAGGGTTCGGTTGGCAGGAGGTGGATTATGAGAATGTGTTCTTGGAATCAGCGCCTGAAGAAGGCGAGGAAAGCAGGCAGGCAGAACTGAGCAGAAGGAAAACTTGAGTTAGGCTGCAATGTCAAAGAAGGCCTTCCCTAGAGGGGGTGGCTGGTGGGTGGGATAGTAAGCTAGAGGGCGGCCTCAGAGTTGTCCAGAGCTGGAGCTAGGAGGACCTGATCCCAGGAGGACAGACCTTTATTCTCTCCGCGCCATCAATCAGGCCAGCTCAGAGGCCCTGAGCAAGGCAACGCTCTCCAGCTGAGGCCATCTCCTCCCAGGACTGACGGCCCAGCGGGTGTGTTGGCAGCACTCCCAGCAGTTGGGGCAGGAAGACCGTCTTTCCTGCAGGATGATCTTGCACCACCACTTACACCACAATTCCCTATCAAGCACCCCACTGGGGCCCAGGCTTCCGTGCCCCCAGGCCCAGAAGAACACCCACCACATGCTCGAGAATCTGCTTCTGCAAGGCCCCAGCGTGGCAAATCCTGTGGGGCACACAGGGTCCACTGTCGCAGAGTAGACGGATGACGACCCACAGATCCGTGACTCTGACACCCTCACGTCAGTCAGTATTCTTCGAGGCGCTTCCAAAGGCGGCCTTCTGAAAATGCTGAGCCCCGCGAATGTCCATGCCACATTTTCTTGAGGAATGCGGTTACTCAGAGGAAAACCTCCCCAAGAAGACAGGAGACCCGTCGTTCTCAGAGGCCTTTGAAGGGAGGATACATTTACGACCACTCTTCTTATGGAGTACATTAGCGGCTGAATCAGAAAGGCACAAACCACCCAAATTTAGATTGAACTCGGTATTTTTAAAAAAATGATGAAGCCTTGTGAGTGCGGAGAGCCTCAAGGTGGCTGCTTGATAGGAGTGGACCCTTTGAGAACCTTAGTGGAACGTCTGGGGTCGGAAGCCGGACCGTTCACGGACGGTGATTAGGGACGAGGAGAAAGAATGAAAATGCTCCCGCTCTCAGCTGTGTCCTCCCGTGTGCAGAGCAGCCAAGAGTTCCGATACCTTCCCCAGGCATCGTGTCCACAGCCAATTCTGTCTTAGTGCAAAGAAAAAAAAAAGATAGCATATCTCTCTAATCCCAACCAAGTGTTTCCAGTAGGATGTGTGACGTGCCCCCACTGCTGGCACTGATCAGACCCCAGGAACAGATGCAGGGTGGAGGGTGGGGGCGCGATAGAAGTGGATGAGAAATGTTCAACTGAATTCATACCCCAGCCTAGTTTTGTGGCCTGAGTTCTTGCTTGTATATGTGATTTCTGGACCATCTCCCGTGTCACCATTTCAAGGCATTCTGAGATGACAGCAAGGTTTATAAGCCCAGACATGGCAGGAAAAAAGTGAAGTATGGGTTACAGAATGAGACAAAAAGACAAAACAAAACAAAAACACATATATATGCTAATTAAATAAAAAAGCTAGCTGCATCCAGTGACCAAGAAGCAAAGCAAATGAAATCAGATATTTATTTTTAAAAATAGATCCTGAAATATGTCCAGGGTCAACTTGAATGGCTTCTATGTCTCCTACTGATTCCAAGTGCTTACTTACTTCAGAATTATGACCCAGAGATACGACAAGATCTTGAACAATTAAAGTCCCTTTCCAATTCTAAAATGGTATGACTCTTCTGGAATGCTTCTAATGAAGCAGAAAATGTCATGAATACATTTTGAATGGTTCTCTACCAGAAAGGTTAGAACAATAACAGCTTTCTGATTCATCTTTAGATAACCAAGTATTTCATGAGCCAATCAACTTTACAGATCTTCTGGGTGCAAACCAAGTTCCTAATAGTGGAGCTTATTGGAAATCTACCCGCCTGATAAGTGAAAGGATACAGTTTACTCAGCAGCTTGACACTGCACAAGGTACACTGAACTCATTAGAGGGGGCCGGGTGTGGGGGGGAGGTGTGGATCTGAAATCTTAGAGCTGTTTCACCTCAGGCAAGTCACTTAACCTCTGGGCCTTAAGATTGTCTTCAAAATATAGAGGGCTTTGAAAATCACTGGCATTCCAGGAGGCTCTGAAGGTCTCACATCCTTTCATGGCACTATTTTTCATTGAGAAGTGTGGGATTGAGCAATGAAAGAGGAGCCCTGGGCCTGGCTGCACAGCAGAACCACCCTGAGGCATTTGTCTGGCCAGCCACAGCCTCCTAGGACCCTCCAAAAATCAAGGGTGGGTTTTGCATCTGAGCTTACAACAAACCGTGAGGGACCTGCCCTTTAGAGAGCTTGAGTACAAATTGAAGTCCTCACAAAAGCCTAAGGGATGGGGGAGAGGGTGCTGCCCAACTGCTGACCTCTCTCTCCCATCTCTCCTCACTCTGTCTGGGCCAGCCACACTGGCCCCTTGGGCAGTTCCTCCAGCACACCTAACATTACTACCCAGAAGCGGTTTCCTCGGCCTGCCACATGCTGCTCCAGAGGTCATTGCATGGTAACTTTCTTCCTTTAAGTCTCTGCTCAAATACCACCTCCTCAATGGTTGTCCTCAGTCCATTAAATGCTGCAACTCAGCTGATCTCTCTGCTCTCTCTGCCACACTATGACTCTGACTCATAGCTGCCCATGTGACAGAGCCGGACTGACTGTCCCCGAGGGTTCTCTTAGCTGTTCCAGGAGCAGTTTGCCTGGTCTTTCTCCCACCGACCAGCTGGCTGGGCTAGAACAGCCAACCTTTCAGGTAGCATCTAAAAATTTGTTCATCATTCCATGTAGCCTAATCTATGTTTGTTTTCTTTTTCAATAGCATGTATCACTTTCACTGTTCAACTGACTATCTCATCAGTTCATTTATTATAGTTATTTTCTATCTTTTCCCCACTAAATTTAGGCTCTAGAAGAGCAGGACTTTGTGGATTCCTTTCTCATCGATGTGAAGAGCCATGGGGGCATGGTGGTTGGACGATCCAGAAGGCCAGCAGTTTGAAACCACCAACTGTTCCTCAGGAGACCCATGGGGTTTTCCACTCCCTAAATAGTTACAGTCTGGGAAACTCACAGGTGCAGTTCTCCCCTGTCCTATAGGCTTGCTGTGATTTGGCAATGATGTGATGGCAGTGAGTTTGGTTGTTTTTTTTTAATTCATTGCTGTGCAGTACATGACAGATAATAGGTGCTATGGAATGCTTTCAATGCCTGCTAAAGTTAGACATTGAATAAGAAAAACCAAAGAACAATCTATGCAGGGGTAATGTTGAAAGTTCAAGAATATTGAAAGCACCATGGACTGCCAAAGGAAAAACGCATCTGTCTTGGAAGACATACGACCACAATGCTGCTGGGAGGTAAGCACGGTGAGACTTAGTCTCACATGCTCTGGACATATAATCTGGAGAGAGCAGTCCCTGGAGAAGGACATCTGCTTGGTAAAGCAGAAGGGCAGGAAAAAAGAGGAAGGCCCTGGCTGAGATGGACTGACACGGTAGCTGCAGCAATGGGCGCGTTCAAGCATAGGAACCATTGTGAGGACGGTGCAGGACCGGGCAGTGTTATATTTTGTTATGCCAATGGTTGTTATGGGATGACACCCAACAACAACAAAGTGTTTGCTGACTGACTGATTTCTTATCATTTTTGCCTTTCCCTTCTGTTAACTATTATAACTGTAAATTGAAGTTTCTATTACTGGATACTGTTAGTGTATAGGTTTATGCTCTCTGCCTTTAGCTTTCCAAATCAGTGGATAGTTTTGACCTGCTAACTCTCCTTTTAATGAATGAATGCCAGAAAAACCCAAAAGAGTAAAGCAGAAGTTTATAGAAGGATGTTTGGGCTGATGAAATTGGAGATTAAACCAAACATTAAACACTTGGAGACCAGCCAAACAAATGACGCTGGTGTGTCAGAAAACCACTCTTTACATGTGTCTCAGTGAAACAGTGTTGGGTGAAATATATACAGCCTATATCTATTGTTGATGACAATGTAAAATATACATACACATATGTTGAGGTTCATAAGTGAATATAAAGTGATCAAGGTGAGACTCTGGAGATCAACATTATTTTTTCCTAGAGAACTCTTTAAATGCATACAAAAACAATGTAAATGAATATGCATTGGCTTTTGTAATTCTTTCCTCAGTGTAAATGAGTATGCATCAGATTTTGTTGTTTTCTCCTCAAAAAGGGTTTAGCTAAAGAAACTTTCTTTTCTGATTTCCCGGAAGATCAGGGGCCCCAGTGGTGTACTGCTCATGCTTTGGGCTGCCATCCCCATGGTCAGCAGTTTGAAACCACCAGTAACTCTGCAGGAGAAAGATGGGGTGTGCTGTTCCCATAAACGGTTACAGTCTTGAAAACCCACAGGGGGTGCTATGATTCGATATTGACTTGATGGCTTGTTGGAGCTTTGGTTTTCAGAGAGAAGGTAGATGAAGATGGAAGAGAGAGGATCAGAGAGAGATAGAGACAGAGACAGAGACGGTAATCCATACACGGTTACAAGAGCATTTTTGCAGACCAAGACACAAAGGCACAGACCATCAAAAAGGAGAAAAACGAAGAAAGATACAAGGAGCACCTGTCCTGGTGATGTATCCCTGCCAACTGGGAAAAACGAGGTGGCCTGTTCTTAGAAACATTTAGTTTTGGAAGGCCTGGGGAGCAGTGCTACTCTCTCTGAGAGGACCACTGTTAGGCAGAATTGATGTGATGGCAATGGATATGCTTATATGGATATGACCCACTTGGAAATCAGTTGTCTGTGGTGTTACGGAGGCAGGATTAGGATATAATGCACTGGGAGTGGCCACCTTCCTAGGGGTAACTCAAGGCACCATACTTCATTTCCTTGAGGGTGTGGTCTGGGTCCAACACGGAGGAATGCTCTGACAAAATGCTCTCTCTTGCTCCGGTATGCTGTTTCTGGTTTGTCTTCCTCTGAATGAAGATCCATGGGGCCTGAGCCATCTGCCTATCATCAGATCTGATGTGCCTGCTTCGCTGGCCTTGTTGGAGAGACAAGAGCCCAAATGGGTGGTGGCCTGTGGTCCGAGCGTGTCAGCCCCTGCAAGCACCTGAGGGAGGAGAATCCTTGAGACTTGGATTGGGGACTTGCCCATGTCCACAACCACCTGAGCCATTTCCTCGACTATTTGAGAACCCTAATTGGGGAAGGGAAGTCCCCAGGGGAGAAACGGTAGTTGGTATCAGAGATGGTGGAGTGGTGTAGCAGCTGGAAAAGTTGGCTATTTTATAAAGTTACCAGATTTTAAGTGAGACACCATTGACTGGGGAGGGGTGGGGTTCTTGATGAAAAATTTGGTCTAGGGCTGAGCCCTGGTGGCATACTGGTTGTGCGCGGGACCGCGGCCCACTGGGACGGAGGTTCAATTCCAGCAGTGAGGCTGGGCCTCCTACTCCCATCACCGGAGAGCAATGATGCCCCCCCCAAAAAAAAATTGGTCTATATGGAGCAACAAAAATGTTCAAAGAATGCAAAAATAGTATTGTAATATATTTATTTTAATTTTTAAATGCCGCAGGATGTTGCTAAATTGCTAAAAAGCAGGACATCAGGTCACCTTTTTGGAACATGTTTAACCTTCATCTTACAAAGGCCAGCCTTGGGCTGATCCTTCTAAAAGAAATGACTTACGCACATTCACTCAGCAAATGTGAGTGGCTACCACATGCTAACAGACATGGGGAAACAGGATAGCCAGCCGGCCTTACTTTTCTTGAGTTTGGGTTGTTATGGAGAAACAGAAGCATCAGAAGGAACCATGTTTGGTAGCAATGAAGGGTATGCAGACATTCATGATGCGACCGAGGTGAGCTGTCAACGTTTTCTCAGAGGCGATGACATTTCAGATGAATCAGTACTTGCCTTAGCTCCTCCTCCTTCATCCATGCATCTGCCCACTCAAGAAATGCAAGCATCCAACGCCCTCCTGACCGCCACTGTGCCCTGTCTGCCTGACAGCTGAGTGGAAAGCATGAGATATACCCACAAGTGGTAGAACACACAGGGGTCAAGTCATGCAAACTTTTTTTTTTTTTGGCATCACTGCCCTAGTGGGAGTAGGAAGTCCACCTTTGTTTCTGGAGAGCTGCTGCTGGATTTGAACCAACAACTCTGTGGGCCGCAGTCCCGCACACAACCACTATGCCACCAGGGCTCAGCCCCATGCAAACTTCTTATCCATCACCAAACACCTGCAGGAATGAGTCACCTGGCCTGGTGAGGGTGGGGTGATGGGGTGGGGTGGGTTGTCCAGGACCAGAGCCTTGGGGGATTCTAAGACCAATTGGCAAAAAACGATCGTTTACATCTTACTTTGGTGAGGAGTAACTGGGATCTTAAAAGCTCTTGAGGAGCTAGCTCTGGAAGGTCCAACATTTGGTCTTCCCCCATCCAGAGGAGAGTAGAGCGTGCTGGCAAGAGAGATGCACATGGAAAGAATTAGTCCAATGGGCTTGTGGACCACGCATGAGCCTGACACTCGCACTCAGTGGTGACGGACTGACGACTGGCAATGCTCAGCAAAGGATGGCATATGAAGGTCCTACAGCAGCGCTTTGCAACCTGGGGGTCACGACCTCTTTGATAGTTGAATGACCTTTCACACGGGTCATCTGATTCATGACGGTAGCAAATTTACAGTTATAAAGTAGACACGAAAGTAATGTTATGGTTGGGGGTTCACCACACCATGAGGAACTGGGTCGTGGTCTTAGGAAGGTTGAGAACCACTGTCCTACATAGGGTGGGCAGAAAATGTGAAACCACTCAGGTAAAAAAGAGACCAGGCTTAGGGTACAGTACAGCACCGAGAAAACACATACTCTTCCTCTAGTTCTTTAATGCTGCCTCCTGCCTGCCCCCTGCACTACCATGACCCCAGTTCTATCTTACAAACCTGGCAAGACCAGAGCATGTATACTGGTACAGATAAGAGCCACACGGGGAATGCAGAACAGATAAACCCCTAGGGACCAAGAATGAGACCCTCCCTTACTAGGAGGGTAAGGGAAGAGGGGAGGGAATATGGGGGTACTGATCACAATAATCAATGTATGCCCCCCCCCTTCCAGGGGGCCAGACAGCAAAAGAGTGGGTGAAAGGAGACAGTGGTAGGTGTAAGGCATGAAAAAAATTTATAAATTATCACGGGGACATGAGGGAGGGAGGGAGGAAGGACAGGGGTGGGGGGGAAGGAGGAGCTGATACCATGGGCTCAAGTAAAAATAAATGGTTTTGCAAATGATGATGGCAACATATGTATACATGTGTTTGACATGATGAATGTACGGATGGATTGTGATAAGAGCTGTAAAAGCCCCCAATAAAATAAAAACTAAGAGAGAGAGAGAGAGAGAGAGAGAGAGAGAGACACCAAGCCTCCTTACTGCATCCATCATCACACTTTAGGTCTGAAAGTGAACCCCCACCCCCTGTATTAGAATACTCAGCCCCTTGAAATCAAAAGGGAAGCAGTGCTGCAAGGACCCAAAGGACAAAGGAGGAAGCATGGAGACAGAAAGCCCAGGGAGGAAGCAGCGTCCACAAGGCTTTAACGAGGGGATCACAGTGGGTGAGCGGAAACAAATGCCAATCCACTGTTGAACGTGAAACAGGTAAACTGTTTTGATGATATGTTTCATAGACCTTCACCAAATTCACACTAAAAAAAGCATTTAAGAAAAACAGAAAAGGGCTGAGCCCCGGTGGCGTAGTGGTTGTGCGCGGGACTGCGGCCCACTGGGACGAAGGTTCAATTCCAGCAGTGGGGCTGGGCCTCCTACTCCCACCACCGGAGAACAGTCATGCCAAAAAAAAAGAAAAAAGACATACACATAAGAAATCGTGCTAACATTTGCCTGGAAAAACAACAACAACCCAAGCCCAGAGAGACCGATCGTGGTGGGTGGAAGTAACTCAGAAGGGGTCACGGAGGGCATGGAAGGATGATGGTTCTGGGGAGAAAGGGCAGCATTTGAATAACAGGAAAAGAAGGTATTTCACAGAGAACAATGTGAGCCAAGGCTAAGGCAGGGACACATACTGGATGTTTGAACCACCCAGCAGGGGATGATTCAGAAAGACAGGGGGAACAGAGAAGGGCGCAATGCTGGCGATCAAGGAAGACTACGGGCAGGAAATCAAATGCCAGACTTGTGAGTCTGACGAAATCTTCACATTCCTGGGAGAAACTTTCCTCTGAGTTTGTATGTTAAAAGTGTGATTTTACCTAGACAGATCTGGTTGCATACCCAGTAGGACTGATGAAGACATAGGATGGAATCAGCTACCCATGGGCAGGGGAGAGCAGCCCCTGTGGAGTTCCGAGACTGTAATTCTTTATGGAAGTAGAAAGGATTGTCTTGCAAGAAAAGAAGGGGGACATTCCAGAGGCCTGACGGAGAAGGAGTCTCTGGGATTTGATGACTGATTAGATGAGAGACCAAGGGTTCAAGACACAAAAAATGGATCCAAATTTTTATAGCTTCAATGCACAGGTCATAGAATCACTCCCAGCGGAAATAGACGCCTTATCTGCCAGAGTCCTTTGCCTGAATTTGCACATTCTTGAGCCCAGAATCTTGAGTCTGCAAAGCAGGAAGTGCTTTTTAGTACCAGCCCAGGCATCTCACCATCTCCAGAGAGAGAGGAGTACGAGGGTGACGGGAGGACAAGCCTCTTGTTTGTGTCTTCTGACAGATGTCGAATGCCTAGGACTAGAGGCCAGATGAGCCACAATCATTGAGTAGATGATGGGCTTTTAGGAGAAGACAGATAGGTCAGCCTCCAGGTCCTCCCAACAAAGAAGCACATGGTCACTCGTTCCCAAAGTAGCTCAGAAAATGAAACCCTTTGTCAAGACTTCCTCAGGCTTCCCCTTCATCTGGTCTACCCAGGGATGTGAGTGTCTTGCTTCATGTCTGGATTGCTAAATTCACTCTTTTGAGACTTCTGCTTTAAGAATAGCTTTTGAGTTCTAAGATTGGAGTGCTGCACCAGCTAACGGTGCCACCCCAAGGTGCCTGCCGGCTGGCTCTTACACCTTCTGTGGGTCGGGTGTCCTAATCCGCTGCTGGGCTGTGAAAAGAGGTTTTCTGAAAGGCTTTTGGAAGAAAGCCACTTCCTTCTTGGAGTGTGACATTTGCTCAGCAGCTTGGCACTTCTTGGCATTTCCTGAGTTACACCATTAACTACCCCCGCTACTCCCCAACCGAAGCACCAGTAGCCGGGGGCATGGAGGATTGCTTCTTTTTAACCTCAGAAGTAGGAGAGCTTCCCCAGCATCACAAGTGGCTATCAAAGTGCATGATACACTAGAATTGTCTAGAGCGGCGGTTCTCAATCTCTGAGTCTTGACCCTTTTGGGAGTTGAAGGACCCCCAAACGACCATCGGAAAACACAAATATTTCACACTATATAATTGCATATTGTTTTGTAGTTAATCACTATGCTTTAATTATGTCTAAATATGTTCAGTTTATAACAATAAAAATATATCCTGCATATGAGATAGCTATATTATGAGTCATAGCCGTAGCAAAATTACAGTTATGAAGTAGCAATGAAAATAATGCTATGGTTGGGGTTCACTGCAACATGAGGAGCTATATTACGAAGATTGAGGACCAGTGTTCTAGAGGATTCTGGAAGCACAGAGTGCAGCACCTAGCATTTTTGAGAATGGTCTTAATGTTACTGTTCAGAGACTCTCACTTAGAAAACCATTGTCATAAATGGCCTAAGGTATTATGAAAGAGAACCTCTCACACAGACTCAAACCAAACAGCAACAACAACAATCCACATGTGTAGACATATAACACATCAGAGATGTTTTATTTTCTGGAACACAAGGGTAACTTGTGCTTAGGGATGAGTGTCTCATTACTTAAAAAAAATAAAGGCAAGGAGTGACTCATTGGTCTAGGGGTATGATTCTCACTTACAGTGCGAGAGGCCCTGGGTTCAAATCCTGGATGAGTCCTTTGTTTTTCTCATCCCTCTCACTCTAACGATTCTGTTTGCTGATCCCAGTGGCGTAGTGGTTGAGTGCGGGACTGTAGCCCACTGGCTTGGTGGTTCAAACCCAGCTCTTCAAGAGCAAGGCTGAGCCTCCCACTCTCACCAGAGGGCAGTGATGCCCCCTCAAAGAACACAAACAAACCCCCCAAAATAAAGACCCAAAACACTACTGTTTTCTGGTGAGATGATTCGGATTGACAGCAATCCTGGAGGACAGAGAACTGTCCCACCGCTTCCTTGGCTGTCATCCCCTAAGAGACCATTCTCTGGAGAAGCACAGTGACAAAGAGGAGGGCCCTGGAGGAGATGGGTTGACACCACGTCTGCACCAAACGGGCTCAGACACAGGAAGAATTGTGAGGATGGTGCAGGACCCAGCAGGCTGCTGTTCTGTTGTGCATAGATAGGGTCGCTATGGGTCAGGACTGACTGGATGCCACCCCATAACAACCACAGTCTTGATGGCAGCAGCTTGCTGGGTCCTTTCTCTGGGTGAGTTGGAACCTTTCAGTGAGCAACCAAGCGCTTGAGCCACGCATCACGAGTCCCCGCCCCCCAAACACTACTGCCTCACAGTGATTAAGGAATACATGATTGTGGAATGTCAGAGACTTCTCCGAATCTTCCACAGACAGGGCCAGAACTTCAGAGGACAGCTTTCGGAGGGTCTTCAGCCTGTGTGAAGATAAATGATGGACTGCCAACAGCAGTGATTCAAAGCCACCAGCTACTCTAAGGTAGAAAGATAAGGCTGTCGGCTCTCTAAAGCATTACACTCTTGGACACCGTGGGCAGGTTCCCCGTGTGTGGGAATCAAATCAATGCCAGTGGCCGTGGGTTTTCATCCTTTCTGAGACATGGGGAGGAGAATGTCATTTGGAGAAATTGACTACCGCAGAATCTGTAAAATTTCAGATTCTCTTTTTTGTAACATAGAGTGAAAGTCTGTGAAGACAAAAGTTCACAAATTTCTAGAAACCCTAGCTAAGGGAAGGAAGGAGTCCAAGCTGAATTGAAGGCATCAGCAAAAAAAAAAAAAAAAAAAAGGGTGGGGTGCCTCCAGGAATTGATGGAATACCAATCGAAGTGTTCAACAGCTGATGGAAGCACTTGCTGGTCTATGTCAAGAGATTTGGAAGCCTGCTACCTGGAGAATGGGCTGGAAGAGATTCCTGTTTGTACCCATTCCAAAGAATGGTGACCCAGCAATTCAGAAATTATCAAACAGTATCATTAATATCATATACAAGTAAAATTGTGCTGAAGATAATTAAGGAGCAGTTGCCACAGCACACAGCAGAGAGAGCTGCTAGAAATTCAAGCTGGAGTCAGAAAAGGATACAGAATGAGGGGTATTTTTGCTGACATCCGGTGGGTCTTGGCTGAAAGCAGAGAATATCAAAAAGGTGTTTTCTTGCGCTCTATCTACTGTGCTAAGATATTTCCATCACAACAAGTTACAGGTAACCTTGGAAAGAATAGTAATTCCAGAATCCTTACCTGTTCTCATGAAAAACCTGGATATGGACCTAAAAATAGTCATTAGAACAGAAAAAGGGAACACTGCACGCCTTAAAACCAGGAAAGGTGTGTGTCATTGTTTCTGTTTGTTTATTTGCTTTCAATTTTTGGTGTGTGTCACTGTTGTACCATGACCTACTTATTTAATTTGTACACTGAGCAAATGATCTGAGAAGCTTTCCTATATGAAAAAGCCTGGGGCTGAGCCCCGGTGGCATAAGTGGTTGAGTGTGGGACTGCTTCCCGTGGGCTTGGCGGTTCAAATCCAGCGGGGGCTCTCAGGGGCGGCACTGGGTAGTGCCCATGACCACCAGAAGCAGTGATGTTGCCCCCCCCCCAAAAAAAAAGGAATAAAAAGCCTGATGAGCAACTTGCTGTATTCAGAGGACACGGCTTGCTTACCGAAAGCGGGGAGGACTGTAGAACTTGCTGGTGAAGATCAAGAACTGCAGCCTTCAGTGCAGATTACATTTAAATGTAACGGAAACCCAAATCCTCCTGACCAGGCCGATGGACAATAATATCCTTATAAATAGGAAAAAAGATGAAAGCCATCACTTTACTTGACCCCAAAACCAAGTGATGGAAGCAGCTGTCAGAAAATCAAATAATGTGGTATCATGGACAAATCGGCTGTGCAAGTGTGAAAGAGCACAGACACCCTTTGGAGGGCTCAGGTGTGCCTGTCCCAAGCCCGGGCATTCATTGTCAGTGGACGCGTGCATGTGAAAGTTTGGCGATGACTTGAACGATGGTGTTGGTGAAGAATATGGAATGTACAAATAGATCTCTACAGCAAGAAGCACAGCCAGCATGTTCTTACAAGGAAGGATGGTGAGACTTTGGACATGTAATCAGGAGAGACCAGTTCCTGAGTTGGACTGCATGCTTGCTAGAGTAGAAGGTCAATGAAAAATAGGAAGACTGTCCAAGAGATGGATTGACATAGTAGCCACAACAATGGGCTCCAACCGGACAACTGAGAGAGGAGTACGGGACCAGACAGTGTTGGATTCTGTGGGTCAGAGGGTCCCTGTGTGTCAAACCAACTCATCAGTGTCCAACAACCATAAGAGGGAGGGAATCCCTGACCTGGGCTTGGGGGTGGAGATGGGGAGATGGGAGCGTGGAAAGATTCATTCTGTGACTATCAGAGTGTGGGGACACAGAGCAGGTAACAATAGCCACCACTGTAGGGGTCGCTGAAATGTTGAACTACGAAGCTAAAGACCAACAGTTCAAACCCACCAATGATTCTGTGAGGGAAAGATGAGGCTGTCTGCTCCTGTAGACATGTATTTATAGTCAGGGGACCCCTGCTCTGTCCTATGAGTTTGCTATGGGTGAGAATGGACTCCACAGCAGGGGTCGTCGCCGTCGCCGTGGTGACTACATCACATACACACAGTCTTGGACTTGGTTCCAGTTCTTTGTGTTTCTTTTCCGTTTTTAGCCTGTGGGTATGAAATCTTTCATCTCTTGTCAGTTCATCATTACACTGAACTCCCACCTCACAGAGAGCTAAGAAACAGCTTCTTTTCTCCTGAACATGGAGTTATCAAATTTTTAGAGTTTATAAAAATCCTTAAAAAACAAAACAAAACATGGTGAATATTAGATCTACTGCCTTTCTTATTCAGATCTGAAGCAGAAGATTCAGATCCTCCTTAATGGGATTAAAAAAAATCTTAAAAGAAAACAAACAAAAATAATCAAAATGCGCCCAGGCTTTCCAAGTGATGTGAGTAGGACCGGTACTCTGAAAAAGATGGCTCCGTTAAATGAAGAATTTAAAATTTTTACTCTCTAGCACTTTTGTGAGAAACGGAGCCAAGCAGAAAGTCCATATGTTTAAGAGACATGTTAAGCACTAAGTTGTGGAAAGTTTTGTAATAAATTTACCGACTACTATTGGCCCGCTATGAGTTGGCATCAGTTTGCTGGCACCGTGAATTGGTGGGGTTTTTGGTTTTGTTCTGTGCGGGGGAGTTTGGTGGTATTTTGTTCTGTTGTAGGTTGGGTCACGAGCAGTCGGAAATGACCCAAGGGCATCTAACCATAACGCCCTAATGAGGCTACAGGAGTTTCCACAGTAAAGGCACTTTGAATACCCTCTATTTATTCTTGTGTGTAGGTGTATTACACATATATGTACCATACAGATAGGAATGAGTAAGAGATGCCCACCTACAGTTGATCTTCAGTCTCAGGAATTTGTAGAAAGCGCAAGATGTGAATGGTTGTTCTTACAACTCCAGCAATGAGAGGGCTTAGAAAGCCCTCTGGAAAAGAGCTGAAAGTCATTTCAGTGGCCAAATGCTGTGATCAGAAACCACAGTGGCCCTCAGCGGAGGGTGCCTATGGGAGAAGGAGACTGAAGCCCAGGGCCACTGAGAGAAGACGGACAACGATCAGCAAGGGTAAATGAGGCAGGGCCGTGTGTCCCAATTTCCTTAGAATATCTTCCATTTGTTTGGTTCAATGTGTGGGAAAATGACAGAGAAGAAAGCACACAGTCTTTCAGAGGCCACATTGAAAGGAAATGACATTGCACCAGGTAACCTTTCGTGTAGGGTGGCAAATACACATTTGAAGTGTGGGCTTTCACTCTGGTGGTGAGGTAGCAGGAACCCAGTGTATCCTTCTGGAAAGAACCAGAAAACCCGACTGGGGATAATGAGTGGCTCAAGACTGTCATTCCTGAGAGAAGGGGAGCACATGAGGTTTATAAAGATGATGATCTACGAGACACAGTCGATGTCTCAGAACGGGACACACATTCCAGGCAATGCACAACAGTTTGTGTGCTTTGCAGAAACCACAATCTGAGTCCCGAGAGGTTTATGTGGCTGGAAATAATGGGGCAGTGTGATGTTAGATAATTTCGTGTCAACTTGAAGATGCATAAAAGTGTCGGGTGGAGTTTAGCCTGTCAATCAGGTCACAGGCTGATGGGTACTCTTTGTGGGCCTGGCCTTCTCATAAGGAGGGAACCTCCCCTTTCTCTGCCTTCACCTTCCTGCTGGCTGTCCCTGGTTGCCACCACAAACATCGCTCGTGGATCCACAGGCCTTTGCACACACTGGCCTGTGTCCTTCCTGCATTCTGCATCATTGCACATGACTGCACGAGTCGGAAGAGGGGCTGGTATCTAGCAGACTTATGCACTTGCATTGGACCAGGCTGAAACGTTTTCACAATATAGCATGAATCCATTATGTGAAGCTCTTTCTACACCTATAAGAGTGTCACTGGATTTGTTTCTCTGGTTGATCCAACCTAACAGAGTTTTTTGGGAAAAAAAAGATATTTCATAGAAAAGAACCCTAAAGGAGCCTTAGGAAGTTCCTACATACTAAGTTACACATCAATATAGGGTGAAATTCCACATGCCAGAAAACGGTGCCTGGGAAGTGGTGAGCTGACAAACCTCATTCAAAGCTGTCCCCTATCCTGCTTGCTTGAGAGCCCTTGCTGGTCACGTAAGGAATTCAGCTGAGACTCCAGTTAATTCATGCTTTAGAAATAAGGTCATGGGATAGCTACACAAAGTACCTCATTACACATGTCCTTAGAAGTTAAAGGCAAAACTTGAAGAGATTAATTTGAATAACAATTTAATTGCCAGCAAACCAAAGCAAAATGAGTGCTCTTTAAAGTCAGACCATATATATATACATGGTAAATACTCCACCATGGAGCACTCAAAATGTCTACTGAATAATAGCAAACTGATTAGATATGCCAAGAAGACAGAAAATGTGACAAATAATTAAAGAAAGATCAGTACCTAGAAATAATGGAAGTATCAGTATTCATAGACAAAAACATTAAAATAGCTATTATAACTGTGTCCCAATATTGAAAAGGAGAGCCTAAGCCTTGTAATAAGACAAATTGCTATTGCTAGTTGACATCCAGTTGGTGTCAACCCACGATGACTTCATGTATAAAAGCATGAAACACTGCCTGCTCCAGAGTACTCCGCGCAATCATTCATAGATTTGAGCCCTTTGCTGCACATTGGGCTGTGATCCACATGCTCGTCAGTTAGAAGCCAGGAGCTCCTCAGAAGATGGACTGGGCTTTCTATTCCTAGAAATGGTTATAATCTAGGAAACCCACAGGGGGGGCTGAGTCAGCATTGACTACATGGCAGGGGGGTTGGTATATGCACACACACACACACACACACGAACTGACTTATTAATAACAAAATAAATTCCAAACTCGCTGCCACCAACTTGATTTTGACTCATAGTGACCTAATGGGAAGGCAGCACTGCTCCCGTGGGTTTGGGTAGCTCTTCATGGGAATCTAGAAACGAGACATACAGGTTCTGGAAGGAAAGACTCACAGGGTGGGAGTATCCAGAGTAGGCACCGTGAAAGAAAAGATCAGTGAACTAAAAGATATGATAATGAAAGATATCCAAATTAAAAAAAAATCTGAAAGAAAATAGATTCCTTGATTCATACATCTAAGACATTCAACCAGCAAGCACAAGAGAAAGGAAGTCACACTAAGCATAAATCCAGCTTCTGGAAATTACTGATAAACAGAAAATCTTGAAAGCAATCAGAGTAAAAGAATATATGAGACCTGTGGAAGCTGGAACCTAATGGGATGACCTTGTCTTTCCAGGTCCCATAAGTCTTCCTCGGACAGGGTGCAGTCTTACCACTTTTCTGCCACTCTTACTGGAAACTATTTGAGTTTTCTTTCCATGACATATTTCTGACTTACAATTTTTGCGGGTTTTCATATAGCAAGTACAAAGGAACAAGGAAAAGAATGATGACGTTTCATCAGGAACTATGACAGTCAAAAGAAAACGAAGAGGTATCTGTAAATGCTGAAAGAAAAACCTGTTAACCTATAAGTAGGAAAAATATCATTCAAAAAACTTAGGCACGTGTTTCCTGTTAATCATAAATGAAGAAAAATTCTTCACCAGCAGACATTCACTATGAGAAATATATTTTAAAGTTCTTCAAGCAGGGAAAAATGATGGCACCTAGAAATGTGGGTGTACAAGGAATGAAGAGCATTAAAATGGTAAATATAAGAATAAATGTAGGCTGAGCCCCGGTGGCATAGTGGTTGAGTGCAGGACTGCGGCCCATTGGCTTGGCGGTTCAAATCCAGCAGCAGCAGCAACACTAGGCCTCCCATTCCCACCACAGGGCAGTGATGCCCCACCCCCCCCAAAAAGAATAATTGTGAATTATCTTTTCTCATTTTAATGTCTTTAAAAGAAAATCCATTTTATAGCAAAAAATTAAAACAATGTATTAAAAGATTTATAAAATACATAGACTGAAAAAATAGCATTAAAATGTGAGGCTATATATGTCAATTATATTGTTGTAAGATTTCTTTTTGGAAGAACTATGGTATCACTTGAAAGTACATTGCGATGAGTTAAATGTAGATACTGTAGTCCCAACCATGCAAGAAGAGAAACATAAAAGAATGCAGCTAATGAGTGAAAATGAAATAGGATTATAAAAATTACTCTACTACCACAAAAGAAAGTAGGACAATAGGAAAAAAATAAAGAGCAGGTGAAAAATCTAAAAAATAACTGTTAGTGTGATAGACCTGTATACTACCATATAAAACGGTTTGAGCATTGGACTTTAATCAATGGGTGCTTGGGGTGGGAGGAGAGAACTTCAAATATAAAGACATATACTAGGTAAAGTAAACCATTAGAATAAAAGGTGCCTGTGGGATTAATATAAGACTTTTCCCCAACTCTGTTTTCTCCAAAGATTTAAACTTCCAGCCTGACAGACTGCTGTCTAGTAGGGCCCACTCCCTGTTGTTATATACTAGTTCTCCCTGAAAGCTTTCAACTATCAATCTGGTCCCTGTAGGTGGGGTTGAAACCTGTTCGGTGACATCCAAAGTTAGGCTGCCATCATGAGCTGGGGTCCGTCCTTCTTGTCATATGTTTACCATATACCTTTCCTTCCTATTGGGTGTATGTTCTTAGATCATCCCCTTCATTGCTGTATTACCTGTAGCACAGCCCTTTCCTGTGGCATATGTCCTTACCTGTATTAAGGGGACTTGTACGTTCCCGAAAGATTTATAAGCCTTGGTCAACAATAAAGAAGCTCGCTCTCTCTCTCTCTCTCTCTCTCTCTCTCTCTCTGTCACCTCTCCTCCCCCAACTTCTCTCCCTCGCCTCCCTCTCCTGTTCCCTTTCCTTTCCTCCTGCCCTCTCTTCCTCCTGTCCTCTGTCTCTCCACGTGGACCACCTACTGGGGCTGAGGTGAGCATGCTACCATAAAATGTGTCTGACTCCATTGTTTCTATTTCTCATATTTTCTATGACTTTACTATAATATTTTCTTATTGTTGCTGTCCAATTGTGGCTACCAGATCCATGATATGTTAGAGGCTGGCTCCCAACACTAATAGAAGAAACATGGAGTGTCTATATTAATACCTGATATAGTAGATTTCTAAACTGGATGCGCTCCAGGGATAATGAAGGCTATTTCATTAGTATAAAGGAGTCATTTCATGTAAAAGACACAACCATCATAAATGTGAATGTACCCAATAGCAGGCCTTCAACATATTTGAAACTAAAATTGATAAAATTAAATGTAGAAATAGATATTGTACTACACACAATAAAAATGAAATGGATCAATAGATTTAAGGAAGCTAAATCTAAAAAACCTCTAGAACTGAACATAAGAGAAAATCTTTGCAAACTTGATATAGGTAATGCTATCTTAGAAGGCATGTAAAAGATGCCAACAATAATGCAATTAATAAGTTGGGACTCATCAAAAATCTTAAAGCCCAGTTTTTAAAAGATGTCATTAAGAGAATAAAAAGGCAAGCCATAAAATGGGATATAAAACAGCCAAAGATTTATATCTGTAATATCTTAAAAGTCTTTTAAGTCAATAAATTGAAGACAAACAATGCAATTAAAATAGGGAGAAATTTTGACCAGACAATTGGAAAATAAACACATTAAAATGCTCAGCATTAGCCCCAGTGGCGTAGTGGTTGTGCGCGGGACTGCGGCCCACTGGGACGGAGGTTCAATTCCAGCAGTGGGGCTGGGCCTCCTACTCCCACCACCGGAGAGCAGTGAAGCCGCCCCCCCCCCCCACAAAAAAAAAAACAAATAAAATGCTCAGCATTATTAATCAGAGTGAAATGCAAATAAAAACTCCGATGAGATATCAAACACATCCACTAGGATGGCTGAAATGTAAAAGACTGACAACACTGTGTTCTAATAGAGAGATGGACCAACTGGATGGGAAAATAAATGAGACCACTTTTAGAAACCAATCTGTTTTTCAATTAAACATATATTTACCATCAGAACTACAGTTTAACTCCCAAGTGTTTATGTAAGAGAAATGAAAACATTTTGTCCTTGCCTGTGAATGTTCATGGCGCTTTCTTTTCAAAGTTGCCCCAAACCAAAAACAATCCAAGTGAATCATTAGCAGATGAATAAATAAATTGCTGCACATCCATACAAGGAAATATTATTCAATACTAAAAAGCAACAAACTACCGATAGACACAGCAAGATAGACAAACCTGAGAATTATGTTACAAGGTAAAAGTAGGCAAACATCAAAGACCAGATGGATAATTCTATCAATAAGAAACTCTAAAGCAGGCATATCTTGTCTACCAGGCTAGAAAGAGGTTCAGCATTCCATGGAGCCTATGATAGGAGTTGGGGATTGGCCAGGAAATGCCACAAGGGTCAGGGTGGTCTGGTTGCTCTGCATTGGCATTGGCGGCGGCGATGACCTGAGCATGATGGGTCAATGTGTAAGTGCTTCGCTGCTAGCAGAGAGGTCAGCAGTGTGAACCACCAGTCACATCATGGGAACGCTGTGGCTGCCTGCTTCTCTCACGATTAACACCTTTGAAAATCCTATGGGGTAGTTCTACTGGATCCTGTAGGGTTACCAGGCCTCCAAATTAACTCAGTGGCAACAGGTGAGGCACATGTACCAAAGCTCATTAAGAAAGACTCATTTCGGGCTGAGCCCCGGTGGCGTAGTGGTTGTGCGTGGGACTGCAGCCCACTGGGATGGAAGTTCAATTCCGGCTCCCAGGAGCGAAGGCTGGGCCTCCTACTCCCACCACCTGAGGGCAGTGATGCCTAAAAAAAAAAAATAAAAATAATAATAAAAAGAAAGACTCATTTCTTGAAACAAGGGTAAGGCAGAGAATGGGGATGCTGGAGGCAGTGAGTCTGTGGAAGTGAGCCCCAATGGCTCCCAAAACGAATGAACAAAAGGAGCACTCATTCTCATCCCCGGTGTATTGTTTGACTGCTGAGGAAGACAGAGAGACCAATAGAGAAAAGGGACCAGGAGCCATGATGGTATACCTTTATCAAAACTCATCAACTGTATACAAGCAGTCCCTTGGTTAGGAACATCTGACTCAGAACTCCTACTTGCCCTTTAAAGTTATGTAAATTGGCCTTGAGTCAACCACGCCTCCAAGCACATTCTTCATCACAATCACTTTCACTTCTGGCAAACGTCGCTTTCAAGTGACTGCGAAGACTTCAAGCCTTTTCTTGTCCTAAGTCAGAGTAAGTAAGAGCAGTCTGCGCATGGTCCAGCTTACCTAGACTGTTGAAGCTATCGGGCTTGGCACCTGGGGACTGTCTATATGTTATACCCCTTTCAACTACACTCCTTTATAACACACAGTTTTAAAAAACTGATGAAGTATTTTGTATAAAAAAGAAAAACCTTCAGCATACACCAGGAACAAGAAGACAATAAACTCGGATTGTGCTTGAGCCTATTTTACCTTTAAACAACTGACGTTTTTCTAGCCCATAAGTGGAGGGACCAAGCAATTGTTCGAATTCAACAGGAGGCCATCGCTAAGGGATCAGACAGCTGGTTCACAGACCAGACCCAAGTTGATGATGGTAGTACAACTTTTCAACCTCTGAAAGCAATCATTGCTGCCAGAAAAACATTCTCAGGGCCAAATGAAAAGAAGATAACAGGGTCACCTCTATCTCAATTATGTGTCAGATCAGCTTTTAGTGAAAGAGAATTGCTTTCTCGTGGCTTCTGACTCAGCCTCAGTTGCTACAGGCACCTAAACCAGGGTCTTGGCCTTTTCTCTTTCTTGATCTCCCTATCTCCCTTTAGCAGCAACAGAATCTCTGTCGGGGGTGGGGGGGTTGGGGTATAGCACGAAGGCTTCTTTAGTTGGTTTTGGAAGCCATCAGGGGTTAGCTTCCACAGACCTCACACTTCCACTCATATCCATGTCCTCTGTCTTGTTACTTGCTTCAACAAATGAATGATCAGTTCTCCGATCTAAATCCAGACCCCCCATGACTGCTATATCTCATGCAGAATTGACATCTCTCCAGCCATCCTCCTCCCTTCCTCCTTGAATTATTTACCTGCCAACACTCCCCACCACCACCACTAAATAATTGCCATCTCCACTCAAATAAAGTACCATTTCATGAAGTTTAAAGATCATCAAAACCCATGTGCATCCTTCTAAGCCTAGAATGATGGAGAAATAATAGCCATCAAAAGAAAAAAAAATCCTCATCTCCACTAATTTTGTTTTTTGTTTGTTTGTTTGTTTTTTGGGGACATCATTGCCCTCTGGTGCTCATGGGAACTACCCAGCGCTGCTCCTGAGAGCCGCCGCTGGATTTGAACCGCCAAGCCCGTGGGCCACAGTCCCACACTCAACCACTTACACACAGGGGCCCATCCCCCATCTCCACCAATTTTATAAATCAGCCTGGGGCCAAATATCCTGCCTCCCACCCTCTGACAACAGCAGGCTTGCCCATGGACCGCTTGCTCTAAGGGTGCTATCTCAGAGGCCAGGTGAGAACAATGTGCCACTTAGAGGGCTACCTGAACCAAACAACAGTACTTTGACTTATTTCATATTCATGGGAAAGCAAGTTAATGAATGGGAAAGACTAAAGAACTCATGTGTTTGAATGATGGCGGTGAAGAAGAATATCAAAAGTACCATGGTCTGCTACAAGAACAAACATTTTTGTCTTGGAGAAAGTTCAGCCAGAATGTTCCTTAAAGAAAGAATAGGGAGATTTTTTTTCTCACATACTTTATACACATTATCAGAAGAGAGCACCTCTGAGATAGTTAAGGTTTATTGTGCCAACTTGGCCGATAAACACATGTGGAATTGTGTTAGGGTGGGTAGACTAGAGAAACAAATTCATAGACATGCATATGTATATAAGGGAGAGGTTTATATACAAGAGGAATGGAACATTGAGAAAGCATCCCAACTCAGTCCACATCCATAAGTCCAATATTAGCCCAGATGTCTGATATGGGCTAATATGTCTGATATGACATAAACCCTCTTCTGACTCATGAAGCACATGCAATGGCACCAGGGCAATCATAGGATGCAAAGTCTTGTGTATCCATCCAGTGGTGTATCCAGTGGCAGTAAAACCATCTCTGAGCTGGCAGGGGCCTCCCTGCAACTCCTCCAGTTATCAGGGCTCAGGGTCTATCAGCATGCTGCCGTGTAGCTCCTCAGCTACAATTTCTCCCACAGAGTCAACCTTGTGTCTTGTCTGTAGAGTGTTTCCAAGGGACTGAGTTGTATGTGTCTCGCATCCATAGGGGAAATACGGCTGGATTTCCCAGAATTCTCAGGAGAAAGCCATGTCCACACAGAGATCTCATTGGCTATCTCCAGATTGACAGGCTAGACTCCACCCCTACACTCCCAATCCTGAAACTGACATGAGATTACATGATTGACACAGGAATTAATTGAAGGGTGGACAGAAAAATGATTCAGTGAGCCTCACCTTTCTAGTTCTCTGGTCTCTAGCTTTGTGATGGTCAGAGCGGAGCTGCCTTAGCCAGTTTTCTGCCTCAGCTGGCAAGGCTCACTTCCTGCAAGACATCCCTGAGGAGAAGCCACATGGACCTACTATGACACAACCCTGGGTGCTGGAGCAGCCGCATGGAGACCCTTGCCAGCACTGGGATGCTTACACACTCCTAGTCCTTCTGGAAATGCTATCCTGGAAGAGCAAATCTCTGATTTCCCTCTTCAAGTCATGAAAATGAATTCAACAAGAGGCTGCCTTTCAAGTTGAAATGCTTTTCAATGGGCTCCCTGGCAAAGATGCTCATTGTTAGTAAACTCTCCCTCGATATGATTAGTACTGTGCTCCAAAGTTTTTAATGGTTCCATCACCAGCCAGGACAGGACCTAGATTGGCTCACCTCTCTAAAGTGCCCTTAGGTTCCTGAGAAGGCCTTTGGCAGAGTTATCCAAACAGAAGAGATTCGATGAAAAACTCCTTGAGGAAATTAATTTCCCTTTTTCATATTCCATTTCATTGTTCAAAGACAGCTTGGTGGCTCAGCTTCTATGTCAACAAGGGTTGGCTCTGGTGCTCCATTGTTGGGTCACACGCTGGTGTGCATGTGGCTGTGAAGATGTTTCAAAGATGTGATTAATATCGACAAGCACTTGGCTCAAAGTAAGGGACTTTCCCACGGTCATGTAAGTGGGCCTCCTTTAATCAGCTGAAAGTCTTCAGAGCAAAAAGTTTCCTTAGATCAAAAGGAAGTCAGTACCACAACCGTAGCAAAGATATATTGTTAAGAGTTTCCAGACTATGCCTATGGAGTTTGCACTTGCCAGACTCCATAATTGCATGAGTCAATTACTTAAAATAAATCTCTTTCATATATATATATATCTATGTTTACCACTTGTCATTGAGTCATTTCCAACTCTTGGTAAGGTCAAGTGTGTCTGATTAGTACTGTGCTCCAAAGTTTTTAATGGCTGATTTTCAGATCACCAGGCTTTTCTTCTGAGGCACCTCTGGGAACCCTAATCTTTCAGTCAATTGTCACGGGCTTAGTAATTTACATTACCCCCCCCCCACCTCTCTCTGTGTGTGCTTCAAAAACTGGGCATAAAAGTTACATTATCTTTTCATTCTATTTTTCAAGCTCTGGCATGTGTATTTGTGTATGTGTGTGTCTTGGCAATAGATGATGGGTTTGATCTGCCCAATGCTTACCCAACAGTGCCATCAGAGTCTCTGCACTTGTGGCATAAGGGTTATTCATTGGTCTGCTATCTTCAAGGTCAGCAGTTTGAAACCACCAGCTACTTCATGGGAGGAAAAAGTGAGGCTTTCATCCTCCATAAACAGTCATAGTCTCAGAAACCTACAGGGGCAGTTCTACCCTGTCCTATGGGGTCCGTGTAAGCCGAGATTGACTCAATGGCAATGAGTTTTGTTTAAGTTTTGTATCCTATGCACCTCACTCCTATGAAGTGTCTCCTTCTCCTGGTCAAAGAAGGAACCCACATTCCTGCATTAGTCTTCACTCATCTCCCAGGCCTGTCCTAACAAAGTACCATGCATGAGGTGGTTTATAAGAAAAGAAACCTCAGAGAAGAAGTAAGGGGCACAAAATCTGTCTTCAGGATATAAGTAGACACCCTCTTTGAAGGCTCTGGATCTTTCTTGTCTCTCCAAGCTTACGGTGGCCCTAGACATTCCTCGATATTCTTCTCACTGTGTGTTTTCTCCTTTATAAGGACATCACTCAGATTGGATTAAGTAAGATCTGCTCTACTCCAGTATGATATCATGCTAATGTTAACATCTTCAAAGACCCTCGTTGCACCGTCACAGGTACAGGGCCCGGAATATATCTTCTGAGGGGCACAGTCAGTATACAACGGACACCAATCTGAGAGGTGAGGTCAGTCAATATAGGGTTGGAGAATGTGAACTTTGGTGGAGATAGGGAAAGGTGGACTGCTTGAGAAGAGGGAGACCTGGCTTCCAATATCCTCTGCCATTTTGTCACATTTTATCAAATCTGACACACCACTGGTTGCATGAAAGACCACTACTTAGGTTTCACTGAGAGAGGGCAAATTGTTTTCCATTACATTATGGCAAAATACAGGAATTGGTCTCCCTAACCTCTCACCAGTGGAGGTGGAGTGGTTATGAGTTGGGCTGCTAATAAGGTCAAGCCTTTCAAAGTCACCACCCTCTCCTCCTTCAGGAGAACTATGGGGCCTTCTACTCCTATAAAGAGTTACCGTCTCTGAAACTCACAGGGGTCTTCCAGGGTTGCAGTGAGTTGACACTGACTGTCTAGCAGTGAGTTTAGTTGGGATTTTGAGGGTTAGGAAATTTCTCTTGCCTTCTGTTTAGTTACTTGACATGTGATCAGTAATCTTTTTGCACCTATGTTAGTCACAGAACATAAATCTGCCCATGGAGGGTTTATCTTTTTATAAAACACTTGGCTGTCACTTTGTCAAAAGGAAAAAAAAAAGCAAACAAAATGGGAAATTGCATCATCCTTTCAAGGACAGATATTTGTTTCATCCACATCAGATTCATACCCCATACTCTATTTCCTTGACTTTCCATGTCAACAATAGCTTTCTGTTTTAATGCCAGACCAATGTAACCTTCCTGAAGCCATCTTAATCAGCAATTCAACGCAACATGTGTAATATCAACAATGGACCTGATGTGATTAAGACCCTGAAAACATGGTGGCTGGTAGCTCGGTGGTAGAAGTCTTGCTTTCCGTGGGGAGCTCGCAGTTGGACTCCCAGCCAATGCACAGCGAGAGCACCCAGGAGGCTTGCATCTTGCTATAGTACTGACCAGATTTTGGTGGAACTTTCAGAACATGGTGGACTGGGAAGAAAAACCTGTGGTCTCCTTCTGAAAAATCAGCCCATGGAAACCCTTGGAATATAGCAGTGTGGGGCTGAGCCCCGGTGGCGTAGTGGTTGTGCGCGGGACTGCGGCCCACTGGGACGGAGGTTCAATTCCAGCAGTGGGGCTGGGCCTCCTACTCCCACCACTGGAGAGCAGTGATGCCCCCCCCCCCAAAAAAAAAGAATATAGCAGTGTGATATTAACTGACCTGGCAGTGTTGTGTCTGCATGCCCTTGAGTCAGGAGTCACATATGTCTATGGCATCCCGCAGAATGACACTACGGAGAACACACAAGCGATGAGACCTCGGCCGGAGACCTATTGAGGTATTTGAGGGTGGCCCCATCTGCTTACTGATGGATTCTTATAGGTTATGTGAGTGATGCACTTCACCCAGTTAGCAGCCCAATGTTTAACCCGCGGTGTCACCAGGGAGCTCATTCACTTCATATCTATGCAGGGGCTTCAAAAAGATTGTGGAAAATCCCATGGCCTCCCCAACCCCCAACAGTTCTGTTGGCATCTACATCATATAATCAAACAGTTCAACCATTCAATCCAAATAAGGAGAATTGTACAATCATTACCCTACACACACCTCTGTAGGTAAATCACCTTAAAAATGAGCTGTGCAGTCACAATCCATTCCAGTGCTCCCTCCCCTCTCCAACCTTCATTATTTCCTCCCGAAATCCCCTTTCCCTCTCTATCACTGCCCCCCCCCACCCTGCCCCTGAATTCCCTATGAACCCATTACCTTTTCAGGGGGCGGGGGGCTTTTACCCGGTGCTCGAAGACACGTGAGAAGTTGCCCGCGCACGCGAGAAACCCACAAGGCCAAGGCAGCAGCCACAGGGTTCCCATTCCCGCAGATCACCAGGCCAGTGGATGTGAGCATGTGTGTCCACTGGGGGGCACGAGAGGAAACCCATTACCTTTTCATTTAATTTTTTCCCACAGACTTTTTGAAGCCTCCACTATTATACATTTGCAGGCCTATGTATAATCTGTAACTTCTTTTTAAAATATAGCTCTAATATTATCAATTAGACACAAAAGTGATTTATGCCAGCTACCTCAGGTGATCAAGATGAAGAGAAATCACAAAACTTGTGGGGATGAGGGCACTAAGATCATTGCTCTCCACCCCATTTCCTTGACCGCTGATCGATGAGTACAGCTCAGAAATCCAGTAGCTTACTGCTCTGGGCAAATCTGCTGCCCAAGATTTCTTGAAAGGACTGAGAGCTAGGCTGTCACTTTGAGCAGTAAGATACACCTGACTCACGTCATAGTATGTTCAATGGCCTTGTATGCGTGTGAAGTTGGACAATGCGTAAAGACGTCTTAAGATGAACCAAGGCATTCGAATTGTGGTGCTTGCAAAGAATATTGAAAGTACCGTGGTCCGCCCAAAGAACCAACAAATCTGTCTTGGACGAGGTACAGCTAGAATGCTCATCGAAAGCAAGGCTGACGAGACTTCGTCTCATGGACTTCGGACACATTGTCAAGATGGGTCAGTCTCTGGAGAAGGATGTCGTGCTTGGTAAGTAGAGGGGCAGTGACAAGAAGATGATCCTCAAAGAGATTCAGTGGGTGGCACTGACGTGGGCAGGGTTCCTTCTGTTGTGTACAGGGTCCGAACCCACTCGCTGACACCTAACAACTGCCACCACTTCATTATCTACAAAGAGAAGATGCCATCACTTCTCTATCAAAGCAAATGAGTCCGTGAACTTAGCTGTTTCAACAAACCCCATTCCTCTCCCACAGCGAGAAATGGAATTTTCACAAGTTTGCTTGAAACAGCTCGTACTTCAGCTTTGATTTTTAAAAATAAGAAAGGAACAGATGCAAATATGTAATAAAAGAAAATTTAATAATCAGAAAATAAACATTGCATGGATTAAAGTTTTTCATGTTAAATGTGAATATTGCATCATGTTGATATTTTCTAGGTTACATTAACTTATTACCCAGGTGAGTATGCTATATTGTACCTGCAGGTATGCGAAAAATATTTCAAAGTTAAAGTGACAAATACTATCGAAACTTAAGAATAACGGTACTTGAAAAAAACAACTTGATTGAATCCATTGCAATGGTTGCCTTGTGTGCAATGGCTGACTTCGTTGAGTTCTCTTTTTTGCATGTCATCTGAGTTTAAAGTTCCCGAAGGTCATTTCCCAAATATGTGCAAAGAACACTCCTTTGGGTTTGGATCAGGGTACAAAGCATGACTTCATGCTGAAGTTGCTGGGTCAGCCCAGGTGGATGTTTAAGATGGTTCTCTTAAAGTGAATCTGAGACAGACCTGCCATCCATCTGAGCAGTCACCGCTCATAATGGATCCAATTTCATGTTGGGTGAAAATAGCAAGAGTTAGACCTGATAGATCATGCTCACCTCTTGCTGATCAAAAAAGATAGCACATCCCACCAAGATAAGGCATTTCAATTGTAGGGGAGAGTGATGAAGGTTTGAAGTGGTAGGGGCATCATAGCTTTAACAACTGAAACTATGCCAGCTTGCACTTTATTTCACATGCTCTGGACTTGTCGAGTCTTTTGTATATTTTTTTGTAGCTCTAAAACCGAACTGTGAATCTGAATTTAATGTGATATTAGAATTGTTCGTGATAATGCCTATTCTAAGGAACCCAGGGGATGCCATAGTTGAGCACTAAGTTGAGCACTGGTTCATTAACCAGAGATGCCAAACCATCAGTGTCTCTGCAAGAGAAAAGGCATGGCAATCAACTCCCTTAAAGAGTGTCATTGTTGGCCTGAGCCCCAGTGGCGTAAATGGTTGAGTGCCAAGTGCGGACTGCGGCCCCGTTCAAATCCAGCGACGGCTCTCAGGAGCAGCGCTGGGTAGCTCCCACGCCAACCAGAGGGCAGTGATGCCCCCCCAAAACCAAAACGAAACAAAAAAAGAGTGTCATTGTTTGCTGCTAAATATCCTCTGATCCACAGCAACCCTGTAGGCCAGAGTGGAACTGCCTAGATTGTAATCTGCAGAGTGTGATGAATTGCAAGGTGGCAGATGGGGGAACTGAAGCTTCTTGTCTGGTGCCACATTGTTGGGAGGAGGAGGCTGGACTAGCTAGCTGATCCAAGCAATATGCAAGAGAGAAAAGAGAAGAAAGACCCCCAAAAAGGTCTACAAAACGCAAGATACTTTAGGAAACTCAGTGCAGAGACTTTATTAAATGTTACATAAGGTTGTTTGTTTTCTTTTCTTTTTCTCCTATCCATACCATCTTGATTTAGGAGCCCTAGTACTATAAATGACTAATTTGCTGCTGTCTGAAAGGTTGGTGGTTTGAACCGACCCAGTGACCCCACATAAAATAAACCTGGCGATCAGCTTCTGAAAAGATCAGGTAAGAAAGCCCACTGGGGCAGTTCTTCTCTGTCACACGGAGTTGTTGTGTGTTAGAATCAACTCGACAGCAGCCAGTCACAAAAACGACATTCTATCTTGCTGAGCTTAAGACTCAGGTAGCTTCCATTGTCAACAAAGAGATTGGCCTCTTTCTTTTAAAACTATATAGATAAGAGTGTTGATCTAAGTGTATAATTTAACCAATTCACTGGATGTGATATCATTTGGATTATTTCTAAATTTCCACAATGCCATTAGAGCTAAAATTATTTCTAAATTTCCACAATGCTATTAGAGCTAACACAGTGGATCTACTTGCATATGGATTTCTGGTAATTCTGGTGGGCCAGTTTCTGGAAGGTGGAATTGCTGGGTCACAGAGCATGGTTAATCCTTGACATGTATTTTGCTTTTTGATATAATTCTTTCTTTTAAGAGAACTATGATTTATGATTCTGAGTCTGCTTCCTGTGTTTGGGGACCTTTGGTAAGATCTCAGATGTATCATTGGTATACGAGGGGCACCAGAATTTTCTGATTGCTGGCAACCTAATTGATACATCTGGATTGTGGTGCTGGTAAAGAATATTGAAAGAACCAGGGACTGCCAAGAGAACAAACAAATCTGTCTTGCAAGAAGTACAGCTAAATTGCTCCTTGGAGGCAGAGATGGCTAGATGTCATCTCAAAGACGTTGGATATGCTATCTGGAGATGCCAGTACCTGGAGAAGGACCTCGTGCTGATTAAGGTGGAGGGAGGATCAGTGAAAAAGAGGAAGGCCTTTGACTAGATGGAGTGGCACAGTGGCTCAGCAATGGGCCACAAGGGAACAATCATGAGGACGACACAGACTCAGGCAGTATTTGCTCTAAGTGAACCAATTCAATGGCAACCAGCGGCCACAAGATCTTCACCCACTGGTAAGATTCAATGAGACGATGGCATGAGAGATTTAACAAACAAAGCTTTCAACGCTTCATTACTTTTTAACCCACAAAAGGGCAGTGTAATGCAGCTTCACCTAATATAACACGAATGTCTTAAAACATACCATATCTGTTTTGGTCTCCTGGATTTTCTGAGCAAGATTTGTATGTGAGATGGAGCCAGGCCAGCAAAACTTTTGAGGTGGAAGATCCAATCCTGTACCTCAAAACCATGTAAATACTATTTGAGAGTCATACAGATATTTTTTTACAAACAAATGAAATCACCATTATCTAAATATGAGCCTTCATTTTTTTTTTTCAGTTTTGCTGCAGCCGTAGTTTGCTGGCTCCCGAGTCAGCCAATGTCTCAGTCACAAACTAGCTCTGAAGCCTTAGGGCCTTAAAAATAATAGCCTAAACAAGATAATAGCCTATTTCTCACAAACATGAAATGACCGACGCAGGTGAACTGATGCCCACGCCCCCAACCCCTGCCCCGGCCACAGTCAGACAGGGAGTTGGGCTGATAGAAGTTTCACAACTGCAAAAGAACACAGCCCAGGAACCCCAAGGGGGCAGTTCCACCCTGTCAGAGAGGGTCTGGTGGGACAGTAGTTACATGCTTTCTTTGGGGGTGCTATTGGATATGTCCAATCTGTCAGTCTTTTAGGTAAGAGTTGAGTGCTTCCGAGGATTTCCCCCACCCCTACTGGCCTCCCCAGGATTCTTCCTTCCTTTAAAAAAACAAACCCTTTTTACTGGGAGCTTTTACATCTCTTATCACAATCCATACATTCCTCCGATGTGTCAAGCACATTTGCAAACATGCCGCCATCGTGATTTTCAAAGCACTCTCTTCCCACTTGAGCTCCTGACATTAGCTCCCCATTTCTTCCCCCTTCCCACAAACCCTTGATAAGTTATGGAGTCTTTTTCCCATGGTCCTTCATCACCCCTAACCGGATTCCTTCTTAAATTCTTAAATTCCTTCTTCAATTCTTAAATTCCTTCTTCAATTCGCCCGGCAATCACGGCTGTTGTTCTGCTCCTCGGAGCCCCGTGGGCTGGAGGAGATCTGCCTCCTCGGCTTTCCCAGACTGCAAACCGCCGTGGGAGTAGGCAGCCTCAGCTTATCCCCACCTCCTGAAACGATGTCTTAAAACCATCATCTCTGTGACAGTTGAGGGAGCCCCAGCGGGGGAGTGGTTACACGATGGGCTGTCGACCCCAAGATGAGCAGTTAGAAACGACCCACTGCTCTGCGGGACTCAGATGAGGCTCGCTCCTCCCAGGAAGAGGTACACTCAACTGGATGGCAGTGACTGCTGCCGCGGCTGCTGTTCTATTTATTCCAGTCGAGACGCGTTTTGGCAGAGTTAAAGTGATCAGTGAAGGCAGCATTTTTGCTCTTCACAAAGGTAGCCGGTGGGACAAAGGCTAACGGCCGCTCGCTGGGAGTTGCAGGCTTGACCACACCAGCTACTCAGAAGGAGAAAAGAGCTGGCCGTGTGCTCCTTCGGAGACGACTCTTCCCGACTGTATGGTGTCTCCAGGAAAGGAATAGCACCTTCAGAAGGAATTGATTGGCTTACATGAGACTACGTGCTTAGCTGTATGGTACTTACCATGATGATGGGCACATCATCAGTGCTGAAAACACATTGACCACTCTGGGCACGATGAAGCACAAAATGTCTTGTGGTCTGTGTTGTACTGACTTTTTTTTTTTTTTTGGTTTAACCACTTAGAATTATCTTTGGGGAAAAAAAAATGTACCTAGTAAGGAAACATGTAATAAATCACCCTGCTTATTTTCCTTCCTGAAATGAAACTTAAAAAGCAGCCTTAACATTTTTAACAGTGCATTTAACCAGACTTCTGAAGACGGCGTCATCATTTCATTCCCAAATGGAAAAACTGTTTTTCTGAGGAGTTACTATTAACTGAGTCACTCCCAGGTAAATATATTTATCAGAGATTATGTAAAGGGCCTCTGTAAGATGCGTGGAACCCTCTCTTCAGTCTGAATCAGTCTGGGGGCTTCACGTCTATGTGGGCCTGGACCCAGGTGGTGACAATAGTGCTCAACTTTTTTCCCAAAAGCCCAGAAGAAGCTTTTCCTTTTAAGCATGCTCAGAACTTAAGCAGAGATTTCTCTCTGAGCGTCTTCACACTATATTTTAGGTAAGCAACAACTAAACCGCCTGGCTCATTAGGCTAGTCTCACAGATATTCAGTCAGAAAGATTTTGGTGTGTCTGTACAGAGTCCTCTTGACATAGTTGTTATGCATCGGACTGCAAACTGCAAGTTCAGCAATTTGAAACCACTGGCCACTGTGTAGGAGAAAGATGGGACTTTCTACTCCCATTCAAGTGTTACAGCCTTGGAAAGGCACAGGGCCTGTTCTACCTACAAGGTCACTACAGTTGGCATCAACACCTTAGTAGTGAGCGAGAGAGAGAAAGGTTAAACCGAAAACTCAAGTCACCCATAGTTTTGATTTCTTCCAATCATGAATGCTCCTTGGAATGAAGTAGTAAGCTTGCAATGCTCTAGTGGACACCTATGGCAAAGGCTGTCTACCATCCTCAAGCCCGATGGTTGGTTAGTTAATTCCGACACATGGTATCTCGATGAGTTACAGAGAAGAACTACCACACAGGGATTTCTTTGCTATCGTATTTAGGCAAGCATTTTATCAGGGCCTATCTTTCATATGGTCTTTATGTTAGCCACTGACAGCAAACTGATTGTGCTATGCGGAGACTTTGAAGGCTGGCTCCAAAAGAAAACCAAACTCATTGTCATTGAGTTTGCCTCACAGCAACCCATAGCCCCTGTGGATTTCTGAGACTGTAACTCTTTTATGGGAGTAGAAAGCCCTGCCTTTCCCCTACAGGTGGTTTCGAACTGCTGAACTTGCAGTTAGCAGCCCAATGCATAACCACTGTGCTACCAGGGCCCCCCCAAAACTATCTAAGCTTTTGTCTAGGGACTTGCCAGTGTAGACCCTTGAAATAAAGACTCCTTTTTGAAGCATAGGGCTGAGCTCTGGTGGTGCAGGTGAGTGCACTGCTGCTAGAAGGTGTGTGTGTGTGTGTGTGTGTGTGTGTGTGTGTGTGTGGTGTTCAAACCCACCAGCTGCTCTGCAAAGAAAGATTTAACAGCCTGCTTCTGTAAATAGTGCCGCCTCAGACACCCCAAGAGGCAGTTCTGCTCTGTCCTCCATGGACACCTTGAGTGGGAATGTGGCTATGGGTTTGGTTTTGAGATGTAGGAACTCAAATGCAGCCCCGTTGTGGGACTTGCCCAAAATTACATCGCTAATCTCTAGCACAGGGGTGGGGGGCAGGAGGGGCTGGGGGACTGGAACCCCACGCCTAGTTTCTCCATGGAAATCTCTTTCCACTGCTGGTAAATTCTTCTTCCATTTTGGGGGATGCTTTTGTTTTCCCTCCCTCTTTGGAAAACTTGTCTCTTCAAAGTTAAAACAGTTCCTTCAAGGTCAGGGAGAGGAGCAATCTCAGAAGAACTGGCAAGGCAAGGCAAGCTGGCAGATTATCCAACCCTAGAAGGTTGGGCTCCCTACCCAGCACTTTACCAAGGGCCTGTGTAAATGTTGTTGTTGATTGTCTCCCAACACACAATCTGGAGGAAGTTCCTTTCCTATGTTAGCCTTGTGTTAACCTTGGTGCCTCGGACAGAGGCGCCTCTGACTGTTGGAGCAGACACGCCCTCCAGTGCCCTGTCCTGCAAAACTGGCTCATCTCTGGTGGTCCCCACAGCCTGGCCCATCAAGGCATTCCCCCCGAAGCTACCAACCTGGGAGAGGATGAACTGGAGTAGGTCTGGGGCGGAGGATAAACTAGGGTGGGTGCCCTTAGGTTCTGGTGTGCAAACGGGAGATTCAGGATTCAAGATCTCGCTAGCCAAGTGTTTACAAAGGTGCGGAGCTCGCCCACGCCACTGTCCTGAGGATCGCATTGCCTTAATTCTGGAAATGAAGCGAAGTTCCGGCCGCCCTCAGACGCCCAGCAGCAGGCCCTCTACTTCAGCGTGGCGGCGGAGCCCGCACAGCTTCTCTCCTGGACCAAGGAGTCCTCTCTGCACACACCCTGTTCTCCGGGGCACACTCGCCTGTAATCCAGGGCAAGAGGCCCTCCTTAGCACCTTTGTAACTCGATGCCCTTAAACACCCTAGACTCTTTCCTCTTCTACACATCTCTCTCCCTCCACCCACCAACCCCCAGCCCCCACCCCATGGCCCACTCCTAGAACTAGGCAGGTGGATGGAAGTGCCGGCTGTAATCTGCCCAGCCAGAACTGCCCTGGAGTTCAACTAGTCCCCCTGAGGCTAGGACACTCTGACCTCCTGAGCCTTGAAAGCGCACCCCTCCCCGCCCGCAAATGTCCCACTGGTGCGGGCGGGGGTTCGCGTCCCGGGAGGGGAAGCAGCTGTGGAGCCACCCAAGCGCGAGAGAGGAAGCGGGGCGGGCGGCCCCCGTCGAGGGAGCGTGGGAACAGCGGGCCCAGCGGGAGCCCGAGGAGCCCGCCGGATGGGGGAACCTGTTCCAGCCATTGCAAGCGACAACGCGACCGGCGTTGCGAAGCGCCCCACGGGGAGCGCAACTGTTGGCGGGTGCTTCGTCTCGCTCGGGAGGATGCGCGGGCGAACGCAGCACCCTCGCGGGACTTTCGGCCTGGAGGGGACAGGGGGAGTCGAACCTGCGGACAGGGACCGGGGGCGGGCTGGGGGTGGAGGGGTGGCGTCTGGGAAAGAGAGCAAGCTAGCGGTCCCCGACAGCTGGGGGTTCTCTGTGCGCGGGGAGGGGGGTCGCAGTTCTCAGGGAGCAGTCTGGGGTCTTGTCTGCTCACCCAGCTCGGCTCCCGCGCCCCAGTGCCCTGCGGGTCCCCAGGCTGTGCCCTCCGGAGGAGCCCGAGCCAACCCTGTGACCGGGAGGTGGGGAGCTTACCTGCGGGGCGCTCGTCTGGTCCATACCGGTGGCAGTGCCCGAACCCCACGCTGAGTCCCAGGCAGAGGGCACAGGGCCGCCACCCCCTGTGCCCCAGACCTGGCGCCCTTGGACCGGACCCCGCCGCCCTGAGGGACTCTGGTGGCAAAGGCTGAGCCTCTTGCTCCTCCACTCCCCAGACTCGTCCCGAGGCCAGCGGGTGCCTGGGTCCTAGCGCCCCTTCCGGGGCGGGGAGCCCCGGCTTGGCTCTCCGTTTGCGCGCTCCGCTTTAGCTGCTCCGCGGGAGCGCCTCCGGGCGCTCCAGGACATCTCGCCCGGGTCAAGGAGCCCGGCGCCTTCGTGGGGCTTGGAATTGGAGTTCCGAGGTCCGTGCACGCTGCGCCCACACGTCTCCACCTCCTCGCCCCTGGATCCCCCAGAAAATGCTCAAGGATCAGATGCGCCTGCTCTCCCCCAAAATGTGAGCTTTATGTACACCATTCGGCATTCTTATTTCACCTCAAGATTTTAAAGTCCACGATTGATTACCATAATAGAAAATGTTCTGCTCATACGCAGGGGGGCATCTGTAATCACGGAAAGACATAAATGCCGTGTGTGTGTGTGTGTGTGTGTGTGTGTGTGTGTATGTGTGTGTGTGCGCGTGTTTAGGGGTTACCCCTCAGCTTTGACCATTTGCAAGCGGGGATCTAACCACAGCAGCACCTACCCTTTTGGTGCTCCTCCCATTACCTCTTTAGGGAGCTGGAATCAAAGATCTGCACAGGTACTTCCGGGAAACTTTCAAGCACATTTAAAAAGTGATCCATCGCATGTATTTTACATGCCAATTGTCATTCAGTTCCTTGGTGTTGGTTCTGACCCACAGCGACCCTACCCCTATGTTCAACAGAACTCAACATCGCCCCCTTCTGCATCACCCTCAATCATTGTTGCAGTCACCTTCTCAATGCAGAAATGACCCAACACCATTCCTCAATGTCAAACCCAAAGGGACTCTTGCTAAAGAGAATTCAAAAACAATTGCTGCAGAACACCCTCAGGAAGCTGCCAGAAATTCAAGGCAGATTAAAAAAATATGTGGAACAGAGCTATCATTGCAGATGTCAGTTGGATCTTTGTTGAAAACAGGGAATATCAGTCAGAGGTTTGGTCATGTTTTATTGACTATGCAAAAGCATTCCCCTGTGTGGATCATAACAAGGTGTGGATAACATTGCAAAGACTGGGACTTCCAGAACAATTATAATGTATGCCTCCACATACATAAAACTAAAACTTCACAACTAGACATCTAAGCAACAGCATGATAAATAGAGACAATAGTACCGTTGTCAAGGACTTCATTTTACTTGGATCGATAGCCAAGACTCATGCAAGTGACAGGTCATCAAATGATGTGCTGGGACCTCTTTTAAAGGACCTCTTTAAAGTGTTAAAATGCATCCTTAAAGAGTTAAAGTGCAAAAACATTGTTTTAAAAACTTTACAATGCTCTCTGTCTGATAGCAAAGGCGTTCTTGCCCCTCGTGTGGAGACTTCATCCATGTGATGATTACAAATTGATTTGGGGTTTCCATGGTCATCCATAGCTTTTCTCAAACCTGGTGCTCACGAGGATGAGTTTATTAACTGGGAATGGTTGAATTGTGCCCCTCCCTGGTTCCCAGGGGGATGGGGAAAGGAAGTGTGTGTGTGTGTGTGTGTGTGTGTGTGTGATAAATCCTGACATCTCTAGCTTTGGGGGTAACAGAATTTCCTTTTTGTGTTAATAAGGCTTTAAGGAAGGAGTCCTGGTGCCAGCATAGTGGTTACACACTGGGCTGTGGTCTTTGCAAGGTCAGCAGTTTGAAATTCAGCCATTCTAAGGGAGAAATTTGATCTTTACTCCTATAAAGAGATGTCATGGGGTCTATACTGAAAAAGAATGTTTGGAAACTGATTGTCATAGAAAATGTACAATTCTGCAGGACATGATTGAACTAATTTAATAATTTAATTTAATAATAGGGGGTACCAAAAAAACAGAATTTTTTTCAATTGTATTTAAATCTTACTGTTGTTTTGTTTTGTTGGGCATCACTGCCCTTTAGTGGTCATGGGAGCTACCCAGCCTTGCTCCTGGAGAGCTGTCGCTGGATTTAAACCGCCAAGCCTGTGGGTGGCAGTCCCGCACTCAACCACTATGCCACCGGGACTCAGCCTAAATCTTATTTTATTATATATATATATATATATATATATATTTTACAAAACAACCTTATTACCTTCAAAGTACTCTCCATTACACTTAATATACTTCATTCTTGGAAACATTTTTCAAACTCATCTGTTTGGATGGCGGACAGCACCTCCGTTTTTTCCTTCACCTTGTCTGTGTTATCAAATTGCTGCTCTTTCATGTCCCTCTTCATTCAAGGAAACAAAAATAAGTGGCACAGAGGAGGTCAGGTGAGTCAGGTGCATAGAGCCAGAAGGGCATGCTGTTTTTTTCCCAACTGGTGCACTTTTGTTCTGGTGCACAAAATTGTGGTGGCAAAACTAGTCCCGTCTGCCACAAATCAGGCCTTTTTTGTTGCACACTGTTACACAACCTTTTCAGAACCTCTAAATAGGAAGCTTGATTAGCAGTCTGACTTGGTAGAGTGAACTCCAATGCACTAAGAGTCAACATGTTATCCGTTCATGGATGGATGTTGATGGATATCCAGAATGAGGTTTGTCTTCAATTGACATTTCACCTTTTGTGAAACAAGAAAACCCCTTGTACACTTAAATTTTTGCCATAGTGTTGCCCGTGTCTGCTATGTTCAACATCACAACAGTTTCTGTGCCATTTTGCCAGAGCAGGAAACTAAATTTCACAGCCTCACGCTATTTTCTTAAGTTGGCCATCACACACACACACACACACACACACACACACACACACACACACAAAAAGCTAAAGTGAAACTGCTTTAATGAAAAAATTCACTGTGACCAGAGAGAACTTACTCAGGTGACGCCACTAACTGAAATTGAGTTGGTCAATGCTTACCTAGTAGGAAAAATGCTTACAATGACAACTCTGCTTTGCCCAGCACTGTTTTGGGTTTTTTAGGGGTACTTCCTCTTATACCATTCTGACATCTCAATCTTAATTAATTGATCCATCCACCCAGTGTGCATTCAATGCTTAATTTTTGCCTGGGAATCCCAAACCAAGATAAAGCCTCCACCCTAAGGGGTTTTTAAGAAGTCATTAGCAGTGGGGAATTAGAACAAAAAGGAAAGTAGGAATTGCAGTAGAGTGGTACTAGTGCTGGGTGGGGGGAATGCAGGGTGCTGGGGCAGGAGCAGAAAGAGGACACCTCACAAAGCATAAGGTGTCAGAGAAGAGAAGGTGAGTCCTAAAGGACTTTCCCACATACGTGGTTTTCTCTAGCATCTCTGCCTGCCACCCACCCCAATCCCCACTACCACCAGGAAGGAAGGCCAAGAGGAGAGAGAGAGAAAAGGGAATGGATTAAAATTTTTTGATTTATTTATGAATAAAAGGCATAGAAGTTACCATGACATCTATAAGCAAATTATAGCATTGAAAGTAAAACAAAGCAATCAATTCAAATATTTGCAGTAAAAGAAATGAATAGGCTTTTGAATTGTTTGATAATAAAACAAATATGGACTGTAGTAAATAAACATATGGAAACCTGTTTTAGATGTTGCAAATATTTCCATTACTATAAACACAGTTGAAAATATATAACATGAAACACATACTATACCTCTAAATAATCATCTCCACAACAAACTATTTGATGATCTATATCAATTGAAAGTGAGTTTATGGGCTGAGCCCTGGTAGTGTAGTGGTTGTGCGCGGGACTGCGGCCCACTGAGATGGAGGTTCAATTCCAGCTCCACAGAGCAAAGGCTGGGCCTCCTATTCCCACCACCTGAGGACAGTGATGCCTAAAATAAAAAAAAAAGTGTGTTTATGGCTTCTCATTGCCCAAGAGAAATTAAAGTGCTATGAGGTTGTGTGTTTTTCTGGCTCAGTCATTCATCCTCTATTACTACCTTTGCATTTAAAAATATCACTTTATTGGGGGCTCATACAACTCTCATCACAATCCATCCATCCATCCATTGTGTCAAGCGCATTCGAAGGAAATTAATTTTAATGCAAATTTCTGGCTGAAGCAACAATTTAATTTAGACAAAGTTACATGAAAGCCCATCAATGACCATCTGAAGTAAGTTCACTCCTTACACCATTGTTCTTGGTAAAGGAGAGGAAGGGAAGGTCAGGAAGGTACCAAGTGAGCATCTGGATTGTAGAGAAGAAAGAAGGGAAGAGGAAAGGAGGCTTTGGACCCTGTAGACAATCTTCACTACCTCAGAAATTTTTCTGGAGGTCAATACTGTTTATCCACAACTTTTTTTTTGGGGGGGGGGGGTTGCGGTTACGCAGTTTGGATTTTTAATTTAATTTTTTATTTATAGATCCTTTTATTGGGGGCTCATACAACTCCTATCATGATCGATACATACATCAATTATATGCAGATCATATTTGCACATCTGTTGCCATCATCATTCTTGAAACATTCTCCTTCTACCTAGGCCCCTGGTACCAGCTCCCCATAGTTCCCCTCCCTCCCTACTCCCCTTCCCCCATGAACAATTTAAAAATTGTCATTATTTTGTCATCGTACATTGTCCGATGTGTCCCTTCCCCCACTTCTCCATTGTCTGTACCCCAGAGAAGAGGTAATTGTAGATCCCTACAATAGGTTCACCCTTCCACTCCACCTTTCCTCCACCCTCCTGGCATCACCACTCTCACCCCTGGTCCCGAAAGGATCGTCTGTCCTGAATTACCCCTATTTCTGGTTCCAGTGTACATCCCCTGATCTAGCTGGATTTGGGTAGAATTGGGATCATGATAGTGGGTGGGAGGAAACATTTAAGAACTAGAGGAAAGTTGCATATTTCATGCTACACTGTACCTTGACTGGCTCATCTCCTCCCTACAATTGCTCTGTAAGGCTCTGTTGTTTTACCTACTGATGGACTTTGGGTCCCCAATCTGCATTCTTCCTCATTTATAATAATATAATTTTTAGTTCTTTGATGCCTGATACCCGCTCCCTTTGACACCTCATCGTAGCATCAGCCGGTGTGCTTTCATGGGGGCTTTGTTGCTTCTGAGCTAGATGGCCACTTGTTTACTTTCAAGCCTCGAAGACCCCAGATGCTACATCTTTTGATAGCCGGGCACCATCAGCTTTCTTCATCACTTTTGCTTTTGCACACATTTGTCGTCAGTGATCGTGTCAGAAGGTGAGCATCATGGAATGCCAATTTAATAGAATAAGGTGTTCTTGCATTGAGGAAATCCCTGAGTAGAGGTACAATGCCCATCTGCTGTCTTAATACTAACCCTATAAGTGTATGTACGTAGATCTAGTTCCCCATCATCATATTTAAATACATTCACCTATGTAAATGCCTGTATTTAGATCTCTATAATTGCCCTTTACTCACGTTCTTTCTCTATTTCCTTTTACTGTCCTCTTGTCCCACTATCATACTCAGCCTCCATTGGAGTTTCAGTATTTTCTCTCTGCTGCTTTACTCTTACTTAACCCCTATTGGGCCTCCCACACCCACCTTGTCACTGATTTTGAATTACTTGTTGTTCCCTTATCCCTGGATTGGTAAGCACCACCTTTCTTTCCCCTCCTCCTCCCCATTTCCCATGTCCTCCACCCCAGAACCACCAGTCCCGTTATTTTCTCCTCCAGACTGTTCACCCAGCCTATTTTATCTAAATAGATCTGTGGAGATAACGAAATGTACTAAAACAACCCCCAGGCATCCTAAGATGAAACAACCACAGAAAATAGAACGATGATAACAACAAAGAAAAACCCATGTCATATATATATATATATATATATGTGTGTGTGTGTGTGTGTGTGTGTGTGTGTGTGTGTGTAAAACAAAAAAACCTTGTGAATAGTTCAAAGTCTGTTTATTGACTTCCATGAGTGTGTCCTAGTTGAGTCTAGTGGGATGCCATACCCTGGCCCCAAAGTATATCTTTGGCACTCCCTCGGGAACTCCATGCTCTGTTGCACACCCTTAGTGTTTTGCTGTGGTGTGGTTGGATCAGACAGGGTACAATCCCGACCCTGCTTCTCCACTGTTGTCCCCACAGGGCCTTGTGCCAGCGAGGGATGCTGTGATTCATAGTGGGGCTGGCCATATGGTCCTCTCTGTGCATCGGTTGTTCAGAAAAGCCACACACTGACATCAAATGGATGCCAACTCACAGAGGCTCTATAGGACAGAGTAGAACTGCACCTGTGAGTTTCAGAGATTTTAATTCTCTAGGGGAGTAGACAGCCCTTTCTTTCTCCTGGAGTGGTTGGTGCTTACAAATTGCTGATCTTGAAGTTAGCAGACCAACGAATAACTGCCACACCACCAAGGAACCTTACAGCTCTTTATAGACAAATGGAAATTATGCTAGGAGGTTGGTTTGTTTAGCTCCAAGCAACTGAACCAATGGCATGCACGCTCATAATGTGGATCCACAGGAGCCTGGTGGCACAGTGGGCTCTGTAGTGAGCTGCTAGCTGCAAGGCCAGAGGTTCAAATCCATTAGTATCTCTGAGGGACAACCTCCGAAACCCCAAAGGGCAGTTCTGTTCTGTCCTAAAGGATTGCTAAGCATTGGATCGGACTTGATGGGAGTAAGTTTGGCTTTGTTTTGGTTTGAGCAGTCCCTAGTCACATGATTTTTGAAGGAGGTTGACTGGAGTTTAAAATGTGGGGAATCTTGTTTAAAACATTGCTTTGTTTCCAGAGATTGTGTTAATTAGGGCATTATAATTAATTAATTGTTTTAAATGAGTATTCTGTGCATTCGAACTGAGATCCACAAAGACCACAGTTGAAAATCACCAGCTGCTCCTAGGGGGAAAGACAGGGCTTTCTACTCTGGGGAATAGTTACGTCGAGGAAACTCCCGGGGGCCGTTTGACCCTGCCCGCTGGACCCCTCTAAGTCTGCCTGACCCGAATGCCAGTGAAATTGGGGCTGGAACACGGGCAAGGAAAAGCAAATCGTGTGCTGGTTAAAACCGATGGGATAGACTGTTCTACCTAATTCAAATTACCCTCTTAAACAAAAGCTTACTAGAGTTGTGAGAACTTGATGAGAATATGTTTTAAATTCTAAGCTAAATTTGAAGGTGTGTGTGTGTGGGGGGGGTATTTTGAAGTTTACTCCTTCCTTTAACACCTTCATTCCTCCCTTGTTTTCTGTGAATTTCTTACTTCACTTTTTTTAAAATCACTTATTGGGGCTTGTCCAACTCTTATCACAATTCATCCATCTATCCATTGTGTCGATTTATTGCCATCAGCATTTTCAAAACATTTGCTTTCTACTTGAGCTCTTCGTATCAGCTTCTCATTTTTCCCCTCCCGCCCTTATGAATCCTTGATCATTTATAAATTATTATGATTTTTTCATGTCTCACACTGACTGAAATCTTCCTTTACCTACTTTTCTGTTGTCCATCCCCCTGGGAAGCGATTATATGTAGATCATTGTGATCAGTTTCCCCTTTCTCCCTCCACATCCCCTTCCCCCTCCTGGTATGGCTACTCTCAATATTGGTCCTGAGAATATTTACCTGCCCTGAATTCCCTGTGCTTCCAGCTCTTATCTGTACCCATATACATGCTCCCGTGTAGCCTGATTTAGAAAGTAGAATTGGGGCCTCAATAGTTGGGAGGGGGAAACATTAAAGAACTTGAGGAAAATTGTATGTTTTAACAGTGCTATATATATACTGCACCCTGACTGGCTCATCTCTTCTTTGTGACCCTTCTGCAAGGCATTCCCTTCAATTTTTAAAGGAGGGAAAAGTCCTTCGAGACTGTGAGTGCGTGCGCACACACACACACACACAAAGTTTATGTGTGTAGGAAGGGAATGTATTTCATCTTCTATAAGAATATTACTTCTACTGAGACCAAGACCTGCTGTTCTGTATGAAATGCTGTATAGATTGCTTGAAATTCAGAACCATCCTCTTTTTTTGGGGGGGGGAGGGGCATCACTGTCCTCTGGTGGTCATGGGAGCTACCCAACGCTGCTCCTGAGAGCCGCCGCTGAATTTGAACTGCCAAGCCTGTGGGCTGCAGTTCCACACTCAACCACTTACGCCAGGGCTCAGCAGAACCATCCTCTTTTTGAATCACTCAGCTAAACTGATCTTGCACAAAAGAAAATTCTCCCCTGTCTAAGCCTAACATGGCTGGATCAGATGATAGCCGATGCAGCATTTACAGAAGGCACAGTTCTGTGTTCTGTGTGTGTGTGTCCTTTGACACTTCTGTAGTGAATGCTACTATACTAGAGACAGGTGATGCATTCATCGCCTTCTCTTATGCACCTTCTTCAGAGAACTTGTTTTGTAAATAATTTGTCATTCAGAAAACTCAGCAAATTTGAACCTATGGATGTGACTGGAGTTCCTACTTGGGCAAATATATAGAAGCAATGTCTAACTGACAAGTGCCCATTTTAACATGGGGTGTTGAAACCTAGGACAGATGTATTTTCTGCTGTGTACAAAAAATGAGATATTTCAATGAGCTGTTTTTCATTAAAAATTGTAGTCTTATTTATTAAAAGAGAAGGAGGAGGAGGAGGAAAAGAAGATGACAACCACAAAGACCAAAACCAAACTCTTTGCCGTTGAGTTGATTGATTGTGATGCATAGAGAGGTTGTGTGGGTGGGAGTAGACCTGTGCTCCATACGGTGGGTATTTCATGCCCCATTTTCTGGAAGATGAATGCCAAGCCTTTCTTCCCCAGTGCCTCTGGGTAGACTTAAGCCTCTAACCTTTTGGTTAGGAGCCATGCACATTAACTCTTTGCACTACCCAGGCATTCCTCTCCCAAGGAGTAATTCTCTCCATTTGCAATCTTCAATAATTTTGGAGTGTTGGCAAAAGTACTTAACTATTAGCATACTCAGTCCATGGAGTGCAAGAAGTTATGAGGTGGGTACCAACCCCCCCCCCCCCACCGGAATTGTGCTGGACAAGCATTGAGCAACTCAGTGAGTGCATCCAGTGGTGTCACCTGTGAAGATTCTCAATGATCAAAGTTAATTTTTTTTTTGTAAAAGTAGTTTTTCTTAAATCTCTTTTCTTTGTGACTACCAATTTAAGAGAACTGTGTGTGGTTGTGAAATTTAGTTTCCTGCTCTGGAAGAATTCCACAAAAATTGTTGTGTTGGTGAACACTGCTTATAAGGATAGCACTATGGGGAAAACTCAAGTGTATGAGTGGTTTTCTCATTTCAAAAAAGGTGAAATGTTGATTGACGACAAACCTCATTCTGGAAGTCCATCAATTTTCTGAATGGAGGAACATGTTGACACTTAGTGCATTTGGGGTTTGTTCCACCCGGTCAGACGGTTAATTAAGCTTTCTCGTTAGTTGTTCTGAAAAGATTATGTAACAGTATGTGGCAAAAAAGGCCTGACTTGTGGTTTTGCCACCACCACAATGCATCTGCGCATGCAGGAGTCATCTCAGTCTGCTGGTTTTTGGCAAAAAGCAGCATGCCTCTCTTGCCCCACCTACCTGACTCACCTGACCTCACTTTACGTGACTTCTTGTAGTTTCACCAAATGAAAAGGGACATGAAAGGACAGCGATATGAGGACTTAGAAGAAGTGAAGAAAAAAGGAGGGAGGTGTGCTGTCAGTCATCCAACCAGATGAGTTTGAAAAATGTTCCCCAAAATGGAATGGCAGATTTGACAAATGCATTAAATGTAATGGAGAGTACTTTGAAAGTAATAATGTTGTTTTGTAAAAATGTAAATACATAGCTTTGAAAAAAATCTGTTGATTTTTTTTTTATACTCACTCATGCTAAGAGAAGACTAAAGGAAGGACTGCCTACCCATGGTTTTTCCTCCTATAAAAGGCTCTTAGTCCCTGGGAGTGGTGAAAAGCTTTCATCTCATAGTAACCAAAAGAAGAAAAGCAATTATTATTTGCTTCTCCTAAATCTAAGAATGTTGGTTGTAGTATCCTAACTTTGGTTCTTCTGTCTCAAGGCCTCTAATGTACATTTTATACAGCTTAATACTCTGGTGTTTCATTTATTAAGTTATTCAGACAAGAATTTATCAAAGTCTATTCCACTTCAGGAGCTCCTGGGTGGTGTAAACAGTTACTAGGCTTGGCTGCCAACCAAAAGGTGGTGGTTTGAATCTACCAGAGACAGCTTAGAAGAAAGGTCTATACATAGACTCCTGAAAAAGTAACCATTGAGCCCAGGTTAGGGAGCCCAGTTCTAATCTGGCATGCGTGATGGGTGAAATTGGTTAACAGTGGCAAACTCTGAGAATTCAAAGATAACAAACCTGGCCCAGACCCTCACCATGCTTTTAATCTAGGTGTATTATTATTATTTTACAAACTCTCTCAAACCAACAAGAGCCCTGGTGGTCTAGCGGCTACACTTTGGGCTGCTAGCTGCAAGGTCAACAGTTGGAAACTACCAGTCACTCCACAGATGGGATTTTATACTCCGGTAAAGAGTCACAGTCTCAGAAACCCCCAGGGGCAGGTCTACTCTGCCTTACAAGGTCTTTATGAATCAACATAGACACAGTGGCAGTGGGATTTTAAAAACATCCACCACTTGTCTGTCAGTTTGTCGTACTGTTGTGACCTGTGTGTTGCTGCCATGCTGGAGGTTATGTCACTGGTATTTCAACACCAGAAGAGTCACCCAAAGTGAACAGGTTTCAGCAGAGTTTCCAGACCGAAAACAAACCATGAGAAAGGAATATGCTGTCTGCTTCTGATAAATGAGCCTCTGAAAACCTTATGGATAGCCTCAGAATATTGCCAGAGACAGTAGTGCCACATAGTGCACTTTGAGTTAGAAGGCCCTCAGAGTATGGCTGAAAGAGCTGCCTTCTCAAAGGAGAGTTGACCATTATGACATGGACGGACTTAAGCCTGCAGTAGTAAATCCTTTGAGATTTTCATTTGCTGGTGGAGCAAATGAGAAGAAACAGCTTCAAACACCTATTAAGATTTGGAACTTGAGGGGCTGAACCCCAGTGGTGCAGTGGTTGTGTGGGGGACTGCGGTTCAAATCTAGCAGAGGCTCTCTAGGAGCAAGGCTGGGCTTCCTACTCCCACCAGGGCAGTGATGCCTCCCCCCACTCCCAGAAAAAAGATTTGGAACTTGGGAAATACAAAGTATGAATCTAGGAAACTTGGAAGTCCTTAAAAATGAAATGGAAAGCATAACCGTGTTCTAGGTGTTCATGAGCTAAACTGGACTGGTATGGGCCGTTTCTGATTCAGAAAATCGTATATATTTGTGGTAGTTACACAATCTGCTGTCAATTTGAGAATATTAAGAGTAAGGGGTGGAGTTTAGCCTCTCAATCAGGTCACAGCTTGATGACCTTATTGGAGATGCTAAAGAGATAAATAGCTCACTGGAAGCTAATGTCCCATGAGATATTCCTGATGACAAGCCACATGAAGCTACAATGGTGGAGCCAGAGCCCTGGAGCTGGAGAAGCTATGTGGAGACCCACGCCAGTGCTGAGATGCTTCCACCACCATTGGATTCACATGACTTCCCACCCACTAGCCTGTGATCTTCTTGCATTTGACATCATTGAATATGTTATGTGAGCCTGAAGAGGAATGTATAGGCTGGTATGGGACATTTGAGCTAGTATCAGACTTATGGATGTTATCTGGGCTGGGATGTTTTCTTACTATACAATTACTCTTTGATATAAAATTCTCTATTACACACATATGAGTGTCTCTGGATTTGTTTCTCTAGACTACCCAGACTAATACAATTGCTTACTATGTTGGGAGTGACAGATTCAAAAGAAATTGTGCTGTATTCATTGTCAAAATGGATATTTCAAGATCCCTTAAAGGACAATGCTGTTTGTGACAGGATCATTTCTATCCTAATATAAGGAAATACAATTAATACAACTATTATTCAAATTTATGCACCAACCACAAAAGTTAGTGGTGAAGAAATCGAAGAATTCTTCACTCTGTAATTTATCATACATGTGATCAAGATCCCTTGATAATTATTGGCAATTGGAAAGTGAAAGTTGAGAATAATGTTTGAAGACACCCTAGTTTGGAAATATGATCTTGGTGATAAAAATGAAGCTGGAAATCACATGATAGAATTTTGCAAGACCGACAACTTCTTCCTGGCAAATAGCTTTTTTCCACAACACCAGCTTTGACTATACAAGTACACTGCTCCAGATGGGATACTGAAAAATCAAATTGACTGCATCTGTGGGAACCTCACGATTAGCAGGTAAAATGAGACCAAGGGTCAACTGTGGAGGAGCCTGTCAGTTGCTCACATGCAAGTTCAGGCTGAAAACGAAGGAAATTACAAAGGGAGTAGAGGCATGTTTGCCCTTCACCTCATAGGAACCAATCCAATGGTGATGAAATTAGAGGAAGTCCAGATGCCTCCACCAAGCCACCTTTATATGTAGGCATATGAACAGTTTTTTTTAAATATGCCAGTACTTGTATGTCACTAAAGAATCCAAGTCCGTTTGAGTTTTACTTTGCTTCATTTTATAATTCCTCTGATAATTGTTTACATCTGAGGGGTAAGGGATCTTTCCCTTTGTTTTTTTATTCATCTTAACTTTGTTTATTTACTTCTTTTAGCTTTTCTTCAAAGCACAGTATAGTTCATCAAATGAAAACAAGACTTGTAGTCTCTTAAACCCTCCCACATGCATTTTGTTTGCCTCCCTTTCCTCCCACCTCTCTTCCCTCTAAAATTTCCTGTCTCCTCCCTCTCCCTGTACCCACCCCAATCCCTAGGCACCTTTGGTTTGTGTGTGTGTGTGTGTGTGTGTGTGTGTTAGTCCAGGTAGACTAGGGAAGCAAATTCATAAACACCAATATGGATATAAGGAAAAGGTTTATATACAAGAGGAATGGAACATTGAGAAAGCATCCCAACCTAGTCCAGACCAAGGTCATAAGTCCAATATGAGCCCAGATGTCTGATATCAGTCTATAAAGTCTCCTTCCAACTTACAAAGCACGTGCAATGACACCAGAACAATCACAGGCCAGTGCGTGAAGGGTTTTCTGTGTTCTGTGGCAGTAGAAGCATCCTGGTGCTGGCAGGGGTCTCCCCATGGCTCCTCACTTCCAGAGCTCAGGGTCCATCAGCAGCAACCCTTTGGCTTCTCCAGCCCCAGAAATTTGGCTCCGTCAGGGCAAGCCCATGTGATTTCTCCTCCAGCTCCTCCATTCTCCAAGAATCAGGATCAATTAGCATGCTATCATCCCCTCTTGTCAGTAGTTCATCTCCAAAAGAGAGTGAGGCAAGTATCTCTTATCCAAATGTGAAGTACCTTAAGACTTTCCAGAATTCTCAGGAGAAAGCCATGTCCACACAGAGGTCTCATTGACTATCTCCAGATGGACAGGCTAGACTCCACCCCTACATTCCCAGTGCTGAAATTGACACAGACCAGTGACTGCCACAGAGTGAAAACTACTTTTCTATTTCATTGTTTTCCCTTATAATAATGTCATTAAATTTTATCCTTATAAAATTGATTAACTTGGCTAAGCATAATGTTCTCTAGTTTTGTCCATGTCTTCAGTGTTTAACACAGTTGTCATTGATTTTTCTTGATGCATTATATTTTGGTGCATAAAATACCAAAGTTTGACGATCCATTTTTCTATATTTGGAGTTTGAGGTTGTTTCCACCTTTTTTTGCTATTATTATTATTATTATTATTTGCTTTTTTGAATTTCTTTGATTATATGGGCCTAATAGATCTCCTATTCCGGTAAACATAAGTGTGCCTATGTCTGTGTTGTGTTTTTTGTTGCTGTTCTTTATTTTGTTTTAGGGAATATACCCAGTAGAGAGTGTGCAAAATCATAAGGTAATTGTATTTGCATTTGTTTAAGGAAGAGCTGCACTGATTTCCTTAGTAGTTGTACAATTCTACGGTCCCATCAGCAGTGTATGAATGTTCCATTCGCTCCACATCCCCTCTAAGGTTTATTAGATATTTCAACAGTTTTGTTAAATAAAGAATCGTTGTAATTTGGGTTGTTTTGAAGTAATAGAAACACTCAAATGGCTAACATGCTCATAAGGAAATGCTCATGATCTGTCCATCTAGGAGATGCAAATCAAGACAATGTTAAGACGTCATCTTGCACCAACAAAGATAACCCAATCAAAACAGCAAAACAAAAAAATCAGAGAACAACAAATACAGAGAAATTGCAACTCATGCATTGCTGGTGGGTTTGTAAATATATACAACTGTTGTGGAATATCATATGGTTCTATTTAAAACAACTTGGAAAAGAAATACCATATTACCCAGCAATTTCTTTGCTCAGCGTATATCTTTCAATACCTGGGCACCATCAGCTTTCTTCACCACATTTGCTTGTGTACCCATTTTGTCTTCAGCGATCATGTTGGGAAGGAGAGCATCACAAAATGCGAGATTATTAGAACAAAGTGTTCTTGTAGTGAGGGAATACTTGAGGAGAGACCTAATGCCTGTCTGCTACCTTAATACTTAACATTTAAATAAATCTATATTTCTATAATTATATATTAATATCTTTACATATGTGCATGCCTGTAGTTCTACCTCCCTGCATGTCTTTTGCCTCCTAGTTCTTTCCTCTATTTCTTTTACTTTCCTCCTGTCCCACTATTATGAGAGTTATTCGACTTCAGTGTTTTCTCTTGACTACACAGCACTTGATCCAACCCATCAGACATTCTACACCCTCCTCGACACCAATTTTAGTTCAGTTATTGTTTCCTTGTTCCTGGGTTTGTTGACCCTCCTCCCTATCTCCTACCTCCCCCCATCCCATGTACCCCCAGAACCAGTCAGCCCTTCAGCCCCATTCTTTTCTCTTCGTCATTGGCTATCCTGCCTATCCTATGTGGATAGACATAAGAAAAAGATAAAAATAAAAGGGAAGGACCAGGGGTGGGGTGGGGGGTAGTCAATAAGCAGTTCTAGGTCTGTTTGCTGACCCTTCCGAATATTTTCCAATCAGATCTGGTAAAGTGTCAAGCCCTCCTCACTGATTCCCAGGTCTTATTTTGGGATTCCTTGGGTACTTCATTGCTTTGCTCCTCTCACTGTCTGTTGCCCTGCCAGTGTGTGTGTGTGTGTGTGTGTGTGTGTGTGTGTGTGTGTGTGGTGTGTGTGTAACTCTTCCCACATTGTGTCTCTAGTGTTGTCCCCTGTAGTCCTGTGGGTTGATGGGTCTTGTGGTGAGGCCAGTCCCATGGTCCTCTGTGTGCATTGTCTGCTGTTCTCTAGAATACATTCTTCTGGTGAGAGGATGGACGAAACTGGGACTGGTGCCGGTCCACAGACCTTCCTATTGATTGTATGTTGCCCTTGAGACTTGGTGCCCCAGGTTGAGGTCTCCCGTTCCTGTGGAGACAAGAACGATACCCTCCCCATGTGTGGCTTGGTGCCCTGTTTCCCCTCTATCCACATCTCCCTTTTTTCCCCTTTTCTTTTCCCTATTCCCCTCCTTTTGAGTTGGCTGTCATGTGCATCCTTAGGTTGGGTCTGACCCCTGTGAGAGACCTGGACCTCGCCCTGGGAATTATGCATTTGATGACCTTCCCCTTATGACCTTGTGCCTTTTAAGCTTACCTCAGTGGACTCGTGCTGTACTTGTTCTTTTGTGCTTGGCGTACTTCACTTGGCATTATTTCCTCCAACTCTTCTTCCCATGCATCCCTGTGTGGCCTGCATTCATCACTGTTTTTTAGAGTTGTGTAGTACTCCATTGTGTGCATATACCAGAGAGTTTTAATCCATCGGTCAGTTGATGGAAATATAGGCTGTTTCCAACTCTTTGCAATTGTGAACTGTGCTGCAATGGACATTGAAGAACACTTTGACCTAGTTTCTTTTCAGTGCTTGGTGACCCAGGCCTTGTGCTATGACTGGACTTTAGACTCTTGTTCCTTCCAGGTGCACAACCTCCTTCATAGACCACATTAGAAGGATTCATTGTGGAACCCCTACTAAGTGAACTATGCTTTAGCTCAAACTCACCTGCAGCCCTTGGTTTTAAGGTTGAAACTTCCTAGTGGAGAAGAAATAGATAACTGCTATCTTGAGGGTATAGAAATGTCAGCCCTTGGATTTTGGTTTGGATCTCTTGCCTTGAGGGCGCCCAATGAATGGTCACCTGAAACTACCATATACTTACTATTCTCATGCCATCCCTGCTTGAATATGACATGTATTTAACTGGTCAGTATGGTTCTGATGTTTTGAATTAATATTATTAGATTTGCCCTATCATCACTCTCTGATGTTTGTGTAAAAAGTGTTCAGTCATTTAAGATTTGAATCTGTACAAGTCAATAATTTATGTAATATGGCCCATCGCTATACAAAGTATTTTTCTTAACAGTGTTTAAGTTCTATACCATTAGCTAACTTAATGACTTAATGGCTAACTATCAATAGAACTACCTTATGCCCCAGGGGAATGATTGATAATGTTCTCTAATATAGAATGAAAATGATGCCTCCAAGGTGTACTAGAGACATATATAAACCATAGATGTATGAGCGGATTTTGGATTTGCACTTAATTCTGGCCCCAAGCTAAGAACATCAGTTCTCGTGACATAGCCTTGTTTAATGCTCAACCTCTTGACAGGATCATTGAAGATACGAGTGCTATAGCAACGTGTGTCCGAGAAACTAGATGGTGCCTGGATATCGGAAAGTATAGCATCTGGGGTCTTAAAGACTTCTTTTGAAAAAAGCAGCAAAGTTCACAGGGAAGAAGCACACATGCCTGTGTGCTTCAAGGATTTTAAATAATAAAATACAAATCTGAAGGAGGGAATGACACCAGAGCTTAAATTGTGAACACCTTGTTTGCAGAAAGCAATGGATGACAGTGGAAATCCAAAAGTCGTTTGCAGGATCCACACGTGGATTAAGCCTTTAGTAGTCTGCTCTGACCATTCAGAGTCCATGGGTGTGACTAGCCGTATTATCAGACAGAGAACTTTTGTAAAGTTGATGAAGATGCTACTGTTTATTGGTGCCATCGAACCGGTTCCAGCCCATAGCAAAAACAAAAAACAAAAAAACAACAACTGCATAGTCTTGCTCCATCCTCACAACTGTTCCTCTACTGAGAACATTGTGGCAGACATTGTGCCAATCCATCGCATCCAGAGACTCCCTTGGTTTTTTGTTTTGGCGTCACTGCCCTCAGGTGGTGGGAGTAGGAGGCCCAGCCTTTGCTCTGTGGAGCTGGAATTGAACCTCCATCCCAGTGGGCCGCAGTCCCGCGCACAACCACTACGCCACCGGGGCTCAGCCCACTCTTTGTTTTTTGTTGCCTGTGTCAGTCCAGGTTGACTAGCGAAACAAATCCAGAGACAATCATATGTGTGTAAGAGAGAGAGAGAGAGAGATTCATATCCAAGAATAATTGTATATTAAGAAAACATCCCAACCCAATCCAGATCGAATCCATATTCTGATATTAACGCATATGTCTGCTACCACCTATAAATTCCTCTTCGGAATCACACAACACATGCAATGACGCCAAATGCAGGAAGGTTACGGGCCAGTGGGTGAAAAGTGTTGTGGATCCAGTGGTGGTGGAAGCATCTTGGGGTTCTGGCTGCCATTCAACATGATTCGAAGTGGCTTGTCAACAGGAAGGTGAAGCAGAGAGAGAGGGTGGCCCCCTCTTCTGATGACAGAATCAGGAGAGAGGAAGTTCCCAGAATCCTCATAAGAAGGCCACACCCACACAGAGGCATCACTGGCTATGACTTGATTGACAGGCTACACTCCACCCCTTCACTCATAATACCCTCAAGTTGACACAAGATTATGTAACTACCATACTGCTTTTCCCTTTTACTAAGTATGATGTCCTTCTACAGGGACTAGTCTCTCCTGACAACATGTCCAAAGTATGTAAACCAAAGTCTTGCCATCTCTGTTAGGCTACGTTGACTAGAGAAACAAATCCAGGGACACTCTTCAGACTCATGCAGTTACATCCAAGCCAGTGGATGCAGAGTTGTGTAGATCCAATGGTGGTGGAAGCATCACAAGACTGTGGTAGGTATCAGCCAATCTCCAAGTGGCTTGCCAAAAGGATGAAGGCAAAAAGAGAGAGAGAGAAGTTCCCAAAATCCTCATGGAGAGGCCATGCCCACAAGGAGGCATCATCAGGCTATGACCTGATTGACAGGCTAGATGCCACCCTTACACTGATTTATCAAGTTGACATGAATTTATGTAACCATTACCCCATCCTTGCCTCTAAGGAACACTCTGCCATACGTTTCCAAGATAGATTTGTTTGTTCTTCTAGCAGTCCATGGTACTTTAGATATTCTTCTCCAGCACCATTCAAATGCATCAATTCTTCTTTGGTCTTCCTTATTCAGTGCTGTGGCAGTCATGTGCTTATGTTAATTTTATGATTGAGATGTAGGGGTGGAGTCTAGCCTGTTAATCTGGAGATAGCCATTGAGTAGCCAATGAGGCCTCTGTGTGGGCATGGCTTTCTCCTGAGACTTCTGGGAAATCTCGTGATATGTCCCTCGTGAAGATGAGAAGCTATTTTCCCCAGTTGTTGGGAGTTAGTCTGAGAGACGATGAATCACGGACGAGGCAAGATGGCAGCGTCTGAGGATCCAGAGAAGCCACACGGCTTTGCCCTGATGGAGCCAGACCTCTGAAGCTGGAGAGGCCATGTGGGTACCCCTCCCAGTGATGAGTTGCTTCTGCCACCACTGGATGCTGTTGATGGACCCTGAGTCCTGGAAGCGAGGAGCCCTGGGGAGACCCCTGTCAGCTCTGGGATTCTGCACCCACTGACCTGTGACTTTGTGAGTTGTAAGGAGGCATTATAGACTGATATCGGGCATATGGGATAATATCAGACTTATGACTTTGAACTGGACTGGGTTGCGATGCTTTCTCAGTGTTCCATTCCTTTTGTATATAAACCATTCCCTTATATCCATATGCGTGTCTATAAATTTGTTCCTCTAGTCTACACAGACTAACACAAATGTCCACTTTTTACATTATATGAGGCAATGGAAAATACAATGACTTGAGCTAGGGGTACCTTAGTCCTCAAATTGACACTTTGCTTTTCAATATTCTCAAGAGGTCTGTGAAGCAGATTCACTGATGTGTACTTTGATCTCTGGATTGTTGCTTCCATGAGCAGTGGTTTTGGATCTAAGCAAGACAAAAACCCTGACAACTTCAACCTTTGCTCTACTTATTATGATGTTATCTATTAGTCTAGTTCTGAGGATTTTGGTCTTCTTTACATTGAGCCACAATCAACAAGTGTTTCAATTTCTCCTCACTTTCAGCAAACAAGATTGCATCATCTGCATACCTCAGGTTATTAATAGCCTTCCTCCAACCCTGATGCCACATTCTTCTTCATATAATCCAGCTTCTCTGATGATTTGCTCAGAATACAGATTGAAGAAGTAGGGTGAGAGGATAGAAGCCTGTGGAGTACCTTTCCTGATTTGAAACTCTAGTATTCCTTTGTTTTCATTGCAGAAATTCCTCTTGTTCCATGTGCAGATTCTGAATGAGCACAATGAAGTATTCTGGACTTCCCATTCTTCTCAAAGTTTCCCATAACTCATTTATGCTCCACATAGTGGAATGCTTTTGCATAGTCAATAGAACACAAGTAAACATCCTTCTGGTATTCTCTGCTTGAGTCAAGATCCATCTGATATCAGCAATGAGGCCTCTTGTTCCACATCCTCTTATGAATCCAGCCTGCCCCCTGTCAATGCATTGCTGCAACTGTGTTGGATGATCTTCCACAATATGTTACCTGCATATGATGTTAATGATAGTGATCTGCATTTTGAACATTCTCTTGGGATGTAGTTAGGGTAAAATGCAGTATCTTATCATTTAATCTTCCTTTAGCCCCACTGAAAAGTTGTTTCAGTTAAAAAAAAAAAAAGATGAAGGGGAAATACATGTGGATTAAGCCTCCATTGAATTTCCTCAGATCACAGATCTGGGATGTAAATAGCCTTATTATCATGCAGGATGCATTGGAAAGAAGATTCTTGCAGATGTTGTTAGGATAAAATTTAACATCTTATCATTCGATCTCCATTTTGGCCCATTTAAAAATGGTTGCAATTTTTCACATTTTCAGTTTTATTTTTGTTTGTTTGGTTTTTGTTTTGTTTTTTTTTTGGGGGGCATCACTCTGTTTTAATTTTGATTGAGGTTTTTCTCTATTTTATTTTGTCTGGTTGTTAGTTTTTGTTGCTGTTGCTCTGGTGTATTTTTCTGTATATGAAATCCAGAACAAATTTATTGAGGTAATAACTGGTTTAATGGTTTCTTGGCATGGGACAAGAGGCATTTGGGGGACAATAAGTGGCTAATAACTGAGTATAAGAAAGAAGAAAATGTTCTGAACTTGATTGTGGTAATGATTGTACAACTTTTCTTCATCATTGAAATATTGAAAAAATGCTATATGGATTACATGCCAATAAAACTGTTTTAAGAAGAAATAGTAAAGCTAGAGAGGGCTAGAGAGGGCTACAGATTGGGCTGAATGGGCTCTATTTGCTACTGTAGATCAGCCTCCATACTTCCACTCTCCTCCCCCACCATGTGATCCAGGAGATAACAGGATCATCGATAGGCTTCCTGTCATCTGGCTCAGTACAGAATCAAAGAGCCAGGACTTTGGAGTCCTCCTAGCTCTTTTCAAGGTCCAGTGACAGCTCCCACTCCTTGCCCCACTGGCAGGTGTTGTGTTGCAATACCTTCTCAGCTCTCACTCCACTCTCATGAACCAGGTACACTTCTGCACCATCCCTGGCTGCTTTCCTTGAATCCTGTCCACACCTGTGTAAACAACCTTTCATCTGTTACGTGAAGGACTCTGATGCAAAGCCCACTTCTTTACACCTTCAGTTATGGAATCACTAATTCCTGAAAAAATGGGTTGACTTTTAATCTGTGACCTTTATTACTATTTGGAACCACATCAGCATTTCACTACCTTACACAGACTGCCTTTTTTTTTTAAACATATCCTATGGGTTGGAAAGAATGATGCCAAACAAAGACTTGGTCTGAAATGCCAACTAAAACAAACAAGGAACCAACTGACAAATGCTTGGCATTTCAAATTCCAATAATTCACAGAGGAATCAAATCCAAACGTTGTTTTGTACTACAGTCTCCGTGTGCCAGCCCTTTCCCTAAACCATCCCTTACACAAGACAAAGTGCCATTTCTAAAGGCCCTCAAGTTTTTCACTCCTTTTGTCACAAAGACTCTGGAATACTTATTCCTGTCCTGGTTTCTATAATCCTTTATCACTTTGAAAGTCCTCCAAATGTGTTTTCCATTGCAAATATCAATCATAAAATAACATCTTTCTCTTATAGCATTTTACACTTGGTCATAAAACTCAACACCCACTGTGTTAAATCTGTTTGTGTCTAGGTGTTGTTAGGAGTTGACTGGAGCTCTCCGAAGGATAGGATGAAATCCTAATCGTTGGCACCTGTGAACATGACCTTGTGTGGAAGCAGGGTCTTTGAAGATGTTATCTATTAAACAGATACGAGTTCCATCTCATGGTGATGTCTGCTGTGGTTGGGTCAGCCTCCGACACCAGGAGACTGTATACACACTGGGATGAAGCATTGTCCCTCTTGTGTCATCTCCTCCATCATTTAGGGATCCCCAGGCCTTTCTTTCTCACCTGTCTTAATTTGGAAGCTCTGTTGAAGCTTATCAACCTCCTAGCCATGCTGGAGCTGATGGACCTCATGCAGCGTGAGTGTTATCCTTAGGAAAGAGACGAAGAGACACAGAGGATAGATGGTTATGTGATGCCAGAGACTGAGTTAAAATTATGCTGCTGCTGCAGTTTAAGGAACTCATGGACTTATAAGACACCAGGAGAGACAAAGCAGGATTATCCTCTTAAAACCTTCAGAGGGTGGGCTGAGCCCCAGTGGTGTAAGTGGTGCAGTACGGGACCGCGGCCTGTGGGCTTGGCCACTCCGAAGTCAGACTTCTAGCCTCCAGAAATATGAAATAAAAGATCTCTGTTCTTTTTTTCAGATCTCTGTTCTTATACGTCACCTCGTTTGCCATACTGTGTTGCACAGTTGTAGGACTTTCGTGGAAGTGTCTTCTATGATTTCTATAGATTGGCGATTCCTAAGGTGAGAGACAATATCTTACACATCTTTGCTGGATTCTTTCTCTGTTTTTCAGCAATTCTAACTAAATGTTTGCTGACTGACTCAATAAATTAAGAACCAAAATGATTTCCCTTGAGATGACCATATAATTTCTTCTGTTCCGCAGAAGAGCTAATGATGCTTCATTTATTCCTCCAGAAATAGAAACTTCATAAAAGCAAATGGCACTCTATTTGAGAAGAAGTATTTTCAGATTGTTTCCATATGTGTTTCTATATATAATGGTTAATGTAATATTTTAACTCAAACTCAACACCATGTGGCCATGTATCTTCTAGATCCTAGTGATTTAGGTCAAAGCTTCAACCAATGACACACACACACACACACACACACAAAGTTCGGAAAGCTTGAGTTTCTTCCTTTACCCTGCAGCTGTGTTCACTCTAGAGATCTTTCTCCCTTTCCAGGCCTGGCTCGGATGCCACTTTCTTGCTGTGACCTCCCCTGACCTGCCCAAGCCAAACAGCGCTCTTTGGAGTTGTTTTCGTCCTTTGCCCGCATCTTCCTCGTGACTTTTGATGGGCCCTTCTGTGGTCATATGTGTGTCTCTCTTGGGTGAGTGTGAATTCCTCAAGAGCAGGAGCTCTGTCTTACCCACCTCTGGCTCCCCAGGGCCTAGAGTGTAGCACCTGACACGGAAGGCTGCCCAAGAGCAGTGATCTGGGTCGAATTGGCCTTGTGCCACTTGTGTACTCTGACTCCAAACACTGAACCAGGGCTTCTTGGGTTCAAAATCCTGCAACGTTTATGCATTGTGTGTGAGAAGAGGAAAACGCACACTTGCGTGCACATGCATGCATACAACTGCTCTTTGATATCCAGACTTAGTAACTAGAGTCATCCACCTAACCGGATCCCAGTGTAGGTAACATGAGTGTCATTCACGTCAGGAGCTTGAGATAGGGTCATGCTTTGATTTGGGGAGTGGAAGGGAAGAAAGACAATGCACAAACCCTTTGCTTGTCTTGTCACTCTATGTCCTTGTGCTATCTCTATGGGATCAGCATAGTCCCATCGATTCCCTTTTGTACTCACCAGCTCTCAGGGTCAAGGGAACTGTTCTTCGATATGAACCAGCTAAAGGCATCAGGGGGCCCTGCAAGTGAGTTTCAGGAAAGGGAAAAGGGTCAAGTTCATCTCTCACATCATCTCAAGACACTGGACCATGAATCCCTGACCTTTTAGATGCATTGGCCTTTCGGTCCCAAACCCACCACTTCTTTTCCCTGTGAGAGGGCACGAGTCGCTTCCTTGACTTAGTCTGACCTCCTCACAACCTGCCCCATTCCTGCCTAGCCTCCAGGCCATTGATTCACAAAGCATGAAGCCCACACCAGCATCTCTGAGAAACATACAAATTCTCAGGGCCCTCGGAGTGACTGGGTCAGACTATTTAGGGATAGGACCCAGCAGCCTATGCCTGAAAAAAAAAAATCCTTCATTCTGATCCACAGTAAAATTTGAGAAGCACATTTCTAGTCTTTTAAAAAAAAACCTGTTGTTTCCTCAGAAAGACTTTTCTGGTCCCTCTCCTCAAACCGTATGCTGTCCCTGTGCTTATTCTTTCTCTTGTTGTGAGGTGCCGGTACCATGGAGTCTATCCCAACCCACAGCGACTCTATGGACAACAGCAGGGAACCTGTGGGGTCCTGCACTGTCATCATAGGCATTGCTATTTCGGAACCCACTGTTCAACCACCGTGTTAATCCATCTTATTGAAAGACAGCATCGTTTTTAGTGACTCTCTGATTTACCAAGCATGATGTCCTTCTCCAGAGAATGGTCTCTCCTCATTGTATGTCCAAGTTATATAAGATCAAGTCTTACCATTCTCACTTCTAAGGAGCATTCCAACCGTATTTCTTCCAAGATAGACCTGTCAGTTTTAGAAGTTCAGGGTTTAGCTAGCATTCTTCATGCAATCCATAATGCGATAGCACCATTTCTTCTTCAGTCTTTCCTATGCAATGTCTAGTTTGTGCCTGCATACAAGATGATTGGAAATGTATGGCTTTGGAAAAGTGCACCTTAGTCCTCAGAGTGACATCTTCCCACTTTGACATTTTAAAGACACCTTTGCAATAAATTGTCCCAGTGCAATAATTGATTTGATTTCATGGATGTTAATTGTGACTTCAATGAAAATGAAATCCTTGGCTGAGTGCCCGGTGGGCGTGGTGGTTGAGTGTGGGACTGCGGTCCACTGGCTTGGTGGTTCAAATCCAGCAGCAGCTCTCCAGGAGCAAGGCTGTGCCTCCCGCTCCCACCAGAGGGCAGTGATTCCCACTCCCCAAAAAAAGAAAGAAAAGAAAATGAAATCTTTTAAAAATTTAACCTTCTTTTTCATTGATCATATATTGCATACTGATCCATTTGTGAGATTTTTATTTTATGTAGTGTTTTATCCTTATCAGTGAGTGCTTTAAGTCCACTTTATATTCATCAAAGTTGTGTCATCTGCATATTGCAGGTTGTTAATATGTCTTCCTCTAATTCTGATGCCCATGTTTTCTTCATATTATCAAACTTATTGAATAAATATGGTGAAAAGACACACCCTTACATATACTTCCCCTGATTTGAAGTCACACAATATTCCCTTGTTCTCTTTGAACAACTGCCTCTTAGTCTATGTGCGGTTTCCACTTGAGCATGGTAAGTTGTCCTAGAACTCCTATTCTTTGCAATGCCATTCATACATTGTTAGACTACACACAGCCTAATGCCTTTGCATAGCCAATAAAACACGGGTAAACATCTTTCTGACGGTCTCTGCTTCCAGCCATCTGATATCAGCAATGATATTCCTCGGTCTGTGTCTGCTTCTGAATCGAGCTTGAATTTCTGGAAATTCCCTCTTGAAGTACTGCTGCAACTGTTTTTGGACTATCTTTGGCAAAAAGTTTATTTGTGTAATATTAAAGATATTGTTAGAGAAGTTCTTCATTCAGTTGGATGCTTTTTCTTTGGAATGGGTATGACTATGGATCCCTTTCAGTCACTTGGCCACATCTTCCAAATTTGGGGGTTAGAGAAGCTGCATCTGTCTGTCAGAACATTTCAATTGGTATTTAATGAATCTCTAAAACCTTGATTTATACCAATGCCTTTGCTTTATCAATGCTTGAACATCTTTCTACAATACCATACATTCTTGATCATATGATACCTCTTAAAGCAATTGCATATCAACAATTATTTTTGGTACAATGACTCTGCATGTTCCACTTTCCTTCAATCCTCCTTGCATCATTCCATGTTTTCTCCATACAATCCTTCAGTAATACAACTCAAGTCCTCCATTTGACTTTTCTTTCTTTTTTAAAAATATTTTTATTAGGGACTCATACAGTTCTTATCCCAATCTATACATCAATTGTATCAATCACATTTGTGCATATGTTTCATCATCATTTTCAAAGCATTTTCTTTCTACTTGAGCCCTTGGTATCAGTTCGTCTTTTTCCCCTCATTCCCCACTGTGTCAGTCTGGGTAGACTAAGGAACAAATTTCATAGACATACATATAGATATAAGGAAAGGGTTTATATACAAGAGGAATAGGACATTGAGCCCAGTCCAGTTCAAAGTCATAAGTCCGATATTAACCCACGTGCCCAAAATCAGTCTATAAAGTCTCCTTCCGACTCACGAAGTCATAGGTCAGTGGGTCAGAATCCTGGAGCTGGCAAGGGTCTCCTCATGGATCCTCGCTTCCAGGGCTCAGGGTTCATCCACCGCAGAAGCAACTCATCGCTGGCAGAGGTCTCCATCTGGCCGCCCCAGCTTCAGAGCTCTGTCTCCATCAGGGCAAAGCTATGTAGTCTCTCCGGCGGCTCCTCCAGCTTCTTGGACGCTGCCAGCTTGTCTTGTCCATGATTAAATCACCTGTGAGACTAACTCCCAACAACTGGGGAAGATAGAGTCTCATCTTCACCAGGGAAATAGCTTGAGATTTCCCAGAAGTCTCAGGAGAAAGCCATGCCCACATAAAGGCCTCATTGGCTACTCAATGACTATCTCCAGATTAATAGGCTAGACTCCACCCCTACATTTCAATCATAAAATTAACATAAGCACATGACTGCCACACCCACCCTCTCAATGAATCTTTGATAAATTATAAATTGTTATTTTCATATCTGCTGTCTCCCTTCACCCATGTTTCTGTTGTTCATCCCCATAAGTAGGGAGGTATACATTGATTGATGTGATCAATTTCCACTTTCATAGTATTGTTATTCCCATTATTGTTCTTCAGAAGTTTATCTGTCCTGAATTCTATGTATCCAGGGTACCTATCTATATCAATATACATAGTCTGGACAATCCAAATTTGTAAGGTAGAACTGGGTCATGATGGAGGGAGGGAGCATTAAAGAGCTAGGAGATGGTGATGTTATACTGCACCCTAAGTCTTTCATTTTTTCTACAGTTCTTTCAGGTTAAGAAATATCAAGCAGTTGTAAATATTTACAGGGACAGTGTGCTTCATCTATTTTCTGGCTGGTAGACTTAAACAGCAAAATTTGTCCTTAGCAGTCCAACACTTATCTAACAGCACCACTAGATAGAGCATCGGTATGTGGTAGATATATTTATTGGCCACCATTTCCTATTATAGCTCATGTACCAATCTAATTATTAGACCTTGATCCTACTGTGTGAACATTTGCCTCCAGTGATAAGACCTAGCATAAAAAATAATTCCACTCCAACCCAAATTTAAATAGAATAAGAGGAAGAAGCTGCCACTGCGTAGATTCAGACTCATGAGCACCCCTCATGAGGGGGTACCCTCCCCCCACCAGCCCCAAAGTTTTTTCAAAGCTATGCATTTAATTTTTTTTTTTTTACGAAATAAGCTTATCACCTTATCTCCATTACACATATGTCAAATCTACAATTCCATTCCTGGAAATATTTTTCAAATTCATCTATTTGGATGACTGAAGCACCTCCCGCATTTTTTTCTTCACCTCTTCTACATTGTCAAACCACTGTCCTTTCCTGCTCCTCTTCATTTACGGAAACAAAACGAAGTTGCACGGAGTGGGGTCAGGTGAGTCAGATGTGTGAGGCAAGAGCGACATGCGACCTTTTGCCAAAAAATGGCATACCGAGATGGCTGTGAACATTTTCGGATGTTGGGGAAGTTGACAGACATCCAGAAAGAGGTTTGTCATCAACTGACATTTTCACCTTTTTAGAAAGCAGAAAACCACTCACACGCTTGAGTTTCCCCCACCGCACTATCCTTGTGAGTTGAAGAGCTCTCCTCTTCCATGCTGGAGATCTGGGTTTCGTCCTTCCACAATGCACTTCCCAGGCACGGTCTTGTCCGTGAAAGCTGACATGTTGCTAGCTAGCTGACCTGCTTTCTGCAGAACTTCCAGAGCAAGGCAGACTGGAAAGAAAAGCTGAGTGACTCACTTCTGAAAACCAGCCAATGAAAACCCCACAGATTGTAACAGCTGGAGCCATAAATCACAACTGAACACGTCGGACCTGGCCGCGTGTTGCTTCCTTCTGCTATGCATGTGGTTTCCATGGGCCAGGAACAGCTGGGCAGCAGCTAACAAGAGCCTCTGTGACCTTAAGACGTCGCTTCAGTTCTCCAAGCCTCGGTGTTCACATTTGTCACAGGGAGTAGCTGTCACCTAGGGTTATTGTGGGGATTAAATGGGATTAGAAAGATAAAGCAGGTCCGTAACACAAGCTCCTTCACCTCCCTCTCTCTGACCCAGAGCAGTCAGGGAGCTTCGGTTCCAGCGCCCTAAGAGGTCACATGGAGCAGAGCTGTGGGCAGGCAGAGTCTCCTGCTGCCCACCCACCCCAGACGACGATGACGACGAGGCTACTGGGAATCTGTGCCACCCCAACCAGAGAAGGGCGACCCAGACATGTCAATAATACAGATTCGATTTTCTTAGTGCTGTGAGAGTTCTGGCTTTAAGAAAACAAAACAAACCAGACACAACCCAAGTCATCCAAGTGAAAAAGGCCTGTTTCTAAAGATCCTGGAAGGTGTCAGGTGTCTGGCGGCATCGCTGCTCTTGTGCTTTGGGGTGTTTCAACCCTCCCTCTCTGCTGGCTTCCCAGCTCAGAAGACTCCAGGCTTCTCACACGAGATGTCCACCTTGAAAACCTGCCCAGAAGACAGGACGTTGAGATTTTGGGGGGTTAGCAGCTAAGCAAGTGCACCTCCGAGGGATTCCTTCCTTTGCCCCAGCATCCTCCGATGGTTCTTGCAATTCCTTCCAGATTCATCTGTGCTCGTGACCCCTGCCTTGCCTCTGGCAGAGAGAAGGCATGAGTCTTCACAAGGGCACGAGGTCAGAGTGGGCCCAGCACAGGCTGTTCTGGGTCAGAGAGCTGGAACCTTGCTCTAGGTGCCTGAGCCCAATGTTGTGCCCAGACAGCGGCCAAGGCTCCGTGCCAAGGTTGTCGGGCGGCCTCACTGGCTCCCTGGCCTCCCACCAGCGCCAGTGCCAGGAGGGAGCAGTCTGTCACGAGTGAGGAGTGAGGAGTGGGCTATTGATGGCTTCTTCTCAGGCAACCATGCTCTGTGGGAACGTTATTTCTTGGATGCCTCCCCCCACTCCTTCTTACCCCCAGCTATTCGAGGGAAGAGCAGGCAGGTGGGGCAGAGAGACTCGAGATGGACACAATCTTTGGCTGCAAATATAAAACATTCTTTCCAGGCTCAGGCACCAATTCACTTGTCATCACTTGGTTCCTAACAGGGGAAAAACACAATGGAAAATTAGATTCTGTGTCGCAAGGTCATGAGTATAAATAAAATGGGAGGCAAGTTTGACGTCAGTGGTAAGGATTCTCACAGCCCAGTCCCCTTCTTCCTCGTCAAATACTTAGCTCAATGTACTCCCTTGGGTGGGGGTTCTGACCCAATGGTCCATGATTCTCTCTTCCTCAAGATTCCCTGGGAGCCCGCACCTGCTCCCTGGGCTGGGTGTTTCCTGGGGATGGTGGTTACGCTCTTAGCAGATGTCCCCCATTGCTTCTCCTCGTCCTTCAGCTCCCCCAAGGAGATATCTAAACACCCCCCCCACACACACACACACAAAGGCTGTCTGAGCCATCAAGTCCATGCCCACTCATCATGACCCTGCAGATCTGGGGAGAACTTCTCCTGTGAGCTTCTGAGACTGTAACTCTTTTTGGGAATAGAAACCCCTGACTTTCTCCTGTCGAGTGGCTGGTGGCTTCAAACCGTAGACCCTGGGGTTACAGCCTAACGCATAACCACTATGCCACCAGGGGTCAAATCTCTCTTTTCAGGAGCTAAGTCCTTGTCCAGACTTCCTAGGAATGAGCTGAGGCGTTGAGGAGATGCTTCTCATCCTGGAGAAGAGGAAGGAGAAGGAAGGAGGGATGGACTGAGTGCTCCTTGCCCAGGGCTGGGGCTGGTCATGCAGGGTAGTCTGTGTTCTACCCCTTCAACTCAGATGTGCTGCTGAACAGTGTCAATGCAGCATCCATGGCATTCTTGGAGACATTGATTCATAGTCTACATGTACGTTGGGGTGTGGTTCTCTAAAGGAACTCTGTGGATACTCAAGAGAAACAAATCCATAAATAGAAACTATTTATGTATAAGAGAGAGTTTTATATAAAGGGTAATGCTACAGTAAAAAAGTATCCCAACCCTCTCCAGTCCAAGCCCATAAGTCCAATATTAGTCCATATGTCTGATACCAATCTATAAAGTCCTCTTCAGATTGATAAAACGCATGCAATGATGCTGAATGTAAAAGGATCACAGGCCAGTGGGTGAGAACTCTTGTAGATCCAGTGGCATAGTAAGCATCTCAGCACTGGCAGGGGTCTCCAGGTGGCTTCTTCAGGTCCAGGTTCTGGCTGCATCAGAGTAGGTCCATGTAGCTTCTCCAGCTCAGAGCAGCAACATAGTTCTATGTGTCTTGTCAGTAGAGCATCCCCAAGGGAGTGGAGAGAGAGAGAGAGAGAGAGAGAGAGAGAGAGAGAGAGAGAGAGAGAGAGAGAAGTGTCTCCTGCCTTCAAGGAGGAAATACATGAGTTCCCAGAATGCTCAGGAGAAGGCCATGCCCACACAGAGGCGTCATTGGCTATGATCTGATTGACGACAGGCTAGACACCCCCCTACACTCTCAATCCTCAAATTGACACACAATTATGTAACTACCACACCACCTATTCCAACATCAGATCCCCCCGCACCCCCCCCCAGTGTTAAGCACCCTTATACCCCAAAGCCAAAACTAGACATGAAATAGTGGACAATTGAATACACCCTTATCATCAAAAGGCGCCTGACTTCAAATCATGCTGGAGAATGTTGACCAATACAGCCACACTCATGAATAAAGTATAGCTATTTAGGGAGCCCTGGTGGGTAAATGTTGAGCTGCTAACCATAAGGTCAGTGGTTCAGGCCCACTAGTTGCTCCTGAGAAGAACAATGAGTCAATCTGCTCCCATAAAGATTTCCAAAAAAATCTTGAAAACCCTATCTAGGTTTATTATGGGTCAGAATGAACTCAATGGCAGTGGGATGGGCTTGGACTTCTTAAAACCAGACAGGTCCCTGGGTGGCACAAACGGTTTGTACTCAGCTGCTAACCAGAAGGTTGACTGTTCACACTCAGCAGCAGGAGAAAGACCTGGGGACCTGCTGCTGTGAGATTGCCGCTGAGAAAACCCTGGGAAGCAGTTCTACAGTGCAACGTCTGGGGTCCCCATGAGTCAGAATCAATTTGATGGCAAGACTTTTTGCCTGTGTATTAAAACCATTGCAACAATCAGTGTCTGCCATTGTCTGGTTTTGTGTCTTGACTTTCTGGGTTGTATTACTGTACTTAAGATGGCTATGATTCCCTTCTTGGGTCACATGCTGCAAGCCAGTTTGCTATTAGCTCAGCGCTCGAAAATCACCATGTTAAAAAACAATCCATCAAGTTAGCTCTGTGCTGAGGACTGGCCTGGTGCTGGGTACCATGGAATGAGTATGACCCAACTCTGGCCATCTCTGGTGTGACCAGGTGCTTCCCAGCTGCAACAGGTAGGAGGAAGGCCTTGGTGCTTGATGAATATTTTTAAAAATAAATTCTATCCTTCCTGAATGATTGATCTTACTTACTCACCCTCTCTCTGCGATGAAGATACATACCATGGATAACGAGAATGAACAAACCTATCTTGGGAGAATCACAGTTAGAACACTCCTTGGAAACCTGGTTGGTGAGACTTTACCTCATGTACTTTGGACATATTAATCACAAGAGATCAGTCCCTGGTGAAAGACATCATGCTTGGTAGAGTAGAGGGGCAGTGAAAAGGGGGAGCCTCATTTAGATAGATTGACACAAGGTATTTTTGTTCTCTCACACATTACTCTCTACTCTTCTTCTTCTTTTTTTGGTCATCCATTGGTCCTTTTTTTAAATATGGATTTTAATGGGGGCTCTTACAACATTTAATACATCATTCATACTAAGCACATTAGTACACATGTTGCCACATTCATCTACATTATCTACTTGAACCCCTCCAGCATAAGCTCCTCTGCCCCTCTTTCCTCTAGTTCTTTATTTTTTTAATTCCAACTCCCCATATTTCCCCTTCCCCATTTTCCTCCCCCATGAACTTCCAAGAATTTATAAATTGTTATTACCTCTTCATATCTTACACTGTCCAATGTGTTACCTCACTCACCCCCCAACCCTGTGGTCCGCACCCCAAGAGGAGGTCACATGTAGATCCGAGATTTGTTCCCCCAAATTTCTATAGAAATCTCTTCTATAGATTCTGTAACTCATTGTGATGGCCAGATAGGAGTCAGCGATATTTGTGACTAAAGGGTTTATTAAAGAAGTTAAGCAGTGACAATGTAAGTGACAAATGCTCGGGATACAGTTGTTCCATCAGGGCATGTTTCAACGTTCTTTTTCAGTGCTGCTAATAAATGTCTAAAAGGCATGCCACTCGACTGTCAGCCTCAGCCCCAAGGCATTCAGCTCAAGTTCAGCAAGCCCAGCTCCCCCGATTAAGTGCTCAGAGGGATGCCACTCCAAAAGCTAGACTCCTGTCCAAGAGCCCTCAGCTTTACCTGCTCTGTAAGCTGGGAAGCCTTCTCTTGGTCTTATGATCTGATTCCTGGTGCTCTTGCTACCCATTTGACGTCACAGTAGTCTTCTGGATCCAGGAGGTTTACTGCACAGCGATCTGGGGGGTCCCAGAGGGGACACTTGACTCCCGACTCTTGTTGGTAGTGATCCTCACACCCCTTGCTTCTCAGAGCGCTCACAGATCAATCTCATCAATGCCTTCCCTGAACCTTCTTATCCAGACCCATGCAGGAAAAAGTTGTCTTGTGGGAGTTACCCATTAGAAAGGCCATATTAAATAGTCCACTGCCCCTGGACAGTGGCTGCAGCATAACCATGACCACGACAATGGTGCAGGACCAGGCAGTTTCCTTTGGTTTTACTTAGGGCCACTACAAGTCAGGTGACACCTAATGACAATAACTTTAGAAGCTCAGGAGTATTGTGTAATATAATTGACAGAAGTTGTCCTGCCAAAGCATGAACAAATCCTGATTAGCCCTGGACTGTGCTGGCCTCCTTCCTTCTACCTGCCCTGGATTAACCCCCAGAATTGCATCTGCTGCTCAGAAAGAAAATACAACATGAAAAAGAAAACTACTGTTGCATGTATAAACAAGGTAGCGATCATTCTTCCACTCCAACACACACACACACACACACACACACACACACACACACACGGCTTTAGATAGTTGTGATGCAGTCCACAGAGTACAGTGCTATTTTTAGAAGTGGACCTCTAACTCTGCTCCCACTAAAGTAGGAGTAGATTAGATTGATAATGGACCCCAATGACGTTTGCTCATTTTCCTCTCTGTGTGTACTCAGCAGGGTAGGACTTAGTAACAATCGAGACCTCGGCACTTCTCATTTTGCGTCCCATTATGACGGCTGAGGACACTCTGTGGCCTGAATTCTAGAAGGCCTACTTCATCTGATGCACTCTGCGTCCACAGTTTTGTCCTTTTTTCCTTTACCATCAGAAGCTCCGGAGGGAGTCCTGCTCGTTACAAATTAAACCAGGTCTGGCCCAGGGCAGATTGCGAAGTACAGGAAGTTGATTGATTTACCTCATCCCCTTTCCTGTTTCTTCTCCCCAATGTAAACATTCAGCTTTCAAATATCACAGCTGGCTTTCCAGAATCTTCTATTACAGTGTCCTCTCAGTTTGGGCACATTCCAAGTGCTCATTCTTACATTTCAAAAATGTCCTTCTCTTAATCCCATTCCTGCTTTCGGTTAGATCAGCAGCTCTCAAACTGTGGGTCACGACCCCTTTGGGGTTCGAACGACCCTTTCACAGGGATAGCCTAAGACCATTAGAAAACACATAACAATTTCACAATATATAACTTGTGTCAGGCCGGGTAGACTAGAGAACAAATTCACAGACATGCATATGGATATAAGGGAAAGGTTTATATACAAGAGGAATGGGATATTGAGAAAGCATCCCAGCCCAGTCTGGTTCAAATCATAAGTCCGATTTTGACCCATATGCGCGATATTAGTCTATAAAGTCTCCTTCTGACTCACAAAGTCACAGACTAGTGGGTGTAGAGTCCCGGCGCTGGCAGGGGTCTCCTCATGGCTCCTTATTTCCAGGGCTCAGGATCCATCAACAGCATCCAGTGTGGCAGAAGCAACTCATCACTGGCTGGGATCTCCCCATGGCTTCTCCAGCTTCAGAGGTCTGGTTGCATCAGGGCAAGGCCATGTGGCTTCTCCTCCGGCTCCTGCAGCAGCACGGACACTGCCATCTTGTCTTGTCCGCAATTCCTTGTCTCTGAGACTGACTCCCAACAACTAGGGAGATAGCTTCTCATCTCCACAAGGGAAATATCGCGAGATTTCCCAGAAGTCTCAGGAGAAAGCCATGCCCACACAGAGGCCTCATTGTCTACTCAATGGCCATCTCCAGGTTAACAGGCCAGGCACCACCCCTACATCTCAATCATGAAATTAACAAAAGCACATGACCGCCACGTAATTGCATGTTGTTTGGTGATGAATCGCTATGCTTTGATCATGTTCGATTTGTTACAGTGAAAACACATCCCGCATATCAGATATTTATAGTATGATTTCTAACAGTTGCAAAGTTGCGGTGATGAAGTAGCAATCAGAATAATGTTATGGTTGGGAATGATCACCACGTGAGGAACTGTGTGAAAGGAGGAGCTCGTGCAGGAGGAAGGTGGAGAGCCGAAGGGACTTCGACTCACAGCATTTCTGGTTGTTGTGTTTCATGCCTTGCGGTGGTGATTGCCTCATTTCCATCTTGCATTGTGATTCGACCCTAAGGGTGACTCAAAGGCAGGGAATGAAAGCTGATTCCGACTTCTCCCCTGTTCTGCATTCTGCACCTTTTCCTGGCAGAGATCATTCTTGAAAAATTGGGTAAAAGATTCGTTTCTGAGGCAACTGACTTCCCCCCCCCCCCCAATTCTCCCAGGTGAAGTGATTCAACGGGCATCATTCTGACAAGTGCTCAGAGCACTGTGTGTTTTACAGAGACACTTATGATCACATACTGTGGTAACCAGAGGATCTTATGTCATCTTGAATTTGTACGAAAGTGTAGGGTAGGGGTGGAACTCAATCTGTCAATCAGAGAACCACTTAATGGTGCCTCTTTGGGCGTGTGGCCTCCTTATAAACTGGAAACCAGGGACCCTCCCTTTCTCTTTTCTCAGCCACTTCACCTTCCTCCTTGTTGGGACTCTACCGCCTACTCTGAGAGCTCTCTCAGCACCTGTATTTCCACTGATTTTGGACCCGTGCAACCCCGTACCTACCAGACCTGCGATCTTCCTGTATCCCAAATCACCTTTCTTCATCACTGACCTGCTGATACATGAGTCTGAAGAAGGGCTTAGGGACTGGCATCTAATTTACAGACTTGAGTTGGACTGCACTGGAATACCTTCTTGATATATAAATACTTCTTGCTATCAAGCTCTCATATATATATATATATGTGTGTGTGTGTATATATATACATATATATATGAGAGTTGCTGGATTTGTTTCTCTAGTAAAGTGACCAAACGTCCGCTTTTTCACAAATTGACAACGTCCCACGGAGTTTTAAAATTAAAATAAATATATTACAATACTATTTTTGCATTCTATAAAATTTTTTGTTGCACCGTATAGGCCAAATTTTTAATCAAGATCCCTCCCTCCACCCAGTCAATGATGTCTGCTTAAAATCTGGTCACTTTATTCTCTAGACAACCCGGTCTAACACACACACTGGTTTTATAAAGATACCATACAGTAAGCACAACACAAACAATATACTCCTCATATTTTAACCAAAAGGGATCCAACAAGTTACCAACAAGGGGGCTTCAAGGAGTTCATGGAAAAATTCAGTTACCTCTGAATTTCGTTTTTCCACAAACCTTTTGAAGGCCTCTCATAACTCACCACAGCCCATTTAGCTAGCTTGAAAAAGAACTGGGGTTAGGTACCGCAATTTCAAATGCCAATTGCCTTTGGAAAACACCAGACCTTACAGAGGCAGGAAGTGTGCCATGGTTGTCACTTTAAGTCAACCGATTTGTTGTCTTTCTTCCCACCAAGGCCTTCCAGGCTAGCTTACCACCTGATTCCACAGCATTGAGCTATTTAGAGTTTCATCTTGGCCATGTAGGCCATTTATTTACTAGAAACTAAGATTAGCAGTTGGCCTTCAGAATCCTTAACAGATGACACTGAAGTACAAAGAAGAAGGCAGCAAGGCCACACGATGATGAAGCCACCGTTAACTGATCGACAGCAGAAGCTGGAAAGAGGGAGGAAGAGTGGCTGGCTTTCTAGAGCCCACAAGTCTGAAAATGTGGTTCCGCTGACAGTACATACACTGGTAAACAACTTCTTCGGAGCCGTCCATTGATCCATTCCTAACAAAAAGTTTAGATGACACACGGCATACTAATTTGCTGACTAAGTGGGCAGAGACCATGAAGAGGCAAAAGGAGAGGAGGCAGCTTTCCAGAAACAGCTGCTCACTCCGTCCTTGAGCCCAGCCCAAAGAACAGGGCGAAAGATGCTTCCCACTTTATCTTTTGTGAGGGCTTTTGTCTTTTAAGTTGTGACTGAAAAAAAAAAGCACAACAAACTATTAATAGTGATTCTAGGAAAATGAACAAAACAAAAGCAAACCAAAAAAACAAGCCTCGCCTTCCGGTCCATTCTGGTTGGACAGAGGAGGGCTGCTCAAGAAGGGTTCAAAGCTGTGATCTTCATAGAAGCAGACACCGGTCCTACCAAGGCCCCTATTTAAGAAGAACTCACTGCCGGGAGTGGATGGTGACCCATGCCAATGGCTGACAGACAAACACGTGGAATGCCATGGAGCTGGTTCTGGTTCACAGCACCCCTAAGACGGAGGACAAGGGCCTCACAGAGTTTCTACGGCTGAAAATCTTGACAGACGCGATCACATTTTTCTTTGGAGGAGCGGCTCTGGGTTCAAATCACCACATGTGTTCTTTTGATTTTTGGTTAGAAATTGAGTGCCTAACTACGAGGTCACCTCGGGTCCTTTGATTGCGGTTACCTCAACGAAGGAGTGTGAAAAATGGCTTGAAATTCCATGACTGACGTTCATTAGATAGCCATCTTTGTCTGGTCATCCTGGAATATCCAAAAGCATGGTAGCAGCCCTTCAAATTTAGAAAGCATGTCACCCATGAGACTCATGAACATGCTAGGAAAGAATCTTACCTCAAATGAACTTACCCCCAAATTTCTGAAAGTCCAACAACATTGGAGTGTTCATCACCCAAGTGTAAAGGGCTAGCTAAGTCTCCGATGTTTGCTCCTCTTAACTGATGCTTGCCTGTTCTTGTTGTTGCTGCTGCTGCTGCTGTGAAGTGTCATCAAGTCAGCTCCAACCCATAGCCACCTTATGAACAACAGAACAAAACACTGCACAGTCCTGCACCATCTTCACAAGTGTTCCTATGCCTGAGTCCATTGATGCAGCCCTGGTGGATCAGGCCATCTTTCCAAGGGATTCCACGTTTTCACTGCCTCTTGACTTTACCAGACATCATCTCCTTGTCCAGGGACTGGTGTCTCCTGACATTATGCGCAAAGTAATTAAGACAGAATCTTACCATCCTTGCTGCTAAGGAGCTTGCTTCTTCCAAGACAGCCTTGTGAAAAATGGGAATTCCAGAATATTTTATTGTGCTCATGTGGAATTTGTACAGGGATCAAAAGGCAGTCATGCGAAGGGAACAAGGGAAGATGCAAGGTTTACAATCAAGAAAGATGTGTATCGGGGTTGTATCCTTTCATCATCCTTGCTCAATTTGTATGCTAAGAAACTAACCAGCAAAGCTGGATTATGTGCAGGAGAATGCAGCATCAGAATCAGAGAAAGGCTTATTAACAAAAAGCTTATTAACAATAACCTGAGGTATGCAGATGATACAACCTTGGTTTGCTGAAAGTGAGGAGGAAGTGAAACACTAACTGAAGATCAAGGACTGTAGTCTTCAATATAGATTACAACTCAGTGTACAGAAAACGCAAATCGCCACAACTAGACCACCAGGGAACATCATGATAAACAGAGGAAGCAGGAAGTTGTGAAGGATCTCATCTTGCTTGGAACAACAGTCCTTGCTCTTGGAAGTAGCAGTCAAGAACCCAAATGACACATTGCCTGGGGTAAATCCCCTGCACAAAATCTCTTTAGAGCAGTGGTTCTCAACCTTCCTAAGACCACGACCCTTTCATTCTGTTCCTCGTGTTGTGGTGACTCACTCCCACCCCCAACCATAAAATTATTTTTGCTGCTACTTCATAACTGTAATTTTGCTACTGTCATGAATCAGGTGACCCCTGTGAAAGGGTTGTTCAACCACCCAAGGGGTTGCAACCCACAGGTTGAGAACCGTTGCTTTAGAGTATTGAAAAGTAAGATATTACTTTGAGGACTAAGGAGTGCCTGACCCCAACCATGACTATATTCAGTATCCTCACAGATTGCTTTGTATCCTCCAGTGACTTAAATTGTGTTCCTGCAAAATATTTTTATTTTTTTGCAAAATGTTTGTGTGTGTGTGTGTGTGTTTGGGGAGACAAAATAGTCTCCAAGGGCAAGATTGGGTCTGTAGAGTGAAGATCAAGTTCATAAGTCTGGTACTAGTCCATATGTCTGATACCAATCTATAAAGTCCTCTTCACATTCACGAAACACGTGCAATGACACCAAATGCAGGAAGATCACAGGTCAGTGGATGGAAGGTCTTGTGGATTCAGTGGCATTGCAAGCATCTCAACACTGGCGTAAGTCCCCATGTGGCTTTGCTGGCTCCAGAGCTCCAGCTTCATGTGTTTTGTCAATGGGAATGTCTCTCAGGGAGTAAGCCGAGAAGATTGATCTTATTCATGGACAAGGTACACTTAAATTATATGTCATAATTTTCAAAGTAGTCATTGATTTTAAACAGCAAGCTGTTGTGCATATAAACCTCCAAAGAAAGAACAAAGAGTGAAGTAGTCTAAACTTATTTTTTTTTTTTTTTGGAAATCATTTTATTGGGGGCTCACAGCTCCTATCACAATCCATCCATCCATTGTGTGGAGCCCATTTGTACAATGGTTAAATCAAGGCATTTTCTTTTTTTTTTTTTAATTCATTTTATTGGGGACTCATACAGCACTCATCATAATGTATACATACATACATACATACATACGTTGTATCAGTAGTTACATCTTTTCTGGGATGGGGTGGGGTTCTTTTTTTTTTTTGATTTGTGAGAAGTAAGCCAGTTTTATAGGGCAAGCAAGCTTAGGCAATTAGCATATCGTGATCTTCAAAATTAACAAGTGAATGGCAGCACAGTTGCAAGTCCGGCTTCAGAGGCCAGGGCTGTTTACAGTTACAAAGGCGACAAACTACAAACCCCAGGCAACAAACTGCAACAGAGTTCAGGCATATTGGCCTGTAGCCAGGTCAAGCATGTCTGGGCCGGCCGGCTCCTCACAGGTCCCCCTTTTTTATTTTTTCAAGTAATATCCTCCCGGGAACTCCGCCTGTCTTAGGTTGTCAGGACACACACTCAGTCCTTACCCGTCATCGGTCAATGGCCTTCTAATGTCACCATGGCCTGTCTTAGGTTGGTAAAGAGTGCTCCTGATCTGACCCATCATTGGCTGTCAAATTCAGCTCACAGAGGCAGAGGGTCTTATCACATACTAGTCGTGTGTGCCACTCTGTTCGAGATCACTCATCTCCAAGCGACAATAATGATCTTGCATGGGCCTTGCTTGAATGGTCTCAATCTGTTACTTAATAAATGCCATGAGGTTGTTGAATAATACTGGCCGTAATGAAAGCAAAAGCAATAAACTAACGAGGGGGCCCCAAAGTGGCAAGAGGTAAGGCAGCAGTCCATTGAGCCCGGTCCACAGTGGATCGGTGGTCAACTCCTTTCTTCTCTTCTCCGAGTCTTCTTGCAGCC
>PVJH01001901.1:0-187568 GCA_004026705.1 Nesogale talazaci
AAATAGGGGGGGGGGGACAAAACAAACATATATCACTGTGTGCACACATCCCCAAGGTATCCATTGAGGACATGTAGGAGCATGAGCAAGGGTGGTGAAGAAAGCAGATGGCCCAGCTATCAAAAGATAGAACATCCGGGGTCTTAAAGGCTTGAGCATAAACAAGCAGCCATCTAGCTCAGAAGCAACAAAACCCACCATAAGAGAAGATCATTTGCCTGTGCGATCATGAGGTGCTGAAACAATCAGGTATCAAAGAACAAAAATCAAAATCAATGGACCAATTGACTCCCGATATCACTGAAGACAAATGGATACAGAAGCAAACAGAGTAGAAGAAACAATGGTACCCAGCTAACAAATGATTGAATGCCTGGAATTTCAAAGACTTGAAGATAATCTAGTCACCATTCAGCGCAGAAACAGCAAAGTCCACATGGAGGAAGCACACCAGCATGCGTGATCAAGAGGGGCCGAAGGGAGCAGGTATCGAACACCAAAGAACAAGAATCACATCATTACAAAGGAGGAGGATAGCAGGGTGGGGACCTAAGGCCCACTAGTGGGTAATTGGTCGCCCCTTTATAGGGGAGTCACGGGGAGGAGACAGACCAGTCAAGGGGCAGCTGGGCAGTGATGATGCATACAAGTTTCCTCTAGTTCCTGAAGCCTTCCTCGCTCCTCCCCCCCCAACTATCATGGTCCCAACTCTACCTTGCAAATCCAGATGGACTGGAGAAGTCACACTAGCATGGAGGGGAGCTGGAGATATGGGGAAACCAGGATGGACGGGCCCCTTTGGGCCAATGGTTAGATTGGAGATACTAGAAGAGTGGAGAGAAGGTGGGGTAGAGAGACGGAACCAACAGCAAGGATATACACACAAGCTCCTATTTGAAGGATTGGCATCAAAGGAGTGGGTTGGGGGAGAGGTTGGGCAGTGTAAGATATGACAGAACAATAACTATGTATAAAGTATTAAGGGTTGGTGGGGAGGAGACACCAGGGGAAGAGATGGAAAAGCTGATACTAGGGGCTTAAGGGAAAAGGTGGAAGATTGGAGAACAATAATAGAAGTGGACATGTGAGGGTGCTTGACACAGTATGCTTATTTATATATTGTGAAAAACGATGTATGAGGCCCCAATAAAATAATTTAAAAATTAAGAAAACATTTTATTAGGAGGTGTTATAAATGTTATTACAATCCATAGTTCCATTAGATGCAGCATAGTTGGACAATTACTGCTACCATCATTTTAAAAACATTTGCTTTTTCTTGAATGCCTTGATATCAGCTCCCCTTTTTCCCTCCCTCACTCTATCACCCCCTTGAACCCTTAATATATTATGTATTATAATTATTTTGCTTTTTTGTCATAACTTACACAATCCAATGAATTCCTTCACCTAAAACTCTGTTGCTTATTCCCCTCCTGTGAGGTTGCACAGTCCGCATTGCTATCAGTTCCCCCTTCTCCCATGCCCCCTCTTTCCTTCCCTAACCCTCAGGAAGCCAATACTTTGAGGAGTTTAATCTATCTTGAATTTCAGGTACTGAAAGATCTTATTTGTACATATGTACACACGTAGATCCAGCGAGATTAGTGAGGTTAAACTAAGGCCATAATAGAGGTAGAAGGAAATTTTAAAGAACTAGAGGATAGTTATGTGCTTCATTAGTGTAGACTGCACCCTGGTTATATCATATTGCCCTTCTATGAGGGAATGTCCAATTATCTTACAGGTGGGTTTGAAGTCTTCCCTTTGTCCATGCTCTTTCATGTCAATTTGATTGCTTGATTTTGGACTTCCAATACCTGCTTCCTTCAACACCTCATGACCACATAGGCTGCATGTAGGCTTTGTTGTTTCCATGTTAGATGGATGCTTGTTTAATGTCAAGCCTTTAAGACCCTAGATGCTATATCTTTTCATAACCACTGGGCACCATCAGTTTTCTTCACCACTTTTTCTCAATGCTGTGTCTTCCACAATGGTGTTTTCCTTTTTAAAACTGTTTTATTAGCACTTCATTCACACATCATATAACTCAATATGAACTAATTGTTCTTAGGTTAGGGTTACGTTTAAGGTGTAAGCCTCAAATTCATTCATATATTTATGGTTTATATACATATCTCTGGTTCACTTTAGAAATATCATTATTTGTTTATAATAGAAAGCAGTGTAAATCATCCCCATGCAGTTTAAAGTAAGTCTATGGAGTATTTTGCTCATTTTACTGCTATCCAGTCAATTATTACTCATAGTAGCCACATGGGACAGGGTAGAACTGCCCCTTTGGGTTTCTGAATCTTTAATGTTTATGGGCGCAGACAGCCTCATCTTTTGCCCATAGAGTATCTGGTGGGTTCAATCTACTGACCTGTGGTTAGCAGTTCAACGTGTAATTCAATATGCCACCAGGACTCCATAGAACTATTCAATATTTCAACTGAAAGCTTAAATATTTCTTTGTTTTTTCAAGTTGAAAATTGCTAAGTATTTTCTGCTTCCCTGGTTCTCCAACTCCATTTCTTTGCATATTATATTATTGTAACACATTTTCTCCAGCCACTCTCTGAGATCTTTCTCTTCAGATATTTTACTTAACCATTTCTTACCCTTTAATATTAAACATATTAAATCTATCTGCTTGGTGCAATATCTAGGTTACTTTTATGTGTATATATTGATTATATTTTCCCTATACTGATAGTCAGTCATATTTTTCTGCTTTGTGTGTGTGTATGTGTGTGTCTCATCGTTACTCATTGCATGACATTTTGCTTAAAGGAACAGTAGATACAGAGCAAAGCAACACATTTTGCTTATTTTCTCCAAAGAGGGCACACTGTTTTTCCTGGCAGAAAGTTAAAATGAATGATCAATTAGTTAGATGATTCAGATCATTCCATTGGCCTGAGACAAAGCTTTAATTAATTTGAGTTTTTCAAATGAAGTAACCCAAATCTCTCTTGCTCCCTCATCCCAATACTCAGCTTGCTACCCTGCCCCTGTGGGAGGATTGATTCTTTGAGTTCATCAGAATGGGGTCTAGGAAGGGCTTGGTTTCAATTAATATCTGGATTAATCCTAACTGCTGCACACTACTATAAGACCCGTCTCTGCTTTTCAGCTTCGCCTTCATACCTGCTTACTCAGCAACATACTTGTGAACACCGACTTTTGGGCCAAGTGATTTATTATTGCATTTGGGACCCCTGTAGATTTCCATCTATCCAGCCAGCCCACATTGTCACTGAAAGTTCTCCTGGTTCATCCTTGTTCTAGCAAAGTGTCCCCGCTTATGTCAGGTTTACTTCTCCACTTGTACATACCCATCAGACAATCAAAATACATCCCACCTTCAGCCTGTCCAATGGCATAACAGAAAACTCCCTGTATTTTACCTGGACTTATAACAGGTAAATAATGGATTGATCACAAAAGTAATGATGAATACAAGATTCATTAAGAAGTTTCACTTTACTGCAGTATTCCCTTTATTTGGTATTTGATTCTGGCAACAATCGGGACAGAAATCTTTTACAGCTTGACAGACCTTAATCAGCAGTAGATCTCCATTACTTTCATAGCCTGTATTGCATTATTAGTTAATTATTGCTTCCTGCACTTCCATCCCCATTCAATGGTTTGTGAATTTCATAAGAAAAAAATGAATGTCTGCTTTTGTTCAATAAAGTACAGCCAGTTTTTTTAATATCTGAGGAAACTTTATTTATGAAACATGAAAAAGAAAAGATTCTCTGCACTGTTGCTTCTGACTCATGATGATGCCACGTGCGTATCAGAGTGGAACTGTAGGCTAGAGAGTTGTTTTTTTCCCCAATGACTTTACTGGGGGCTCTTACAACTCTTATAACATTCAATACGTCATTTATATTAAGCATATTTGTACATGCTGCCATATTCATTTCCAAATATTTTCTACTTGAGTCCTTGGTATAAGCTCCCTTTACCCCTTCCCCTTTTTCCCATTTTTTTAATGAATCATTTTACTGGGGACTCATACAACTCCCATCACAATCAATACATATGTCAATTGTATGAGGCCACATTTGCACACTTATTGCCATCATCACTCTCAAAACATCCCCCCACCACTTAGGCCCCCAGTGCCAGCTCCCCAAATTCCTCCCCTCCCCTCCCCCATGAGTCCTTAATAGTTTACAAATTGCTATTATTTTTCATATCGTACACTGTCCAATGTGTCCCTTCACTCACTTCCCTGTTGTCCGTGCCCCAGAGAGGTTATATGTAGATCCCTGTAATTGCTTCCCCTTTTCTATTCCACCATCCCCCTACCCTCCCAGTATCACCACTCCCACCACTAGTCCTGAGGAAACATCGGTCCTAAATTCCCCATGTTTCCGGCTCCAGTGTACATCCCCTGTTCTAGCTGGATTTATCTGGTAGAATTGGGATCATGGTAGAGGGTGGGAGGAAGCATTTGAGAACTAGAGGGAAGTTGCATATTTCATTGTTACCACACTGTACCTTAACTGCCTCATCTACTCCCTGCAACACCTCTGTAAGAGGATGTCACTTCACCCATTGATGGCTTTGGGTCCCTAATCTGTACTCCCCCTCATTTATAATGATATAATTTTAGTTCTTTGATGACCGACACTGGATCCCTTCAACATCTCATGGTCACACATGCTGGTGTGCTTCTTCCATGTGGTCTTTGTTGCTTCTGAGCTGGATGGCCACTTGTCCCCCCAATAATATATAAAGTTTTAATGAAATTTTATTTATTTATTTTAAAAACATTTTATTGCAGACTCTTATAGAATCCATACATCAGTTGTATCAAGCACATTTGTAGATATGTTGTCATCATTATTTTCTATTGAGCACTTCCTATCAGCTCCTCTTTTTTACCTCCACTCCCTCCCCCACCTTCATGCTTCCTTGATAAATTATATTTTTTATTATTTTCATATCTTACACTGACTGCTGCCTCCCTTTCCCCATGGTTTCTGTTGTTTGACTCTCTGTGTGGGGTGTGTGGTAATTTTTGATCATTGCAATTCATTTCCCCATCCTCCCCTCCTCTCTCTACCTTTCCCCTGTCCTCCTGGCATTGCTACTCCCATTCCTGTTCCTGGACTTGTGTTGTGTGCTCTTATGTCTTATCTGTCCCTGTGCACATGCTCCAGTCTAGGATGCAGTGAAAAGCAAGACTGGAGTCATGAGAGTGGGGAATTGAGGAAGTCTCAAGGAACTAGAGGAGTATTGTGTGTTTCATCAGTTTTACCACACTCTGACTGACTCATCCCTTCCTTGTGATTCCTTTGTGCAGAGATGTCCCATTGTCTACAGATAGGCTTTGGGTTTCTGCTCCAACTGCCCTTGTTCTCAACAATATGTTTTTTTTGGGGGGAGGGCAGTTTCTGATGTGTGTTACCCAGTTCCCATCAACACCTCATGATCACACAGGCTGGTGTGCTTCTTCCATGTGGGCTTTTTGCTTCTCTGCTAGATGGCTGCTTGTTTAACTTCAAGTCTTTAAGAATCCAGACACTATCTTTTGATAGCCAGATACCATTCGCTCTCTTCACCACATATACTTATGTACTTGTTTTGTCTTTAGTGATGGTGCTGGGGAGATAGGTATCATAGAATGTCAGGTTGTTAGAAGAAAGTGTTCTTACATTGAGGGAATGCATGAGGTCTGTCCACAACCTTAATGTATTGCTGTATAAATATATGTACATGGATCAATACCTCAATTTTTATGAATTAATGTACTTACATACATATGCACCAATGCTTATCCTCTATTCATATCTTTGCTTCCTAGATCATTCCTCTGCTTCCTTTTATCGTCTCTTGCCCCACGCTCATGCTTACCCTTCTTAGTAATTCCTCTCAGCTAGATTGCTTTTGCTCCAACACCCCCAGGATCTCTATGTCCTTGTTGTGGTTGAATTTAATTCCCCAGTTGTTCCCTGTCTATGACGCTGTTTGCTCACCACTTGCTTCCCCCTCCTCCTTCTCCCTTAGTCCCTCCAGAATCACAGGTCTTGTTGCTTTCTCCTCTAGCTTGCTTCTTACGTAAATAGACAACCCAACAATAATAGAGACCAAACAAAAAGAAAACAAAAGTTTGAAAAAGAGAAAAATAATCCCCATAAATCTAGGTCTATCTGCTGACCTTTGTAACTGTCTCCTCACTGATCCCGGGGAGAGCTGCCCCGCCTAGTCTGAAGTCTATTTGGGGGATGCTTCTGAGACCGTGTCTTTTCTTTGCTCTCATTGCTGTACCTTTTATGTTCTTGGTTTGCCCCGCTGCAGGGGAATTCAGACTGAACTAACACCCTACCATGTGCCCCACGTTTGGTTCTCTAGCTCAGTGTGTTCCAGTAAGGGTACAACATGTCTTGAGCTGTTGTTGGCCCTACAGTCTTCTCTGTGACTTAGCTCAGTTCAGGGATGTCACCCTCTGAGCTTGGTGTGCCAATGTGGAGTCTAGACCATCCCTTTCTCTTTTTCCTTCTTGGTTTGCTTCTGCATGGGGGTGTCATGCCTACTTCTCTCCCCAACCTGTAGGTTAGTGTGTTGTCCTTTATAGTGCATACATCTAGGGAGGGGGTCCGTTTGACACTGAGTGGGACTGGCCCTGTAGCCCAATCTTTTCATGAATTTCTCCATGTGTTTACAATGTTCTCTAGGTTAGGTGCCCATGGTGGTTTCTGTGTGCACACTCCCAGTTTTGTGGAGACATAAATAATACTCTCCCCCTGGAAGTTAATGTCCTGCTCCCCTGTATAATCTTCTCTCATTCTCACTCCCCCTTTTCTCCCTCACCCTTCCCTCCCATCTCCATATTCCCCCTTCTTTGTGTTGAAATAACATGTACCTCCTTAGGGTTGGTCCTACCTACACCCAACTGCCTATATCTCAACCTGTATAGTTTGAGATAAGTGGATTTTCTTCTATACCCACTGTACAGTTAGTTAGTCTTATAAGAGGGATACAGGGCCTATATCCATTGTCTGGTAGATGGAAGATGAAAGCGTTATTATCAAGCTTCTGGTCTAAGAGGTGGGAAGGTAGTTGGATAAGCCCACACAGTCCTACAGCTGCTCACAGTTGAGAAATGTGTCGTGCATCCCTGTTGCTTTGATTGGAAAAGACTGCCAAAGTCTAGGTTTTTCACCTTCATCAGAACTTAGAGAAATCATCACATTTGTATGAAATCATTCATTTGGCCTCCTCTTTTTGATCCACTGAGTCATCTTCTCCCTATGATCAGACACAGCTGGGCCATGCAGGTGGGGGTGATTGGCTGGAGGTGGGCAACACTTCTAGAAAGATTGATGGTTTGGCTGACTGCAACATCTGAGACTGAAGACACTCCCAGATGCTGAGGAGGCTCTGTTGAGTTGGGACTACCGAATCCAGTCATTAGAGGAGACAAAGCCAGGGTGAGGAAAACATATACCTCCAGGCGCAGAAGTGTTTTTAGTCAATCTTTAGCAACAGCAAGAGCATTATCACTGGGCCTTGCACTCCACAATAATTTTTAAGCAAGCTTCACTTCTGAAGCAAGTGTTCTTACTTTTCTATTGAGCAAATGAGGGTAAGGGATTAGAGAGATTAAGTCTCTTGTCAAAGTCACACAGCCAAGGAGTGGTGGAGTCAGGACTTAATACTCAGGCAAAATGCAGTCCAAGGTCATTCATTGCTATCTCCTCTGTGATAGGCACAATAGGAGCCCTTTACAAACATTACTTCTTACTTTGAAAATATGCTACTTATATATAGGGATGTTAGGTTCAGAAAAGGTAAGTAATTTGCTTAGTGTCACAGCGAGAAAGCGTATGAATTAAGATTTGACTACAGTTCAGTAATTCTAAAATCAAGAGTGCATCTGTTCTAAACTGGGTATTATTCATTCACACACAATCATTCCACCTTTCCTTTGCTACGTCTGAAGCGTCTCCTGATGCTTGATCTCTATGAACTGTACCAGCAAGGCTCTTGACTCTGGATGTATTCACCCGTGAGGGGAGTTGGAGACTTGAAAGAGAAGACGGTGGAATATCGTAGATTGAATTGTGTTCCGACTCTCCGGCAAATGACCACAATTCCCAGTATCATGTGGTTTCTCCCATTTTGTGACCCAATGCAATTGTCCTCCATTTTATGTTATAAATACTTGCCTCTCTATGTTAATGAGGGAGAATTAATGTGGGATGTGTAACTTGAGCCACAGCCTTAGAAGAGGGAACAACTCAAGTTACACCCTGACTCAAGTCTTACTTTTACCCATGGGCCACTCTTCCTCAAGACACAGTCTTGTTTGAGTTACGCTTTTTATTTTCTAAGAGGTAAAAGAAGTGGAGTAGAGCAGGAAAGGAACTTGTGACCACTAAGACATCAGGATGGGGACCTGAGCACATCCTCTGGACCTTGGGTCTCCCCTAAACCCAGGGGAATGTTTATGACAGCACACATGAAGATCTTCAAGGAATGCTGAGCTCACATATGGTGAAGGGAGATGAGGACATTCCTATAGAGTTGACCCTGAAAGAAGTTCTTCTCTGAGCACTGGATCTTCTCAAGAGCAAGAGTAGACACTTCTGTTTGTTGAAGCCATCTACATTGACTAGCAGACAGAACCTTTATGAGTTTGGTTTCTCCCTATTTTGGTGGGGTTTTAAGAAAGGTTACATTCCTGTTGATAGCTTCTGGTAAAAGAAACAGACGGATAGTTCGAGTCCTGTGGGGAAAGGGGTTTGAATAAAGAGCTATGAATGGAGAAAAAAAAAAGGAAACAGACACAATAAATAACAAGCCAGTGGCTGTCAAGTTGATTCTGACCCACAGTGATCCCATGGGTCAGAACAAAACTGCACTGTAACCTTTAGACAGCAGATCATCAGGATTTGTTTTGAGGTGCTTCTTGGTGATCTGAACAGGCATCCTTTCAGTTAGTGACCCAGAAACTAAGCATTGGTGCCACCCAGGAACTCTACCATGCTTCTCCTTGGCAGCCTCTTTTCTAGGTTTCTAGGTTTCAGGACTCTGATGACAATGTCTTCCCTTCCCATTTAGGGAATGGTTGGATGAGTAACAGCTTCCTGTTGTTGCTCCTGCCTGGGTATCTCTGCATGCCCCATGGGTTCCCTCAACCCTTACCACTCCTGTGTGCCCACCCTAATTCTCTCATTAAAAATGCTCTCCAAAAAATAAATCCCAGCTGAGTGAGCTTCTCTTTCCTGCCAAGGACCCCCTACTGATCCACTTTCTCATCAGAGAACCAACATTCAGGCAGTAAGGTTTCAAAAGTCAGCTTGGCTTGGAGCCTGTTTTTGTGAAAACATTCCAGTCCTTCCAGAAAAGCAGCCCCACCCTTGCTTTCTCTCCTTGTTTCTCTGCAGCTCGCTATGGGCTGTCTCTAGGCACTGCATGCCAGCCCAAGCACCCGTCTCCTGGGGCTGGCGGATGTGTGGCATTTCCGGGCATCTGCGTCTTTCAAGCCACCCTGCTGCTTCACTTTTGTCGCATGGATCACGGAGGCAGCTGAGAGCAGATACAATTTAATTAGGCTTGTTCTGGGTGTCAGTGGGAAGGAGAAGGACAGATGTCTCTGTGTAGCTGTGGGAGCTGTTCCTACTTGAAGGATGATGTGTGAGTGGGCTTGTTGGGTGGGAGACTTTGGAAGAACAACTTTCCAGCCTGTCTGGGTCAAGTGGGGGTAAGCGCTGGCCAAAGATCTCATCCCAGGAGGAAGTCTTGGTTCACAACCTGCATTCATTTCTAGGCTTGCCACCAGACAGGTCTGGTACATTATAGTCATCTAACAGGACTGGATGCATGGGTTAAGATTGGAGAGTGGGTGGGTGGTAGGGACCTGCAGTGAATTAAGATTGATGAGAAGGGTTCTTGGCAGACGATGGGTACTCACTCCTTCTTTCTTTGGCTGAGAAAGGAGAAGGAGAGGAAATAACATTTATAATACTCGTTAACTGACAGACCCTGTCTGGTGTGTCATGTTTCATGGGGTCCTCATGAACACCTCAGAGGTGGGTGGGCATATATCTAATTTACTGTTGAAGAAACTAAGGTTCAGAGAGGTTATGTGATATGCTCAAGGCCACACAGCTGGAACCAGCAGAGTCCAGATGTGACCAACTCTAGAGTCCTGGCTCTGTCCCCTCCATACACATCTGTGTAAATGATGATGGCCAATTGGCAAAACTTCTAAAGATCAGGCAGCCCTTTCATATTCCTCTGTGTTCATTTCATAGGCAGGTGAGGCTGCCTGCCAAGTAGCAAACACTCCACACATTCTTCAAGTCCTAGAATATCTAAGTCCTTAGACATTATCCAGTGTATCCTCATCTTTTATTATCCAGATAAGGTAACCAAGAATCAGAGAGAGAGAGAGAGAGAGAGAGAGAGAGAGAGAGAGAGAGAAGAGGGGGGGGGGGAGCAACTGGAGGTTACATAGAGCACTGAGCAGAGCTAAGTCATTTCTATGTGTGTGTCAAATTACTCAGAGTAATCCTGTAGGACAGGATCGCACAACTTCCATAGGATTTATTAGGGTGTAATAACTTTAAGAGTGGAGGCCAGGTCTTTCCTCCTAGGGAGTTGCTGGATGGGTTTGAACAGCAGACCTTTCAGTTAGAAGCCAAGTGATTAACCACCAAGGGCTTCACATAATATGTGGGATGTTCTTCCGTCCTCCTTCCTACAACCTAGTCTTCTTGTGTTCTTTGTCCGTATCACATCTAGAGTTCCTTTTCTTTTTCTGCATACTCATTAGACTATCATTCTGCAGGCCAGAACGTTGTGGAACAAATGTTTATTTGTTTAAAAGGTTTTCATCATTTTCAAATGTGGGTAGATAGGTCACCTGTTTCAAGCCTCACTGTATTCAATGATCTTTCCTTCTGGCTCAGAAGTCACTATAAATCTCTTGAGTTTCTTGGTCTATGATATGGAAATAGTAAGACTTGCTTCAGAGAGCTGCTGTGATGGTCAAACAGATGATGGATGAATGTGGGTTGTTTAGAGAAGAAAAGGAAAAGATAAACATATTCACACACACACACAGAGCTTGAGATTTACTTCAAGGAAATGGCTCATGCTGTTGTTTATAGAGACTAGCAAATCTCAGGTCTATGGGCCAGATGTCAGGGTGGGGGCTTCTCCTGACTTACATAGCTCCAAGGAATGATAAGTTCAAAGTCAGCAGGTCAGATGGATGACGGCTGGTGCACAGGGTCCAGGTGGCTGAAAAATCCCAAGGTAAAGGCGAGTTGGATGCAGGAGCCAGAATGAGCCAGAATCTGCTGGAACATCCATTCATATGCTATAGGAAGGTATATAACTCAAAGCAACTTACTTCCAACTGTTTGGCATCTCATAACAGATCTCATCATGGAAGTCATCACATTATATTAGATAAATGATCATTACACAACTGTCAAATTGCACCCTCCCCTACTAGCAAAACCACTGAGAATCATGGCTCAGCCAACTTGATAAATAACCTTAACCCTCACTGGCTTCCACATCCCAAAGGACCTAGGGACTCTCTTAATACTGATTCTAGAACCGCAGTATCCAATATGGCACCCGCCCACCATATGTGAATGTGGTAGTTTCAATTTGAGTGAATGAAACATAGAAAATTAACAATTCAGTTCCCCAGTTGCACCAGAGCACAGTTCAAATGTTAACAACCACACTGACTGAGAACATTCTTATCTGTTGCAGAACATGCTTCTAGAAAATCTGACCATGCTACATTGGCCAAATAAAAGTGTTTACCTAATCAAACCCACAAATCCACCGAGAAAGAAACAAAGGTCTACTTAAGCACAACTGCCTGTGAGTCAGTGCCCTGACTGCTCAGACAGTGACTTGGGTTTTTTCAGTAACCGATGGACCCTCAGTATTTGAAACAGCTGCTCAGAATGTTTCCAGAAAGGGCAGGAAGGTGAAGTCACCTCTGCTGGATCCGTAAGTTACTCGTTGATGGTTCCCTGAGAGAAGGAGGCTGTCGTCTGCATTTCCACTCTCATTAGAAAGGTCTGTTGTAGTGTGGTGGTGTAAAGAACAGCTGTAACTCTGAGATTCTTTGCTTAAAATCCCAGAGAGTGGCCAAAATTAGAGCTATGCTATTCGTTGGCCTCTCGTTGGCTTGTTTAAGATTTATATCCAGTAATGCATTAGCATAGAGCCTAGCCCTAATAGGGGCTAAATAAAATATTAACTGCTATTTTTCTTGTGGCTAGTTACTGTCAAGTTGACTCCAACTTATGTAAAGCAGAATGAAATGTTGCTGAATCTTGCATGAGCATCATGATCATTGGTATACTTGAAGCCATCACGGCAGAAACGTTATTTTGAGTAGCTTCCAACCTAGGGGACTTGTCTTCCAGCACCCTGTGGGACCGTATTCTCTTGTGATCTACAGGGCTTTTATTGACCAAACCTGGATAGCCAAAACTTCCTTCCTTTCTGCTTTAGTCTGGAAGTTCCACTGTCTACCATGGGCAACCCTGCTGGTGTCTGAACTACTGCTGGTACAACTTCCAGTCTCCTAAGAATCCATGAGAGCCACTACAGTATGGAAAACTGTCAGACAGGTCGTGGTAAGTTTAGGGAGTGGTGATTTAGTCGCAAGATTTTCCAATAGTCTTACTGGAGTGGCACAGTTGTGATCTGAGAGAATCGCAAAAATCTGCTGCAGGGCTTGCCCATCCTCTGCCTTCATTCATGATTTGACCTTGCAACTATTTCCGGGATGTTAGCAGGCATGTCTGAGGAGAGGCTCTTCCTTCACCTTCCTGGAGAGTACACCTTACAGGCAGCTTTTGGAAATGGAGAGGCTGGGAGCCTTTTGTCTGAGTGGATGGGGGCCCTAGAAGGTGCTGTCCCTTCAGGGTCAGATCTTCCGCAGGGGCTCCCAGCGCATCCTGTCTTCATTTTTCTCCTGGTCCTGTACGTAGCGCAGCAGGAACTTAGGTTCTTGGATAGAGGCTAGAAGCTCCTATAGTCAGACCCCAGCAACAAGTCTGCAATAATTGTAAGAGTCAGCTGTTCCCCAGTCCAAGGCATCTAGGGAGCAGCAAAAGAGGACATTCTTTTCCATCTGTGAGCACATCAGCTGCATGAAGTGTTGCCAAACCAAGTCAGAGTAGATAGGAACAGACACATGTGTGAATTCACCTCCATGGTCTTATGGATCACTCAGCCCATCAGAAATAGAAGGAGCAGACCAACCAACCCTCCATCAGGGGTGGTTGAGAGGCATGGTACAGAGCAGTGGTTACCTACTGTCACTCTCGTGGTGGCATCTCATAGGAAGCCTAGAGGGTTTCCAAGATTACATTGTCACAGAAGTAGATTCAAACCATGGACTTTTGATGGGCAGATGAATGTTTTAACCTCCTCATGAGCAGAACTGCTCTTAGGTTCTGCAAGACTACATTTGTATGAGATCAGGTAAACTCATCTTTTGCTCATTGAGCTGGGTTCAAATGACCAGCATTATGGTTAATCATCGCATCACTAGGGATCCTTAGAATGAGTTTAAGTCTTTGTTGTATTTCTATTGTTGTCTCCCCTGTCCATGTATTCAACACACATTCATTGAGCATGCAGAAACATCTACCTGCATCCCTTTTTCAACTGTACAATGGGGATCCTATTAGAACCTAATCAATGTTCAGGGGCGGAGCAGCCAGGAGATCACAGGCAAGTGGCATGGAGTAAATCTGCTGCAGGAAACTTTTTTAGAGTACTGAAACACAAGGATGCTACTTTGAGGATTAAGATGCCCCTGAGCCCAGTCTTGGTATTTTCAGTTGTCTCATGTGCATGTGAAAGTTGCACATTGAGTAAGGAAGACCAAGGGAGAACCGATGTATTTGAATTCTGGTGCTGGTGAGAAATATTAAAAGTACCAAGATCAGCTAAAAGGATACGTGGATCTGTGTTAGAGTACGGCTCCTTAGAGGCGAGCATGGCAAGACCTCGTTTGACATACTTTGGATGTGCTATCAGGTGAGGTCAATCCCTGGAGAAGGGCATCATTTTTGGTAAAATAGAGGGGCAGTAAAAAAGAGGAGGAAGCCCCTCTGCCCCCTCCCCAGCCCCCGGCCACCCCGCGCCAGAGAATGCAACCAGAGACTCAGGCATAGGAACAATTGTAAAGATAGACCAGGACCAACAGTGTCCAGTGTCTGTTGTGCACTGGGTCCCTCTGGGTCGGAACAGACTGGCTTACACCTATCAAAATCACCTTCCGTGCCTCCCCCAGTGCTAGTCTACTGCATCATCTTTTTCTCTGTCCAGAACAGTGCAGGCTATTGTCCTCGGAAATTTTCTTGGATCCCTGTCTCTGTTCCAGTCTTCTTTAACGCACTTCCAAGGTCACAGGTCACTACTTAAACCATTTATTGTGACTCACGGTGACCCTATTTGTGTCAGAGTACAAGTATACTACAGAGGATGTTGGATGAAGCCAGAACTTTTCCACATTATACTCCAAATATTAAGCAAACTACTTACCAGCATTTGGTGTGCAAGTTAGTTATTCTCCCCGAAACTCCCAGTTATCTAAGGCCTTTGTGTTGTCTCACAATAGAACTAGCTCTCCTGCTATTAGGATGATGGCTCGCTCCCCTCAAGGCCTGTGGGATTCAAGAGCCATTGTTAATGGCCCTAGCCTGATGAAAATGTTTATCTACCCCCACAGGTTAAGGTCTGGTCTTTTCACTCTCCTCTTCACCTAGTCATGTAGGCATTCCTAAGACCACTCCCCTTATCACCATATAGCCCTAAGACAATTGTCTCCTGTGATGTATGTCCTTGCCTGTAATTGGGGGTCTGGCTTGGCTCCAGAGGGTATATAGGGATTGGACATAGGGTAAAGGGGGTGCCAGCTTGCCTCTCTCCAGCCTACCTCTCTCCTGCCTCTCTTTCCACATGGACTATCTAGTGGGGCGGAGGTGCGCATGCATGATGAAACATAACTCCTATTGTTCTTTTCTCTCTTATGATCTCTGTATCATTGTTATAGTAAATAATAATTACTGCTGCACAACTGACTGTTGAACCCTTACTGTGAGTATATCAGAAACCAGCCACTTCTGATACAGAATGCTTGCAATGGATCCTGTTTTGGGAGGGATTTTGCCAAGTCTTTCTTTTGAGGAACCTCTGGGTAGGTAGACTTGAACCTTCAACTTCATGGTTAGCATAAAATGGGTCAACGAGTTGTACCACCCAGAGACTCCTTCTCAAACACAACTGTCACCCTAATTATGGAGTTATCTGCTTGCCTGTCTCCCCTCAAGCCTGTGAGCGTTGAGGAGGACAGAAGCTATACTGTATCCACTTCATTTGCTCAGACCTTTGCCTGATGTACTGTCGAGGGGTGATGCAGAGGCCCTTTGGGTGCAGACAGATTCTGTGTGAGAGTGGACTTGTCCGCAGGGTTTTCTTGGCTGTACAATTTATGGAGGCAGATCCCCAAGTCTTACTCCCTAGGAGTCACTGGGTGGGTTTAAACCACCAACATTTTAGATAGAGGACACATGCTTAACTTCTGGGGCCACCCAAACGCCTTAGTACCAAACCCACTGCCATCAAGTCCACCCTGACTCATAGTGATTCTATCTGGGGCTTCCGAGACTGTCAGTTTTTCCGAGACCAGGCAAGCTCAACTTTTTCCAGCTGGCGGGTTGGTTTGAGTCACCAGCTTTTCGAGAAGGGCCCAGCGCCTAACCCACAGGGATCCTTAGGTGCATGCACGCCAGATGCAGAATACATATCTGCTGCCTGAAAGGGGAACTGATGTAGCTCCCCGAGGACAGAGCCATGTCTTCCCTTTGTACCCTCTCCTACCACCCCCTCTCCTGCCGTGCCTGGTGCACACCGAGAGACCAATAAATGCTTATGGAATAAATGATTATTTTAATTACTCAATGAGTCACCACAGGGTTCCTTAAATAGCACTTATTCCAGTGCATTTAAATGTTCATTTATAAATAATTAACCATGTCACCAGGAAGCTTGGAGAAAAGAGACATGCAGAGTGAGGAGAAGTCACAGAAAAAAACAAAACCCATCTAAGCGTCAAGGAGAGGCCAGGCAGTGGACAGAAAGGAATGATCAACTTGGTGTCCAATGGACAAGGACCAGAGCATAACTAAGTGTAGGACAACAAGGCCTCATGGTCGTCTGCAAACTTGAGCAGCATTTTGGCCTTGCTCACTTTGGGGGATGACCCGGAGGGGAATTGAGACAGTCTTCTTGGGTTGGGCACACAGTAGTATGTGTGGATCTCATTTTTAAGAAATTTATCATCATAAGAATGAATTTTGGTTGTACCATTGATCAACATTCTTGGAGCACCAGGACTTTAGCTGCCATGCGTGCGAGACAGAAGCTCAGGCTAGATAAATGAATGATGAAGTGAGAGCCTTGAGCGTAAGCCAGTCTCAGCCCTGCTCCCAGCTGAGCCCTAGGTAAGGACAAGGACATGCAGCCCTCCGCTGTACCACACGAAGCAGAAGAACCTTCCCATGGAGCCCAGTCAAGTACAAGATTTTGACGAATGAAATCAAGGCTGTTTGGGAGACTATGTTTATAATGATAACTGCAAAAATAAGATACACATACTTGAGAATACATCATGCAAATGTACACTGCCATGCTCATACTACTTTTAAAAGGTACATCTAGAGGAAGTTACAGAACTTGGGAAAGCTACTGGGATATGGAGTTTCTGGGAGCTGTACACAATTAATCACTTGTGGATTAATCTTGTGGATTCTATGACCAGCCCTGGTGGTGCCGAGCAGAACTGTCCTCCACAGAGGCTTCTGATGGCTGCACCCTTTCTGATGCAGGCTGTCAGGATTTCTTGCCAGATGCCTTGGGTGGGAGGGAGGGTCACCAACTTTCCGTTAGTAACCTATCTGTGCCACTCTGGTGGCTTTGAATCTGAGTTTGAATTTGACCCCCTTCCTAGCAGGCTTGCCTCCACACTCATCTACAATTACCAGCTCCTCTAGCTCATCTTCTGCTGCTGCCCAGGAGCAGGGGGCCTGTCCAGGGGCTGTGCTCACAATAGGAAGAGCTTTTGGGCAGAGGCCACCTGGTGAGTACCTTTCGTGCATGCCTTGATTTCCTCTGTGAGCTACACACCTCAAAGCAGCCTCAAAGCTCCGGCTCTGAGCTGCCCACCAACACTGTGCCTGTTGTCCTCTCATCCTGCAGGAAGCAGACGTGGGCAGTGCCGGTTCCTGCACAGTGATGGTGGGCAGCTCTCCTCCCTTCTCTGGACCTTTCCTTCCTTCTCTGCAGCATGTGAGCTTTGGGATAGACCCATGGACTTCTCCTGGCCACCCACCAGGCCTCACTTCTGTCCACCCCAGTGATTATAACTCATTTGATCTTGGGAGAGGTCTGGGAGGCTGGCATTTCTGCAACACACTCCAAAGTCCATTCATTCTCAGTGCCATCGAGTCATTGCCACTCATAGTGTCCCTGGCCCAGGGGGTGAGTGGGGGGGGGGGAGAACTCTGAGTTTCTGAATTGAAAACTCTCTATTATTTCTAGCACACTTTATGATTGTTATTTTTAAATTAGGGGAGAACTCTGAGTTTCTGAGTGGAAAACTCTCTATTATTTCTAGCACACTTTATGATTGTTATTTTTAAATTACTTTATTGAGGGCTCATCCAACTCTTATCACGATCAATGCATCCATCCATTGTATGCAGGCCACATTTGTACACTTGTTGTCTTCATCATTCTTAAAACATCCTCCCTCTACTTAGGCCCTTGGCATCAGCTCCCCATATTTCCCCTTCCTCTTCCCTCCTCCTCCCCATGAACCTTTAATAACTTACAAATTAATCATTATTTTGTCATATCATATGCTGTCCAATGTGTCCCTTCACCCATATCCCCGCTGCCCTTACTCCAGGAGGTCACATGTAGATCCCTGCAATTGGTACCCCTCTCTACTCCACCTTCCCTCTGGTATCACCACTCTCACCACTGGTCCGGAAGGGATCATCTGTCCTGAATTCCTCATATTTCTGGCTTCTATCTGTACCAATGTGCATCTCCTGGTCTAGCCGGATTTGTAAGGTAGAATTGGGGTCATGATAGTGGGGGGGGGGGTGGAGACGGGAAGGGGGGAACGAAGCATTTAAAAACTAGAGGGAAGTTGCATATTTCTTTTTTTTGGAAGTTGCATATTTCATTGTAGCTATGCTGTACCTTGATTGGCTTATTTTCTCCCTGCGACCCCTCTCTAAGGGAATGTTGCTTCACCTATTGATGAGTTTTGGGTCCCCAATCTGTACGCTTCCTTATTTATAATGGTGAAATTTTTAGTTCTTCGTGCCTGTTAGCTTATCCCTTTGACACCTTGTGGTTACACAGACTGGTGTGCTTCTTCCATGTGGGCTTTGATGTTTTTGAGCTAGATGGCCACTTGTTTAACTTCAAGCCTTTAAGACCCCCAAATGCTATATCTTTTGATAGCCGGGCACCATCTGCCTACTTCATCACATTTGCTTATGCATACATTTGTCACCGGTGATCATATCAGGAAGGTGGGCAGACAATGTTATGATTTTTAGTTCTTTGAAGCCTGATAACTGATCCCTTTGAAATCTCATGGTCACACAGGCTGGTGTGCTTCTTCCATGCGGGCTTTGTTGCTTCTGTGCTAGATGGCCGCTTGTTTACTTTCAAGCCTTTAAGACCCCAGATGCTATATCTTTTGATAGCTGGGCACCATCAGCTTTCTTCACCACTTTTGCTTAAGAACCCATTTGAGATGATAACTCTTTACTGGAGTACAAAGTCCTGTTTTTCCCCAACAGTCTCTAGGAGATTTTAATGAGCAGTATGGCATTAGGACGGCTGAGCCAGACAACAAAGAGTTCTTTATTGTGTTTGAAAGGTGATTTCAGCGATTCTCCAGTGCCATGGCTGTGGTCTCATTTGATCTTCCTCAGAAGAGTGGACAGGACAGAGTCTGATCTGCTTGTCAGAGATGAGAATTCAGGGACTCAGAGAGGTGAAGGGACTCAGCTGGTGATATAGCAACACTGGGGTTCACAACAGATGCCTGATTCCAAATACCAGAATCACAGTTCTCCCCTGGACAAGGACACACTGCTTAGTCCACAGCAGTGCTCTTCCTCACTGTCTTTGAGTTCACACTGACTCATGGCGATCCTATAAGGCATGATGGAACTTCTCCTGTGGCTCCTCGAGACTCTTTGTGGAAGCAGAAAGCCTCTTCTTTCTCCCTTGGAGCAGCAGGTGGTTTGGAACAGATGACTGTGCAGATTAGCAGCCCAATGTGTACCCAGGACACCACCACACTCCTAGGGGCCACTTACCCTTCACCAGCACTTTTCTCCTACCCTACTGCCAGGTGGGTACTCCCCTTGTAGGGGTTAAGGCTTTGTCCCAAGCCTCTCAACTTGTTGGTGGCAGAGCTGGGGTTGGAACTGTGGTTTGTCTTATCTTCTAAGCCTGTACTCCACTGTCCTGAGTTCACTCTGCCTCACTCAAGAAGTCCAGGAACTTTCAAGCCTTCCTGGAACCCAGGGAGCTCCTGTCAACCACTCCTGGGGATTGACAGATCTCTGCCTTTCCCTGGCACGGCCCCTCGAGCCCTGCGGCTTGGAATCAATTACACAATCGAAAAGACAAACAAATTAAAAGAGGAGCAGGGCTCTGTAAACAGCTTCTTTAATGACTCTGAGGACCAAGTCTGTCTCTCCCCCTTGGCACGGGCATCTTCTGGCATGCTCTGACGGTTCCATTTTCTCAGAAATACCAGCTGTGTGTCTGGGCAGCAGCGGGAAGCATAGGTGGGGCCAGTGGCTGGGGTAGTAGTGGAGTGTTCTTGGAAGAGTACACAAGTTCCCTGAAAGGGCTGGTAGAGAGTCTAGAGGTTTGGAATCCCTTCAGCACCCTCTCCCCTCCAAGGGTGCTTGCTAGCAATATGAGCTCCCGAGCCCTAGCCCTGCCACCCATCTGTCAGTTTGTCATGCTACGGTGGCTTGAGTGTTGCTGTGATGCTGGAAGCTGTGCCACTGATGTGTCACCAACCACCAGGCTCACTCACGATGGACAGGTTTCAGGGGAGCTTCCGGACAAAGGGACATGTGGTAGTTACTTAGTCTGTTGTCAATTTGAGAGAGACTTAAGAGTGAAGGGGTGGAGTTTAGCCTGTCAATAGGTCACAGTTTGATTGGAGGGCAAAGAGATCAATAGCTTGCTGGAGGAGGGATACAAGCTCACTCCCTGTGAGACATTTCCGAGAAGAAGACACATGAAGCTAACATGAGTCAATCAGTTTCAGAGCCGAAGGAACCCTGTGGAGACCCTGCCAATGCTGAGATGCTTACAATACCACTGGATCCACAAGACCTTCCACCCACTGGCCTGTGATCTTCCTGCAGGCATCATTGCCTGTGTTTCGTGAGTCTGAAGAGGACTTTATAGATTGGTATCAGTCATATGGGTTCATATCGAACTTATGGTCTTGATCTGGACTGGGCTAGGATGTTTTCTCAATATTCAATTGCTTTTGTATATAAGCCCCTTTCTTATAAACATATGTCTGCCTATGAAATTTATTACTCTAGTCTACCCAGACTAACACAGCAGATTAGGAAGATGGACCTGGTGACCTACCTTGAAAAGTGGCCAATGTGAATGGGTCACACACAATAATGTCTGATAGGATGCTGGTTGATGAGCCCGTGGCTTGGAAGACATCGCTCAATAGTCAGAACAGTGGACTCCGAGGCCCCCATGAAGATAGGGTGATGTTTTGCTCTGCGTCCATGGGGTCAGAAGGAGGGAGTGATAACAATAGCAAGGATAGCAATCACTATAGCAACAGGCCAGGAAGAAATTCCGCGTGATCGCCAACTACTCTGGATGACTCATAGCATCACAGCGACAGCAATAGCAACCAGGACACGGGAAGCTCCACCCAGAGATGCTGGTGCCGAGTACCTGGGGTGCTGTGAGCTGTGGTCCAGTTGGTTCTGACTCCTAGTGACTTTGTGAACAAAAGAAGGAAACACAACCCCGTGGTGTGCCATCCTCACAAGTGTGCACGTTCTCAGCCACTGTATCCATCCATCATCTTTTCGTCTCCTCCAGGACTTTACCAAGCGAGGTGTCCTTCTTCAGGCACTCGTCTCTCCTGACGGCCTGTCCAAAGTACATGAGACTGAGGCTCTCCATCCTTCCTTCTCAGCAGTGGCCCGGCTGTACTTCTTTCAAGGCAGATCTGTCGGTTCGCTTGGCAGTCCTTCGTACTGTCCACAGTCTTTGCCAGCACAGTAATTCATACATCTCAATTCTTCTTCGGTCTTCCTTATTCAATGTCTGTGCATGTGAGGTGATTGAAAACACTTTGACCTTGACCACCAGTCCTCTCCTTCCTCCCAATCTTAGAATGTAGTGGCCTTAGACAATGGGGTCCTGCCTTGATGATGGCCCCCTTTTGGCTCCCGGCTCCAGCCTGGCTAATGGACTGGACCTCGGGAGGTGAGAGAGAGGAAGGTTTAGTTTCCGATGAAAGAAAGGGTTGCTTGAGCATGTTGGTGAAGATGAGTCAGAGGCACATCGGTGAGATGTGTGGGGGGAGGAGGGCGATGTGCGGGGTGGTCGGGGCTGACTGACCCTTCAATGGGAAGGAGGTTCTCAGAAGCAGATGCCTTATAGGTAGGAAAGTGAAGGCTAGAGTACAGAGAGGGTTTGGAATCTTGAGTTTTGTCTTTGTTAAGAAGCAATAGGTCAGGTGGCCAGTCCAGCTGGTTTTGTAAGATACTGGGTTGGTGCACAGTGATATTTTTTTTCTTGTATTTTAAACAGGCCCAGTGTTGGTTCTATTTAATGGACACAACATAATGTCAGAGGGTTTAAAGTGATTAAATATTCAGACTATGCAAACCAGGAAAACAAAAAAAGGTTTGAGTGCTTGCGGAAAAAGAGAGCTGGTGGGCTCATGTTGGTCATTAAATACCCTAACCTCCAGTCAGAGCCAGTTGGAAAAGTCCACAGATTGAGCCATCATCATCAGTTGGGCAGAGGAAATGGCCACTTTCTGAGCCACACATTCAGCCGTCTATGATCAGAGTGGACCAGGCGTCGAGTTTGGAGACCCTGGCTTCAGGACAGACATCCATCTCCCAGGTTCCCAGCTGGTTTTCCCTATCCACTGGCTGCCATTGCAGAGCCAGAGTCTACAAACTTTAGCCTAGTGACCACGGTAGAGTAGGGACCTCTCTCCCCTACCCCATCCACCAATGGGAACCTCAGCGCTCAAGCTCCAGCAGGACGATGGAGGAGAAGACCCTGGTGTTGGGTCTTCTGTCTCTGTTGGTGCCACAGACCCTCCAGGTAGGTGGCACCTGTGGTTCACTGGTGGGCTCAGACTGTTTGCCTGATGTGGAGTCAAGGGCAGACTCAGTCATGGGCACACCTTTCCCCCTTTCTAGTTTCCTGGGGTCCAGACACATGGTCTCGAGAGCTTGGGGACAGCGGGAGAAGAATACACAGAACAAATTTCTAAATTCTTTCACCCACTACACAGTATGGGCATTGAGCTTCACTGCCAGATGCCAAGAATTCTGCAGGGAAGGCAGCTTCTGGGAAAGGTGGGTGTAAGTAGCACCCCCCAGAGCATGCCCCCTGGATCCTCACAGTGAGGCCAGGAAGAAAGGCCTGGGCTTTTGTTTTCAGGGCGAGTGCTCAAAGTTTCTGGGACCAATGGTGGTGCTGATCCATCTCCATGTTGCTGACATTTTAATAGTGATTAAAAAACCAAAGAATGTCTCATCACGAAAATGCAGTGTCCCAGGGGAAGGACCCAAACTTCCCAAGTGACCTTTGTCACTTCTCTGGGATTCTGTGGCCCACTGAAAATGCTGTCTTGGCATGCTTCCAGATTGTGAGATTTGGGTGGTTTTGCTTTATATTTTATGTTTTCATGCATCTTATATTTCCCTGAAAACAGAAGAAAGTTTTTGGTCTTTTTAACGGGAAAAAAAGGAGTCCCCATGAGATTCTCCTAGGTCCCGTCCTTCCAAGAGCAGATCGCGACTATGTCTGCTTTCACCACGAGTCCCCCCAGTGTTCAGATGGGTCTGTGTGGGTGAGTGTTGGATTGCTCTTCACAATCCAAGTCGGTTCAAACCTACCAGTCTCACAGAGGGAGAGAGATGAGTTTGACTACACTTGTGAAGATTCATGGCTTCCCAAACCCTTGAGTTGTTATGAATCAGAACTGACTCTCGGGCCGTGGGTTTGGTGTTTGGAGGTTCCGTAGGAATGTCTAGGAAGGACACCAATGCTAAAGTGTCTGACTACCAACTGCAGGGAAGGACTTTTGAGTGACCAGCTTCTGAAGGTCATCTCCTTGACTACTCAATGGGGCGAAGTTCTCATGACAGACCCGGGATCACCAGGATGCTCACGTAACTCAGTGGCTTCTGGGTTTGCTTGGTTGTGTTGGTTTCTTAGATTGCTCCTCTCCCAGACTCCTTCGGAGGCATCTCTGGAGCTACAGTTTCCATTCAACTCATTTGGGCGATTTTTTGCTTTCCTCAGCAAAACACTTCCAAAACATTCCCCCCTTTCTCTCCCTTCATCTCTACTAATTCCACCCCCACCCCCATCTCTGTTGTTATTAAGTGAGGTCAGGTGCTCACTTTACCCAGTGAGTCTAATTACCCGGGAAAGTAATTAACATTTCTAATAGCAACTGCCACTGCTCATTTTCATTGGGCCACACAAAAGCAATAAGGTAAAGAGTTTCATAATTAAAGACTCGTTATTGTGGGCTCCTCATTCCATTCTGCAACTCATAAGACTTCTGCTGGGGAAATGAGTGTGCTGAGCTTCTTGAGATGGAAGGGCCCCTGCTGGATACCTCTGTGTGTTTCCTGCCTGCTGCCCTGCTTCCCTCTCCTTGGAGCTCCATCTTCTGGTGTCACTGTCCAATCTTGGAAAATAGCTTCAGGTCAGAAGCCAAGACTGAACAGCCCACAGAAATGCTTGCCCAACGTTTGTGACAACTCTGCACTGTCTGGAAATAGGAGGCTCAATTTCTATGTCTGAAGATCAAGGGCTGAGTGTGGGTGGGGTATTGGAGCTCTGGTGGCAGAGCAGTTACAAGTTGGGCTGGTAACTGCAAGGTTCACAGTTTGAAACCACCAGTCACTCCACAGGAGAGAGATGAGACTTTCTCATGGTTACAGCCTTAGAAACTCATAGGGGCAATTCTACTCTGTCCCCTTGGGTCTGTGAGTTTTTTTTTGTGTGACGTGGGCTGATAAGGTGAATGTCATAGGATGTGTGGGGTAAAGTTGACAGAACCAGGGGCGGAGGAGTCTCATCTCTCCTGGTTTTATTGAGTAATCTGGTTAAAGGTGATGTTTATAAAGTTGTGGTAAAAAATACAAGTCTACTTCAGACACTGCAGACTTGGTTCCCAAATGCCACAACAAATAACCATTGCCATAAAGTGAGTCCCATGAAGTTTTTAATTTCTAGCGTGTATAACAATTTTGGTTTTATGATATTGTGGTCTACAGAGTATGCAATAGCACTAGGAGAAAGCATTAGTCTGAGTAGACTGGAGAAACAAATTTATAAACACCATATGTGTGTATGTGTGTGTGTGTATATATATACATATATATGCAAGGTTTATATAAAAGAGGTATGAAGCGTTAAGAAAGCATTGCAACCCAATCCAGTCTAAGTCCACAAGTCTGATATTAGCCCATATGTCCCATATCAGTCTATAAGATCTTCTTCAGATTCATAAGGCACATGCAATGATGCCAAGACAATCACAGGACAGTGGGTACAGAGAGTTGTATATCCAGTGATGGTAGAAGCATCTCAGTGCTGGCATGGACCTCTCTAGGGATCCTCAAGCATGTTAGCACTGGCAGGAATCTCTATGTGGCTTTTCAAGCTTCAGAGGTTTGGTTCTATCAAGGTAAGCTCATGTGGCTTCTCCCCTGGGATGTATCACAGGGAGTCTGCCTTGTGTCTTGTCAGTAGAGTGTCTCCAAGGGTCTGAGCCATAAGTCTCTCTCCTCCAAAGGAGAAATATGGCTAGATTTCCCAGAATTCTCAGGGGAAATCCATGCACACACAGAGGTCTCATTGGCCAGCTCCAGATTGACAGGCTAGACTCTACCTCTACACTCCCAATCCTGAAATTGACACCAGATTAGTGATTGCCACAGATCACCCCTTATCAATTTGACACTTTCACATAACTCTGCAATCACATGCAATTTTAAAACAACAATAAGAATCATAGCTGTACCTAACAGAATAAAAGTAAAATGCACACAATTCAGCATGTGCCACCATCATTTAAAACAACATTCTCTAAGTGAACAAAACAAAAAATATCCTATGCCTTACAATTGCAGGTAAGTAACACCCACATCTTAATACTTTTGACCCTATGAATATGTATTTCTCCACCTGTGAGAGAAAGGCACCTAAAGGCACCACTTAGTGCCTTTAATCCCCCATTTTGGGTATCCAATTTCTATATTGCCCACTTACATCAACCTAGGGCTCTGAGGAAACAATCATATTTTTCGACGTGAAGAATCTTCATTCCAGTTGGAACCTTGTGAAGTGGCATCCATAAACAAAGTCAGAGCAGGACAGGCCATTCGTCTGCAGCAATTTGGACCAATTCACAGGCTCAAATAACTTCTCTTTATCTGGTTGGGTTCTGGTCAACTCAATGTGGGCTGTCTCACTTAGCCTCACCAGAGTATCCATGGGTTGCCTTCTCTCTAGACAATGGCCCCATCACAAATTCTCAACAAGCCCTCTCGTGCTAGCTTATGAACTTCAGACCAGTTAATCCACTCTAGTCTTCTCTATTTCCTGTGAAGCAAATCCATGAGTGTCAGTGGCCAAACTCAACCTGTCTCTTTATTGCTGCATTTCTCCTACTTCCACTCAACAAGTAGTAAATCCAGGTCGTCACCTAGGAAGCATTTCAGTCTTCCACAGGCTTCCTTTAACATTCTGTCCCAGGGAGGAGTTATCTTTATGGTTTTATACTTTTCCAGTTTCTGAAAATAACCACTAGTTCAATATTTCCAAAGAAACAGAATTCCTACAGAGTTTCTTCTCCTTCAGTCTGTCAATCTGACCCGTAGGCGGATATCTGGGAATGCAAATATCCTGAGTACTTCAAAACACTGGGTGGGGCTAATCTGTTCAGAAAAGTCTTTCTAGGCAAGGTCTAAACCCATCTAGAGGTCAACTTAATGGTCTCAGGCAAGTAGGTTTACAAGCTCTCTACTTAGATACTTCCCAATAAACATTTCTATGCATCCTTATATCTACAATAATAGGCATAAAAACCAGTATAAACAACATAGAATCAGATACCAAATTCAATTCTTAAAATAGTCAAGTTCAATCTTTATTTAGCTTATCTAAATCCTTATTTAAACTATTCCATTTGCACAAAAACAGAATTAGGTCTCTGAAGACATCAAAACAGATTCAGGCTTTCTGTTAGGCATTCTGATCTGTCAGCCATTTTTCTTAAGCAGTACAGTTTCTGAGACATCAAACTGGTGATTTTTACCCCTGAGTTATATATATCTATATCATATCTATCTATCTATCTATCTATCTAATCTATCTATCATCATCATTTGCCATTTCATACAGGAATAACCAATGATAGCATACAAACAAAATAATCAAAACTTTAACTTCCCATATGGTTTCCAGAAAGCAACTCATTAAACTGCAAGGACATATCTGACTTCTGGTTAGTCAAAGAAGAAACACTACCATGAGACAGAAGTCAAACAAGCATCTACTCTCCATCCTTATGATTTGCTTTTCCAGTACCCCACTCCCAAGATATCATAATGTCATGCAAATATTTCCCAAATGTGACAGTGACACAGAGCTAGGAAGTGAGCATAGGTGGTGACCATGGGATCGATAGATTGACTGGGGGGGCAGGGTTGTGGCAAACCTTCAATTTGTTAAAAACCATAAAATCTGTGGTGTGCAAAAAAAATGAAGTGCATTTGGGAGATATGACCTGTATTAGAAAACATTGCCACTTCAAATATTTTAATGTCATAATTCTATGACAGCAATTCACCAGGTTGTATAACTATTTATCACTTTCAAATAGTTTTTACCTCCCTAAACACAAATCTAGGAGGGACATTGATGGAACCGTGGTGGTAATCTCATCTTCTGTGTATAAGATCTGGGGTCACTTCCTGAATAGAGTACCACCCTTTTAAAGGGTGAAGAAGTAGAGGCTCAACACCAAAGAGGCAGCTTAGTTTAAAAGTCGATGAAGACTAGACAGTCCTTTAGGGTCAATAAGCACAAGCAAAGATGTTCAGTGACATCAGTCCTTACTCATTCCATCCACCTCTGTTGAGCAGACTCTGGCTCATAATCCATTGCACTCTTTACAGAAGTTGACAGCCTCATCTTTCTACCACAGAGTGGTTGTTGGATTTGATATTCTAGCCTTTCTGTTAATCGCATAGTTGTTAGCCTCTGTAACATTGAAGCTCCCTACAGATAAATAGGTTATGCTGACATTTTATGGATCTAGTACTTACAATGACATTCTGAAGGCCTTTGTTCATTTATTCATACCTTTGTTCATTTTTCAAATATTTAGGGCGTGGATCAACCAAAACCTTTTTTTCTTCTGATAAAAAGGAAGATTGTAAATATTTTAGGTTTTCAGATCATTCAGTCTGTGTCCTAACTAGTTAACTTTGTAGTTTTAAGAGTGATGATATGTAAATGAATGGGTGTGGCTGTGTTCCAGAAAAAAGCTTTATTTATGGGCACTGGAATTTGAATTTCATATAATGTTCATGCATCACGAAATGTCATTCTTCCTTTGATTTTTTCCAATTATTTAAAAATATGAAGACCATATTTAGCTTATGGGTCGTGAAAAATAGAAGATGAGTGTGATATGTAATATGGTTAGAACCCATTTCTCTGGAAATAGACCTCTCTTTTAAAGAACCCTCTTAAAGAAAATGCTTTGGAAATGTTGATGGCAACATATGTACAAGTGGTCTTAGAAAATTGAATGATGGATTGTTATAAGATTTGTAAGAGTCCCCCAATAAAATGATTAATAATAATAATAATATACTCTTTTGCATATTTTGCTTCTTTTTAGACAAGAGAAAGAGCAAAGACCACGAATGGAATGAAATGGAATGGAACACTGTTCAGTCTTATGCCAACTTTATGATCATTTTCAGACTGATCCAAGGTGAGCCACAGAGTTTTAACTGACTGATTCTCAGGAGCATATTTCCAGGCCTCTCTTCCTAGTTCATCTTCTTAGGAAACTCTTTTGAAACCTGTTGAGCTTCAGAATCACATGCCTGTCTCCAGTGCCAGTTGGTGGTAACTGAGCATGTGGTGCATTGGTCTTGGGAGGTACATATGGAGGAGCTGGTCCAGTTGACACAGTTCTTGGTTTTGAGCAGGAACAGCTGTATAATTTGTAGGATGTACTGCACAATTAAAATCAGAGACTTCCTGTTCCAAAGTTAGAGACTTTCAAACAGCGATAGCCTATCTTTAGGAAAGTGCAGAGTTCTGTGTTTGACTGTACAAGTCATGCACCCAGAAAGCTGGCCCTATGTTGTGGCATCTTAGTGACCAGCTGTTGTTGTTAGGTACCCTTTAGATGGTTCCGACTCATAGAGGTCCTTTGATAGAATGAAACACTTCCTGATCCTGCACCATACTGACACTTGTTCCTAGGTTTGAGTCCATTGCTGCAGCCATAGTGTATCATCTAGGGTCTTTCTCTTTCTTTTTCTTTTGAGCTGCTCTCACCTTTACCAAGCATGATCCCCTTTTTCCAAAGGGCCTGCATATCAAAAGTATATGAGACAAAGTCTCGCCATATGTGCTTCAAAGGAGCATTCTATTCTGGCTGTATTTGTTTGAGGACAGATTGGTTTGTTCTTCTGATAGTACATGGTACTCTCATTATTCTTCATCAAAACCATAATTCTAATTTATCATTTCTTCTTTAGTTTGTTTTCTTCATCATCCAGTTTTTGTTTGCATATTAGGTAATAGAAAATACCATGGATTGAGTCAGAGATATCTTAGCCCTTAAAATAATATCTTTAAAGAAGTCTGGCTCAGAAAATATGTCCAATGTAATATATTATTTGCTTCTTTTTCTGCTGCTTCCAAGAGTGTTGATTAGACACCTAAGTAAAAATGAATTCTTGAAAATATTGATCTTTTCTGCATTCATTATGATGTTGTCTATTTGTCTAGTTGTGAGGATTTCTTTCTTCTCCTTTTTTTTTTTTGCATTGAGTTGAAATACATAGGGGGCAGTGTTTGATTTTCATCCGTTTGATTTTCAAACCCTCTTTGTTCTCAGCAAGATTACATCACCTATATATTACACATAAGTTGCTAGAAAGTCTTCCTCCTAACCCAGTGCAATGTTATTCATACTGTCCAACTTCTTGGATTATTTGCTTAATATAAATATTGAATGAGTATGGTGAAAGGGTACAACCCTGACCCACACCCTTTCTGATTTTTTTTGGGGGGGCATCACTGCTTTCCGGTGGTGGGAGTAGGAGGCCCAGCCCCATTGCTGGAATTGAACCTCCATCCCAGTGGGCTGCAGTCCCGCGCACAACCACTACACCACCAGGGTTCAGCACCCTCTTTCTGATTTTAAACCATTCAGTATTCCCTTGTTTTGTTCAAATGACTGTTTTGTGTTACATATATGAGTTTCATGGATTTCAATGGATTCTCAATGTGATCCTTAGACTATGAGCCACTCAGTCAAATACCTTGTGACCCACATATTTTCTGATTTTAAACCAAGTGGCATTCTCTTGTTTTGTTCCAATGGATGCTTCTAGATCTATATATAGGTTCCCCATGAGCAAAATGAAGTCACAATGTGATCCATATGTTAAGATCTATAAATCAAATACTTTTGTATAGTCAATAAAACACAGACATCTTTCTAGTCTTCTCAGTCTTCTGCTGAGATCCACCTGACATCAGTAATGATATCCCTTTCACCATGTCCACTTTTGAATCCTTATTGAATTTCTGGTTGCTTCTTGTCAATGTCTACTGTAAAAATTGTTGAATTATCTTGAGCAAATTTTTTGCATATGCTATTAGTGATATCATTTCATAATTCCACATATGTTGTGTCGCTTTTCTTTGGAATGGGTACAAATATGATTTTTTTCTAATTGATTGGTCCTGTACCTATCTTCCAAGTGAGTCCTTCCAGTGCTTCATCAGCTTCTTGAAACATTCAGTTGGCATTCCATCAACTCCTGGGCTCTTCCTTTTTGGTTAATGGTTTCAGTGAAACCTGCTATTTTTCTTTCAGTTCCTCTTTAAATGGTTAAATGCCAATCAGTTCCATTTGGTCCAGTGACTTCCATTGCCTTTTGATGGCTTTTGCATCATTCAGTGTTTCATGCCTAGACTCCTTGAACATTTGAATTCAAGGCTTGAAATTTTTGTTCTTTCAACTGGAGATATGCTGAATTGTCAGCTTTCCAACTTCAGGTCTTTGTACATTTCATTATAATGCTCTGTGTTTTTTTTTTTTTGAGCTGGCCTTTAAAATGTTATGGTTGCCTCATTTACCTAATAATTTCCTCCATTTGCATTAGCTACTCTGCATTCAAGAGAAAATTTCAAAAGCCTTTCTGACATCCATGTTTATCTTTTCTTTCTCTCTTTCTTCTTTCTTTTCTTCTTTATTTCTATTATTTATTGGGGGCTTGTACAACTCATATCACAATCCATATATACATCTTTTCAATTGCTTAAAATATCATTTTATTGGGAACTCATGTAGCTCTTATCACAGTCCATCCATCCATCCATCATCCATCCATCCATCCATCCATCCATTCATCCATTGTGCCAAGCATATGTTGCCATCATCATTTTTGAAACATTTTCTCTCTACTAGAGCCCTTTTATTTTCTCCACATACAAAGTTCTTAGTGTCATTTCACAACCAGCCAGTTTCAGCACTTCAAATCTATTTTTAAATGTTTGCAAAATTCAAGTGAGATATACTGTGGTAGTCATGTGCTTATGTTAATTTTATGATTGAAATATAGGGGTGGAGTCTAGCCTGTTAATCTGGAGATAGCCATTGAGTAGCCAATGAGGCCTCTATGTGGGCCTGGCTTTCTCCTGGGACTTCTGGGAAATCTCGCAATATTTCCCTCATGACGATGAGAAGCTATATTTCCCAGTGGCTGGGAGTTAGTCTCAGAGATGATGAATCATGGACAAGACAAGATGGCAGCGTCCAAGAAGGTGGAGGAGTCAGCAGAAAGACCACATGGCTTTGCCCTGATGGAGCCAGACCTCTGAAGCTGGGGCAGCCAGCAGCGAGTTGCTTCTGCCACATGGGATGCTGTTGATAGACCCTGAGGCCTGGAGCGAAGAGCCATGGTGAGACCCCTGTCGACGCCGGGACTCTGAACCCACTGACCTGTGACTTCATGAGTCAGAAGGAGACTTTATAGACTGATTTTGGGCATATGGGTTAATATCAGACTTATGACTTTGAACTGGACTGGATTGGGATGTTTTCTCAATGTCCTGTTCCTCTTGTATATAAACCTTTTCCTTATATTCATATGGCGTGTCTATGAAATTTGTTTCTCTAGTCTGCCCAGACTAACACATATACTCAAGGTCATATTTTGGCTCTTTTTGACTTCATTTTCTTTAACTTCAGCCTGAACTTACATCTGAGCAAATGATGGCCAGTCCCACAGTCAGCCCGTGCCCTCACTTTAGCTGCTGATATTGATTTTCCATGGCCACTTTCCACAGATTAATTCCATTTGATAGCATAAATTTGGTTTTACTTGATTTGGTACACTATCTGGAGAGGTCTGTGTGTACATTTGCCATTTATGTTGTTGAAATAAAGTATTTGCAACAGATCACTATTTTTGCAAGTTCTTTCTAAAAAATACTTTTATCAGGGGCTCTTAACATCTCTTATTACAATCCATCCATTCATCCAGTGTGTCAAGCACATTTGCATGTATGTTGCTATCCTCATTTTCAAAGCATTTTTTTCCCACTTGAGCTCCTGATATCAGCTCTCCATTTCCTTTCCCCCTTTCCCCTGCCCTCCCTCACGAACCCTTGATGAGCTATAGATTTTTATTTTCATATCCTTGTCCTTCATCACTCCTTCATCACTCCTCACCCACTTTTCCATTGTTCATCCCCCTGGGAAGAGGCTATAGATAGAAAATTCTAGCTTGTGATCTCCAGCTTCATTTCTGTCACTGAGACCACATTTTCTGGCCACTGTGGCTTCCTCTTTGTTTCCAGCATTTGCATTCCAATCATCAATAATTATTTCTGCATCTTAACTGAATGTTTTATCAATTTCAGACTGAAGAAGTTGGTAGAATTCCTTAATTTTGTGGCTAGTTTTAGTTGTAGGTACAAAAAATGGAATATTAGTAGTATTAACTGGATTTTCTTGGAGACTTGTACACATTATCCTATCATAGGCATTGTTGTGCTTCAAGGTGACTCTTGAAATATTTTTTTTGATGATGAATGGAACACTATTCCTCTTGATTTTTCTCATGCCCACCATAGTAAACTGCATAGTTATCTGATTTCAAATGGCTTGCTCTGTAATATTTCAGCCCTCAAATGCCTAGGATATTGATCTTTATGTATTCCATTCCAGTTTTGAGTACTTTTAATTTTCCTAGATTCATGCTTAGCCCATTGCACATTACAGTTATTCATAAATGTTTATAGCTGTTTTTTCTCACTTTGAGTTGGGTTCCATCAGAAAAGGAAGGTCCAGAGAGCTTTACTCCATTGACATTGTTGTGGTTGATTTTACTTTCACAAGGCAATGCTTCCTCACTATTATTTTGAGTGCTTTTTGATTGGAGTGGCTCATCGTCCAGCATCATATCTGACAGTGTTTTGCTGCTACTCATAACGTTTTCAGTGGCAAAGCCTTAGCAGTGGGCAGTCTATTTATTCTCCATAGTCTGTAAGCTCTGTTGAAACCTGTTCAAAGGTTCACAGTTGGGTGGCCCAACTGGTATTTGAAATACTGGTGATACAGCTTCCAGCAACAGAACAACATGAAAGCCACCCTAGTAGGACAATCTCACAGGCAACTGGTGGCCCTAGTTAGCTAGCACTGCTGAAACACAAATGCTATCAAGTGGCTGTAAAGAGGAGAAATTTATTTTCGAATAGTTCTGGAAACTAAAAGTCCAATTGCTTCCTTGTCAGTAGTTTGGTTGTCCAGGGTATCCCTTGGGTCCTTGACCTGTCTTGGTTTGTAGATATCCTCAGAAGGATATCTTGTTTGTGTCTTGGTGTTTCTTCTGATCAGAACTAATTAGACTTAGGACCCATCTTTGGCAGCTACATTCTCATTAATATAGCAAAGAGAATCTTATTCCCGAACAGGATCACACCCACAAGTATAGGGGATTAGAATTCTAGCATGCTCTTGTGCATGCACACGTGTATTTTTTTTGGGGGGTGTTGGGGGAGGTAGACAGGATTGAATCCATAATACCTTGCATGATAAAAGCCAAACAAATAAATAAAAAACAACCTGCCTTATAAATTCTTTGTCATGGACTTAAAGATTCCGTGGGCTGACAAATGCTACCTGCTCTAACATATTTCCGGATCTGTTGCAGATGAACAATGACCCATTCCAGAACCAGCCTTTTGCTCCCATTTTCTGACTCTAGAAGCTTTTTAGCTACTGGTGAGAACATAGCAGCAAGAGGGTTGGGCAACACAGCATCTCAATGAGGATTTGTGCCTCCATTTTTTTAAGTAATTTTCCTGAAGGCTAGACATCTGTTTGCATAGCTAGCACAAAATGAGACACCAGGGATTTGGGCTCAATTCAGCATGATTTGGAAACAGCACACCTGGTCTTTCATTTATAATATTTCCTTTTGTATGTGTGTGTGTGGGAGGGGGGGGTAGGGGTGGTGGTGGTTGTGCGATTCACATTTTACAAATCTCTTCATGTTTTTTAAAATCCTCTCCTTCTGTTGCAATTTGATCAGATGATAGAGGAGCAGAATAAATACGTGTCTCTTTAATTAAAGCCATCTCCTTCCTCAGCCCAGGAGATGTGCTGGAGAAATTCCTGGGTGACTCTTTCAAACAGAAGGACACACGGCACATAGAGCTGTATCCAGGAAGTCTTTGCTGCTGATGGTGCTACATAGAAGTACTGCTGGGAGCTCTAACTTGGAATGTTGCTGGAGGAGCTGTTTTCCTCCTGTTCAATGAATAAAAGTGGACAGAAATCTCTTTATTTAGAGAGATGTCTGATTGGAAATGACAGATTTATTTCAAATATTCCGTAAGCAACTTATTGCTTATCCCCAAAGAGTTAAGTCTGAGTATTGTTGACGAGCTGAGGATGAATTTCCCAGATGAATCCCAGTAGAGGCAACTTGGTAAGTGCTTTATTCTTAATTCCCACATGGCCCATAAGAAGGGGCCCTTGCATCAATCTCTTTCGGAAAATTGCAATACCAGTCACTTCCAAAATATGTGCTACCATAACCCTCCAACTGAAAAATTAGGAGAGATTATTTTTGAGCATTCCCTCAATGTCAAATGCTTTACATGAAAACAGTTGCCTTAGAATTTTCATAGGGTTTTTCGACTTGTTTGAAAGTAGACTGCCAACCTTTTCTGCAGAGGTGCCTGTGGGCCAATTTGCACCTCTAATGTCTTGGTTAGCAACTCAGCTTGTTAACTATTCCCACTCTCCAGGTACTCGGACACAGTTATAAATTTAGAACAGCTGCTTACTATGTAAGGAGTCCTAGTGCCCTTTGGGAGAAGGAAGAGGCTGTTTACACTCATAAAGACGGACAGTTTTGGAAATCCTGAATAGAGTGTCTACAATGGCAAGGGATTTGGTGGCATTTTGTGATTATGAGTTGTGATTATTATTTGCTATACTAAATTTTGTGAAGCGGTTTAGGAGGAAGAAAGCCTGGTTCTGAATTAACTATCAGAGCAGATGACATTGAGTTGAGTACAATTCACCGTGACCCATTCCCCAGAAGAGACTTATGCTTCCAATGGCTTAAACTGACTGACTTTTCCCAAGTAGATCACCAGGTCTTTCTGCCAAAGTACCTCAAACCTCTCACCTTTCCTTACTACCGAGGGGCGCCAATGTTTTACATATCTGTTCTCCTTTACATAACTATCTAAATCAATTCACATTTGGTCTATGATCAAAGTATTATGACAATCACCATTGGATATCTTAATTTGGAAATCGTAATGTGGCTAAGACATGATGGAATTGCGATGAGAATACCGACTGCCTTTTAGTGACTGTAAAAGTAGTTTTTAACTAGAGCACAACAAGTTTAACTAACTTTGTGTAGTTAAAAAGTAATTTTTAACTACAGCACAGCTCTGAGAGTTATTTTTTTTCAGTGCTTCCTATGTGTTAGGAATACATAGTAAGCTGTAAATGGCTGCAAGAAGAATGGACTCAAACGTAACATAATGACAGTAGCAAACAAGGATGGCTCGAGCCCCAATAATGGTTTGTTCTATTACATACAAACTTGCTCTGAGGTCCAGTGGGAGGTTGTACAGCACAAAGAATATCATCAATAGCACTGAACTACACATTAATTGTTGAGTTGGACAGTGTTTTGTTGTGCATACTTTTGCTCCAATTAAAAAGCAATTGTACCAATAGCAAGGTATACAAGGAAGAAGAAAATGGTCTAAAAATGATTTGCTAACGATTGCACAGCTCTTTCTGATATGAACTATTAAATTGTATGATATGTGGCTGCAGTGCCAATAATACTTTTGTTTGTATGTATGGTTTAAAAAATGTCCATTGGGACACCTAAGAACAACCTATATTAGGCACCTGGAGTTCTGATGGTGCAGTGAATGGGTCACAAGTTGCACTGCTTAATACAAGTTTGGCGGTTCAAACCTACCAATTGCCTCATGGGAGAAAGATGAAGTTTTCTGCTCCCTGAAAGATTTAGAACCGCATAAACCCATAGGCGTGGTGATAGTCTATCAGGTAGGCCCACTAAGAATAGGTGTTGTTTTCATGGCATTGAGCTTCGTTTTTTTAGTGTATTTGGTTTGAGTTCTTGTATTAGGCATAGTCCCGAGATTACATGTGTCAATTCATTTCATTCCCTAGATGATGCAGTGACTAATGAACTTTTCCAATAATAGAAAGGTTGGAGGTTCCATGTCACCCAGGCTCCTCTCAGAAGTAAGATTTGGTGTTCTAAGATAGAAAAAATCAGTGAGTGGAGAGTTATGGATCACAGTTCTAGTCTGATGCACACTGGGTTGCCATAAACTACAATGGACTGAATACTGAGTGAGTTCCTGATTCAGAAGGTACCAGTGGTGGGATTCAAATCATTTAGCACTTGGTTTGCTTCTCTAGTTATCATTTCAAATACAAAAAAGATATACCAGAACATAGAGTCAATACTTAATTAAGAACAATAAAATAAGTACACAAACTAGACTGTTGTAAGAGTTTTAAGTATTAATGAAGACTTACGTAATACCTGACAAAAGTAAAACTGCTATTTATGATATTTCCATATTCTTCTTGATTGACATCTTCACTTTCAATATCCTTCCTTTTTATCCACACATCATTGACTCTATGATTTATTACTAACTATCTTTTCACTGTAGTAGAATCCCATTCCTTTTGCGGTAGGCCAGTTAGACAATAATCATTGATTTACTAGAAACAGGCAATTTATCTTCTCTGACCATATTGTGTTCATCTTTTAAAGACCCCTTTCTGCTTTTGCTGAACATACAGATAGTGTTCTGATAGCATTCTATGTATTTAAATACTTTCAAGAATTGTATAATGCACTCATAATACAGAGCTGGCATGAATGACAGACTGCCCCCTTCTGTTGTTTGGCATGTTTTTGGTTTGTGCTATGTTTGTTTACTGAGATAAAAATATAAGTGAATATCCTTGTAGTATTTCATCAAAAGTATAAGGAGTTTGATGAAATGAATAAAAAACATTATAAGCATAGTTCTAACTTTTTTGAAACCTATGGACAGAATGAGAATTACTATAGTGCTAAGATAAGGCTGTTGCTGCACAGACGAACTTTCAAAAAGTATAAAGAATATAAATTTGTGATTTTCACATTGGGCAGTTGTCCACCCACCCACCTTGGAAAGAACTCTGTTTTCAAGTGCCATTTTAACAATCGGTTCATTGAATCCCACAAAAATTCTGTATTGACTCTGCCAAACTGGTACAAACCAGCTGAATCCCATCAATGGCAGGTACTGTCATTAGCTCCATTGTGAGGAAATGAAAATGGAGGCAGTGAGTGGCTAAGATAGCGGGAGCCCTCACACAGCTATGAAGGAGCAGAGCCCAGATTCGAACCCTGGTGATCAGTTTCCCCCTTTGGCCACGGTCATGCCCACCTCTGTGTTATGGCATTCAAAACCAGTGACCCCATTGCCTCACTTCCCAGCTCAGTCATACGGCACGGACTCAGCACTATGCAACTCAGAGAAGTTTTCTGGAGGTGGTGTCTCCCTGAATTTTACCAGAATGCCATCCCAGGATGTAAAATGATGTCAAGGGCTCTAATGCATGGGCTTCCAAAGGTCTGTGACAGCTCAGAACTAGGAGAGGCGAGTTCTGCCTGGGGATCCGAAGTGAGATATATATATATACAAGCTCAGTCAGGATGAGTTTTAGGAGTGTGCAAGATCATTGCTCCGGTTCTGCCACTCACCAGCTGTGTGACCTTGGGTTGGTTCTTTCCCCTCTCTGAACCTTCCATTCCTTCTCTTTGATTGCAAGCAGAATGTCTTCACCTGCCCCTAAGAAGACCAAGAGAGAATCCATATAAAATTTCTGACTGTGCAAAATGGCAATAAATACCATTATTTACTTGTCAGCTTGTGTGATCTAGACCGAGTCTCAGGGCCAGGACCGGTAAATGTTAAGCTATGAACAATAATAAAGCCACCAATAAAAAGGACTGTTTACCACCATTTATTGAGCCACATTATGTACCAGGTAGGGGTTTAAGTGCTTTACTTGTATCTCATTTAATGAATGCAGTATATTCTTAAAACAAGGTTAATAAACAAAAACAGAAGCAAAACGAAAAACACTTAAAAATCAAGTTGTAAGTCACATCCTACAAACTGACATTTTGTGAAAAATCAAGGTTAAAAAATGTGAACTCAACAAATTCAATTAAGGAAACCCTTTGTCCTCTCTTGCTGTAGTCTGACAGTGTCACGGTATGTCAGGGTACAGGGCATCTTTATACTCATGACTGGATCCTACTCCAAACTTTCCGGTTTTTTGCAGGCCACCCATGCACTGAGAGTTTTGAAATGTGCTAAAATGTATGTGACAATACTGCTGCCTTGTTTGCCATTTGGAAATGTACCATTCAGTGACATGAATCAGATTCAAAATCCAAAACTTTCATCACCTCCAGGAGACACTCAGTACCCCTTTAACAAAAATCTTCCCATCTCCTCCTGCTCCTAATGCTTGGGGATCACAAAGGTCCTTTTGTCGGTGTGCTTTTCCCTATTCTAGATAGATATTTCATATAAGTGGCATCATATAATATTTGTCCTTGTGTGTCTGGCTTTGTTTGCTCACAATGTTTTCAAGGTCCACATCTGTTGTAACATGTATCAGATGATCATTGCTGTTTAGGGTGAAACACTATGCCCTGGTCTGTTTATAGGGTATTCTGTTGATTCATTCATTAATTTGTGAACTTTGGGTTTCTGTGAATAATGCTATCGGGGGCATGAATGAGCAAGGATGGGTAATTTTGAGTACATCCAGAGAAGTGAGGTTGCTGGGTCAGAAGGTCATTCTGTCTTTAATATTGTTCTGAAGCCACCAAAGTGTTTGTCACAGTGGTGATGCCATTTCACAGCCTGTCTCCCCCCCACCCCCCCAGCAATCCTTGTGGGTTCTCATTATTCTGCGAGGACGTTGACAAGTTCTCCAAGTAAGCCCAAGGGGCAACAAGTTTTGGGGACTGTTTTACTCCTTTCTTGAAATTTCCTGTGCTCAGCGGTGCATTCAAAGCTTTGAGCTGGGTCAAGTTCTCTTCACTGGCATTTGCCAGCCATGTTTGTATTTGAGTTTGACTATTTTCACTTCAGGAAGTCTCTTCCTCCTCCCACCCCTTCCTTCCTTTCTCTATGAAAAATGATGAAATATTTAAGAGATATGTGATGCCCCTCTCCAGCTGTGTCCCATTACCTTTCAGACCTCATCGCCTCTCCCCAAGCTACCCACGTTTTCAATGCTCTTTTTCACCTTGTGACCTTGGTCCCCATGGTTCCTTCTGCCTGAAAGCTTGTCACAGGATGTCACCATGGCTCACTTTCCTCTTCCAGCAGGTTTGACATTTCTGTCTTCTTTTTACCAAAGTCTTGTCAGGTTTTCTAATTAAGTATGAACCTCTGTTCCACCTTTTCTGCTACACTTACTTCATAGTGATACCTCTTGATTCATTTTCTTCTTCAAAGCCCTCATAATTATCTAACAATATTCACTTTAGAGTGTTGCACTCATTCATTCATTGTCTGTGTCCATGAATGCTAGCACAATAAGGATAGGGGTTTGCTTGCAGCAGGTCATGGCTGTACCCCCCCAGCTCCTGGAATGATGTCTGTCAGGGGGGTGGTATGTGAGGCTGTCAGATCAGTTCCTACTCATAGTGGCCCTGCTATGATCAGAATGAAACACTGCCTAGTCCTGTGCCATCCACTCAATAGTTCTAAGTTTGAGCCTATTTTTGCAGCCTGTGTGTCAGTTCATCTGTTCAGGGCTCTTCCTCTTTTCCACTGTCCTTCTATTGTACTCAGCATGTTGTCCTGCTCCAGAGATTGATGTCTCCTGCTAACATGAGATGAGAAGCACAAGGCATGAAGTCTTGCCACCCTTGTCTCTAAGGAGCATCGCAGTCATACTTCTTCCAAGATAGACCTGTTGGTTCACTTGGCAGTCTGTGGTACTTTGAATAGTCTCTGCCAGCACCAGAATTCGAATACAGTGATTCTTCTTTGATCTGCCTTGTTCAATGTCCAGATTTCACATATAGATGAAGCGCCATGAAATACATAGCTTGAGAGGGAGGAAGGAAGGGAAAAAAGATGTCTTTAGGGCAACAGGGCACCAATCCACCCACGGGGAGGGTATTGTCTATGTCTCCTCCACAGGAAAGGGAGAAGACCAGATCTTATTCTAGTGGACCAAGTTGTGAGGGCACCATACTGGCATGGAGCAGCCCATTAACAGAGAGGACTGTGGGGCCAGCCCCAATATGAGTTATATGGAACCCTCCCTAGAAGAATGCACTACAGAGGACAGCCCTAGAGATACAGGCTGGGGAGAGTGGCTGGTCTTCCCCATCGGCACTGGAGAAAACCAGGAGAGGTGAGTGAGTGTGAGGGGAGAGAGCAAATCTCTTCCTGGTTCACCAAGCCTAGGGAGGACCTTCTTGGAGCAACCAATGTACAGAGAAGGTCATAGGGCTGACCTCAGCATGAGGCACGGTGTTGCCCTAATGACCCACAGCACTGCAAGAAGCAACACCTGAAACCCAGGCAGGAATTGTGTCTGATCTGACCCCTCCTCCCCCTACCTCCACCCCCATCAGGGCGAATCACAAAGGGAACACAACAGAGCAGCAAGGAGAGAGACAAGTCACAAATTCCCCGAGGAGCCCCCAGAAGAGACTTTGGACTTGGAAGGCAGTACTTGGCATGCCACCAGATCTGGTTGGGGCCAATCATAAAAGTCAGTAGATAGACCTGGAACTATTTATAGTCTCTTCTTTTTTTTTAATGTCTATATAAGACAGGCAAGATAAACATTCCCAAGGAGAAACCAATGGTACTGATGCATTCAGGGGTGCATGGGAGAGGAGTAGGTGGGAGGAAAGGAGTGGGGAACCAACAAATTCAGGGACAGGGCAACAATAAGGGATCTAAAACTAACAACGAGGGAGTTGTTGAATGCCTGTTGGTGTTGGTCAACTTTAATGTAGCCGAGAGGAATTACTGAGAGCCGAAAGAAGGGTGAATATAATGATGGGTCAGGAGTAAAGTAAAAGGAAATAAAGGAAAGAACTAGGAGGTAAAAGGTATATAGAAATATATAAATATAGACATGTATCTATGTAAATATATTAATATATAAAGATAGGGTAATTGGTCTATGTACATATATTTACATCTTAGAAGTATTAAGATAGCAGATGAACTCTGGGCCTCTACGTAAATCTTCCCTCAACAAATATCACTTTGTTCTAATAACCTGTATGTGATACTGAACTTCCAGAATGATCACTAAAGACAAAATGGGTACGTAAGTAAATGAGGTGAAGAAAGATGATGGTGTGTGGCTCTTACAATATATAGCATCTGTGGTCTTAAAGGCATGAAGTTAAGGAAGTGGGATCTAGCAATGAAACAACAAAGCCCACATGGAAAAAGCACACCAGCCTGTGTGATCAACAGTTTCTGAAGGCATCAGGTATCCAGAGATCAAAACCAAGCAATTATATCAATGTGAAGGTAAGGGGTCAGAGAAGAGACCCAGAGACCATCTGTAGGTAATTGGACATCCCCTCACAGAAGGGACATGTGGAAGGGACGATTCATCCAGGGTGTAGTATGGCACTGACAAAACACAAAACACAAAGAATTCCAGTTCTTTAATTCTTCTTCTTCCCAGTATCATGGCTCCAGTTCTACCTAAAAAAAAAATCCTGCTAGACCAAATTATATACATTGGTACAGATAAGTGCTTTTGATCCATGGATTCCAGGCCATATTACCTCCCCCCCCTCTTTGAAACTGTACCAGGAATAGCAATACCATGAGGATACAGAGAGGGTGGAGAGAAGGGGAGAAAGGGGGAACTGATAGCTATGATGAATGTCTAACGCCACCCTCAGGAGATTAATAAAAGAAATGTGGGTGGAGGGATACAGCAGATGGTGTAAGATAGGAATATATACATATATAATTTAAAAGGTTTCGTGAAGGCTGGCAGGTGGAAGATGGAAAGAAAAAAGAGGAGCTGATATCAAAGCACTCAAGTAAAAAGAAAAAGTTTTGAAAATGATGATGGCAACACATGTACAAGTTTGCTTGATAATTGATATATGGGTTGTTATGATATCTGTCAGATCTCCCAGTAAAATAATAAAAAAGAAATACATAATTGGGTGAAGTGTGTTTTAGTACTGAATTGGCATGGTTCTTCATTCATTAAAAACCAAAGCAAACCCATTGCCATTGAGCTAATTCCAATTCAGAGCTACCCCATGGGACAGAATAGAATTGCTCCTTAGGGATTCTCAAATTGTAACTCTTTACGAAAGTCAACAGTCTAATTTTTCTCCTGTTGAGTGGCTGGTGGGTTCAAACTGCTGATCTTGAAGTTATAGCCAAATACTGAACCCATGAGATGAGCAAGACTCTTTGCCTAGGACATTGCAGATAAATATGTCTGGGATGATTAAAGGAGTGAATGAATGAATGAATAAAAAGTAAAGAGAATAACATTCCACACAGCTGTGTACCTATCATCCAGTTTAAAGTGTTGGCATGAGCCTTTCTTCTCTCCTTTCTTTTCTAAACTATCAAAATGCTGCAGCTACGGTACCATTTGTAGAGACTATCTGTGTGCATCTTTCCTATCCCTAGTCTCTACCTACCTCTCAAACATTGGTAGGTCATTTTCTGGTCCATGTCTTCAAACTTTTAAGCATTCACCCACAAGCATTCTGGGGTTTTAAAATTTTACATAAACTGCACACTTTACCTAACCTTCTGCAATTTGCTTTTTATATCGACATTATATTTTATTCATGTTGATCCATGCAAATTTAATTCGCTCATTTTAAGATTGGTATAGAACTCCACTATATGACTATGCCATGATTTATTCATTCTCTCCCCTCTAAATGAATATTTAGGTTGCTTCCAGTTCTTTGCTTTTGCACATGATGCTACAGCGAACACTCTTGGGCATGTCTTCCACATGTGTGAGAGAACTTTCCTCTTTCTCTTTAGATATGGGATCACAGAGCCCTAGGTTAGACAGGTCTTTTAGTTGACTAGGTATTATTCAACTTCTCCTCAAAGTGGTGGTTCCAATTTATGCTCCATTAGTGACTTTTGCTTATCTGTAGCGTGAGCTGCTATCTGATTTCTGCCCATGCCTTGCTTTTCCCTGACTCTTAACAAAACTGTCAAAAGAACAAACAAATCTGTCTTGGATGAAATAGAGTCAGAATGTTCTTTGGAGGCAAGGATGGCAAGATGGTTATGTTGTCCATGATCAGAGTCCAGGCCCTGGAGAAGGACATCATGCTTGGCAAAGCGTTGGGGTAGGAAAGAGAGGAAGTTATTCTGCAAGATGGATGGATACGGAGGCTGCATCGATGCACTCACCCATAAGAGCAGTTGTGAAGATATAGTAAGAATTGGCAGCACTTCCTTCTGTTGTACACAGGGTCACTGTAGTCAGAACTGACTTGATAGCCCCTAACCAGATCAAGAACAACAGCAATTAGTTTGAGTTCATGCACTCTATGGTGACTCAGGTGGACTATGTCTTTTGATAGCTGCCATCTATCTTTGTTCTGAGTTGCTTGTCTTTTTGTGTCACATGTAAAACCTCTTAATCTATTTGGAACAGTAGACTTTTTTCTATCACGTGTGCTTTACAAGAACCCTCCCAGTCCATAACCTTCCAGTGTTGTTTGTGTTGGCTTGTGTTGTGTAGACATTGTACATTCTAGAGCCAAGTATTTTCCATTTCTCATCATGAAGGAAAGGAATGGTAGAGTTTTAGGCACCAGCCCTGCATGGTGGCTGTGGAGGGAGGAGGAGACAGTTTCTGTGGTCTTCGTCACTCCTGAGGCAGCTCCAGAGAATCTCCTTGACTCCCAAGTCCTAAGTTCTTCTGGGAATTTGGGGGAGGGGACTGCTTTACAGTGGATTGTATATTACTTCTCTGGCTGAAAGACATCCTGAGATACTGTCCTTCATGGGGACCTGCAATCCCAGCAGTCGTTTATAATGCAAAGGCACCATACAATGCCCAATCTTAGTGCTCAGATGAAAGAGCCTCCCTCGTTGGCTTGGTGATTATGTATTAGGTTGCTAACCTCAAGGTTAGCAGTTCAAATCCACCAGTAGTTCTAAGGGAGAGAGATAATGGCAGCATGTTTGGGGTTTGGAGTGCTTAGCTGACTTGCAGAGACATAACTGAGAGGTTTGCTTGTGTGTTAAAGGGGAACACAATAAGGAGGGAAAACATGAATCTTGCTCTTGAGTCCTGCTGCAGTAGCAACAAACAAAGAACATTCTCGTGAGCACAGACCACCAAACTTGGCTTCAGGCAGAGGAAGGCTTCCAGTGGGAACCTGTGATTATACTGCACAGGTAGAAAGGAGCCCGTTACACTCTAGGAAGACCACAATTTAGATGTCTCCTTTGAACCTAAACCCCTGTGATTTGAGGCAGTATGGTACAATGGTTAAATGCCAGGCTGCGAACCCAAAGATTGGTGGTTTGACTCCACCTAGTGAGTTTGGAGTCACGTTCACCTTGTGGAAGAAGGAATGGTGAGTTGTTTTCATAAAAATTACAACCTACTCTGACAGGGGTCATATTAGGAGGTCCTGAAAAGAATGGGAGGAAAAAGTGGGACAAAAATCAAAATCATAAGAGACCGGGTTTAATAACTGGATAGAGGCTGGTGGAACTTCCAAGGCTATGGTCCTCAACCACCCTTCAGGACTGGAATGAAACTCAGCCCTGTCGCTCAGTTTGTGGCCAGCCAACAGGCAGGCCTGTAAATGAGAGCAATGACTGCTTAGAATAATCAATGATTTGTGATACCAGGGGCACCATATGCTGAAGGACAACCTTTAAAAGGATTAAGAAAGAAGGACACAAGAAGGCAAGAAGCACAGTATGTTGGTGGGATGACTGGTGTGCTGCATTGAGGGGATTGCAATAAACATGGTGCATATCTGTGGATGAATGTACAACCGGTACTTGGCTCTGTAAGTCTTCACTCAATTTCCATAAGCATGCTTGAAGAATATTAAGCGTTGTTGTTGAATTGATTCCAATTCATAGCAACCCCATTTGCAGTAGAATGAAACTTTGCCATCCTCACAATCAATTCTGCTTGAGCCCATGGTGGCAGCCACTGTGCCAACCTATCTTGCCAAAAGCCTTCTTTTGTTCTGCTGAACTACTGCACAAAGGATGATGTCCTTTCCCAGGGCTCTGAGCTGTCCTGATGACATGTCCAAAGTATGTGAGACAAAGTCTTACCATCCTCATTTTAAAGGAGCATTGTAACTATATTTATTTCAAGACAGTTTTCTTTGTTATTTTGGCAGTCCACAGTACTTTGCACATACATACGTTCAGGTTGAAGTTGAAGAAAATTAAAGCAGATCCATGATCGTTAAAATGTGATGTTGAGTATATGCCATCTGAATGTGCTAAGAGCAGATTTTATGCACTGATCACTAATGACAGAAGACCTGACAGCCTATGGGGTGACATAAAGAATATCATGCATGAAGAACAAGAAGACATGCACAAAGAAAGATCTCTTAAAAGAGAAAAAAATCAAATTGAATATCAGAAGAGACTCTGAAACTCCCTATTCCATGTAATGTAGCTAAAACAAGTGCAAGAAATGATGAAGTCAAAGAGTTGAAGAGAAAACTTCAAAGAGCAATCCCCCAAGACAAGGAAGAGCATTATAATGAAACATACAAAGAGCTGGAGTTAAAAAGCCAACAAGGAAGAACACACTCAGCATATTGTAAGCTGTAAAAATATGAAGAAAAACAAATCAAGTCTTGAGTTTCAATAGCAAGTGTTTCTATGGACAAAATATTTAATGATACAGAAAACAAATAGCTATGGGAGTGCTACATAGAGTTACTGTATCAAAAAGAAATGGTCTACATCCCACCATTTCAGGAGGTGGCATATGAGCAAGAAGCAATGGTGATGAAATACTAGGCTCAAACTGCACTGAAACATCAGCAAATTAGAATGCTCCAGGAATTGATGAAATGCCAATAGCAATATTTCAACAAGCTGATGGAGCACTGAAAGCAGACCTTGATCTATTCCAAGAAACTTGGCCAACTCCAAAGAAAAGTGACCAACGGGATGTAGAAGTTATCAAACAATATAATTAATATCACACGCAAACAAATGTTTGCCAATGATCCCTCAATAACAGTTGCAGCAAAATGTTAACAGGCAGCTTCTAGAAGTTCAAGTACATTCGGAAGAGGACTTGGCATGGAGGATGTCATTGCTGATGTCAAATGGACTTTGCTGAAAGGAGAGAAAACCAGAAAGTTGTTTACTTGTGTTTTATTGACTGCACAGCTATCTGATTCTGTGACTCATAACCAACTAGGGATAATATCGAGAAGAGTGAAAGCTCCAGAACTCTTCACTGTGCTCACACAGAACCTGTACATGGACCACGAAGCAATCATACAGACAGTTTAAGGAAATATCTGCATATTTTAAAATCATGGTTGTATTCCTCTCACCATACTTATTTAATGTATGTGATGAGAAAATAATTTGAGAAACAGCACAATAAGAAGAACATAGCACCTAGATTGGAGGAGGAATTAACAACCTGCTACATGCAGATGATACAACCTTGCTTGCCGAACTCAAGGTAGACTTGGGGCTCTTGCTGAAGATCAAACATTGCAGACTTTGGTTTGGATTGTAACTCAATGTAAAGAAACCCAAATCCTCACAAGTGAACCAATCATCGACATCATACTAAAAGGAGAAAAGACTGAAGCTGTTAACAATTTCTCTTTGCTTAGATCCACATTTCAAGCTCATGGAAGCAATAGATAAGGAATCAAACGACATATTTCATTGAGCAAACCTGATACCCAAGACCACTTTTGAATGGGTGAAGGGAGACATCGATCAGTGTAACACATGAAAAAATAATAGTAATTTATAAATTATCAAGGGTTTGAGGAGAGGGAAAATGTGAAAGTTGGGCAATAAATAAATAAAAGATTAAAGAAGAATTGATGCATTTGAATTTTAGTGTTGACAAAGCATGCTGAAATTACCAAAAGCTGCCTGAAGAATAAACAATTTTTTCTTGGAAGAAGTATGTCAAAATGCTCTCTAGAAACAAGGATGGTGAGACTCAGTCTCATGTGCTTTGGGCATAGTCTTAGGTGAGACGAGTTCCTAGAAAAGGAAATCATACCTGGTAAAGTAGAGGAGTCATGAGATATAGGAAGATCCTCAATGAAGTGAATTGTCACGATGTACACAACAGCAATCTGAAATCTAGCAATGATGTGAGGATGTGTGGATATCAGGTATTGTTTTGTACATGAGTTTAAGCTGACTTAAAGTCTCACATGCACACCCTTTGCTGCCTGCCCCTCCCCCGCCAGGACATCGCTGGAGTGCTCGACTCATGGTGGAAGCATTGAAGTGCTAACAAAAACTGGGTGGTTTGAACCTATCAGCCACTCCTTGTGATGAAAAGTGTGGCAATCTGCTTCCAAAAAGACCTCCAACCTTGGAAGCCCTAGTTCTACTTTGTCTTATTGAATAGAATCCATTCACTGACTGAGTTTTTTGGGTTTATTATAGATAACTTTGAGATGCAAGCTGTCTCATTATCGTGGTTGCCAGATCCTTATCATTGACAAACAGCATTCATAGGTTTAATTACCAGCATGAAAATGTATACAGCTGGGGAAAATTGTTATTGTAAGCAGAGCAGAGTTATCTATTATATTTCTCTCTGTACACTAAGGAAATAAGGAAACCTTTAGCATTATCTGATGGATTATTTCTTTATCATTAACACAAACATGCACCATGAAGTGGAGGGGAGAGGGAAATGGAGAGAGAGAGAGAGAGAGAATGAATCAGTCAACTGATGAAAATGAAGGAGCTTGGTTGAAGGGGTTTAGTTTGGGAAGTTTGAAAGTGACCCTTAGGGGAAGAAACATTAAGTAGGAGAAAGCGTAGGGAAGTGGGAGCCTATTATGTTATTGTGATTGCTGGAGATGTTGGGAAGAGACTTGATGCAGAGCAGGGAGTGAGAGATAGTGAGAAAGGCTTTGGGGCAACAAGAGAGATGAAGTCTGGGAGAAATGGGGTGGTGGCTGTCCTGTGTGAGGATTTGGGGTCCCTGTAATGTTCTTTGGGGCAGATTCAGGCACAGAAGGTAAATACTTTTTTTTATCGTGGCCTCAGAATGTAAGAGAGTTTTATGATTGGACTGTGGGAACTCTGTGATTTTGTTGAGGTGTGGCAGCAATTTATCACCTTGCTGAACCTTGAACTTGAGTTCTGTCTGCTTCAGGGTACTGTGTTGGTACAAGTCTGAGCCAATGCAAGTGCCTCCTGCAGGCTGCACATCACCCTTTTTGGATGTCCCCACTTTTTTGCCTGTTTTTTGAGAAGGTAAGTTTGAGGGTTGACATAGAAGCTAAAGCCCTATTCTGTATCCTGGTGCCTGGGCCAGGGTTAGGTGCTGAGAGTTTGTTGAACTGAACTGAACTTTGTTGAACCCAGAATTGAGAAAGCCCACCTAGTGCCACTTGTTGGGCCAACGTGTGGTAGTGTAATGTCATTTGCTGATTTGTATGGCTGGAGTGTGAGATAAAAATAAAAGACAGATGGCTGAAGAATGAACAATGGAGGGGTGTAAAGATCCAACGTCATAAGATATTGGATTCGGGTGTTATAACATGGGTTCCAAGAAAAATAACAGCACTTCTTGTTATTGAGCATTGACTGTATATAGGGATCATACCCATTTCTCATCCTTGTCAACAGCATCATCCGAGAGCAAAGTAAAATGTATTGGTGTAGATGCTCTGGTTAAACATAACCCAAACAAAAACAAAAAGAAAAACATCCGAATTCAGTGCCATTGAATTGATCCCGACCTTCAGTGACTGTATAGGTGAGAGCAGAAGTTTCTGGAAGTTTCTGGGATTGCAGCTCTTTATGAGAGTAGAAATTACTGTCATCTTGCCTCAGAGCAGCTGGTGGTTCCAAATGTCTGACCTTTCAGATGACAGCGCAATGCATAACCACTCTTTGGTTAAACAAAAATCAAGACTTGGTCCTTCCCTGACTACTTTTGGGTATATCAGGGGAGTTTCTGAATTTGTCCATTTAATCTACTGTCAAAATGGATGCAATAACCATGCCTACAGCATAGAGTTATTTTGTGAAGCTTAATTAAAGTGCTTGAAACCATATTTGAAACCAGGAAAGAGCTCAAAGAGATGTTGGATATCAAACTCAAAAAATTCAAACTCATTGCCGTCAAGTCCATACAGACTCATGGTGACTCACTGTGGGTTTTCAAGACTGTAACTGTGCAGAGGAGTAGAAAGTCCAGTCTTTCTCTCATGGATTTGCTGGTGGTTTTGAACTGCTGACCTTGTGATCACAGACCAATCATAACCACTGTACTCCCAGGGCTCCTAGATATTAGATATCCTATTCTCATTTTATAGATGAAGAAAGTGAGTTCCTGAAGGGCTGAAATAATCCAGAAAGTCATGAGAGATACATATAAAGGCAGGCTTGATTTCAAAGTTCCTGCTCTTACCCATCTTTTAGCAAATCCTTTTGGAATATCCTCATCTTAGGAGACAACATGGAATGAGGTCCAGACTTCTGGATCCTCAGGAAGCAAAGGTTCCAGTCAGGAGAGAGGTGAGCATGTAGATAAACAGCAAGCCTGGTCCTGGGAGGCACTGAATGTGAAAAAGGAGAAACATGAGGATAGAAAGAGTGGGTTGTGGCATGTGTAGCATCAAGAGGAACTCTTTGAGGAGGTGGCCTTTGAATGGAGACCTGGATGATGATGAAGAAGCAACAAAGTTCTTGGAGAAGTGCCTCCAGTAGGAGGAGTGATGGGTGTAAAGGTGCTGGTGTATCTGGGAAAGAGAAAGAGTCCTTGAGAGTGGGAATCAAAGAAAGGACATTTGGCACCAGTCTAATCACCAAGCTCTGTCTCTCTCTCCTAGAAAAGCAGAGAAAACTTACTTCCAGTGGGTACTCTGGGGATCAAAGTGCACTGATGTCTCTCAAAGCAATCTGGTGCCACAGACTGTCACCAATATCCTGCTGGGGAAGAAATCCAGAAAGAGGATTGTTATGGGTTGAATTGTGTCCCTCCCCTGCCAAACATCTACTGGAGTCCTAATCTTTGCCTCTATGACTATGACCCTAGCTGGAAAGAGGTGTCTTCTTTGATTATGCTAATCAGGTTAAGCCAGGCAGAGTGGGTCCTAAGCTTAATCACTTTTGAAGTAAGAAGAATAGACACAGAGACACCGGGTGAGAAGTGAGGGTTGGGAAGATGCATCCACAAGGTCAAGATTACCAAGGGTTGTCACCAGTTACTGGAAGCTGAAATAGAGAAAGTGAGTCCTCCCCTTAGGGTCATGTCCTACATCCAGCCTTCTAGCTTCCTGAACCAAGACAATACATTTCTGTTCTTTAAAACTACCTTACATTGACTTTTGCTGCTGTTACGACAGCATTGGGAAACTAAGGTATAGGTTACCAGCGACCAGCCAGCCCTGGACAGTGACAGACCTACCTTCTCACCTGGATTCTGCCCCCAGGTGGGTCACATTGCCAGCAAAGAGCCCACCGCTGCCTTCGTCTTCCTCTTACAAATGAAGACTTTAGACTGGATGTCGTACCTTGGTGTCCCTGTTGCTTCCAGGCCATCCTGCTCAACTGACCATAATTTACAATTATTCAACGGACTGAGCAGGATGCAGTGTGGTCAATGCCACTGCTATTCCCTCTGAAGTTCAGCTCATGAATATCTGTGAGAACCCAGAGAAACACCACAGTAAATAAAGAATAGCCAGACTGAGCCCCGGTGGCATAGTGCTTGTGCACGGGACTGCGGCCCACTGGGATGGAGGTTCAATTCCAGCTCCACAGGAGCAAAGGCTGGGCCTCCTACTCCCACCACCAGAAGGCAGTGATATCCAAACAAACAAAAACAAAACAAAAAGCAAAACAAAGAACAGTCATCTGTGATTATTGATTAAGTGACAGGCACTTCATTGTGCGCCTTACAGCTGTTCATTTGAAAACCTTCACAGCTACTCCTTGACTGATCTCCAGGGGACACTGTTCACAGGTTCTATGGTCATGGTGCCCTCTGAGGTTGGGTAAGTGGTGTCCCTGTTGAACAGCATGATCCTGTTCCTCGGGCCCTTTGAGTGATTTTCAATTCATGGTAACCTCTCGAACAAGGAGCCATAAGATTTTCATTGGCTGGCTTTCAGAAGTGGATCGCCAGTCTGGTCTCTCCAGTCTATTTTTGTCTGGTAGAGCCAATACAACCTATTTTGTGTCATAGCAACCTATGAATCTTTCGGGACAGATGGATATGACTACACATGGGTTGGGTTGGCCAAGAACAGAACCAGAATCTCCTGCATTGATGGTGAGCTTTGGGGAAAGCAGCGCAGAGAATTCTGATAGCCTCCTCTTCCTCCAAGAGTCTCTTTATCATAAAAAGCAGAGAGGTTTTCATACCTCTGACTCTTGAACCTGAGCTTTTGCCAGGACTCCTGGTTGCCTCTGGTTAACCAGGGGTGACATTTTCATGGGAGGGGACCTAGGGTGGAGTCTGGGAAGGTCTAGTTGGCATAACAGTTCCTCTGAGTTTCCAGACAGGTCAGAAAATCCCCATCTCTGAGTTTAAGCCTCAGTAAAACGAGTCACTCTCGTTCCCACTCTGCATTCTTGATTATCTGAGGTGGGAAGTCTGGTGCCCCAACAGTATGCAAGGACCAGGCCAAGTGTGCCCTCCACGTTAGGCACCAATGGAAAACATCTTTCTCTGCTGAGCACCTTCTGGTGTACTCTGTTCCCCAGTGGTGAGTCAACATGGCTGCTGATCAGTTGAGCCCTTTTGAAGGGGGGTCGTTTTTGCCGATGGAACATGACACCGCCACAGGAAAAGATGTTTCTGTTCCACTTAGTTTGATTTATTATTGATAATGTTGCAGATAAATTAGAATCATTAAAACAGAGGCCACAGTCTGGGACTTGCTTTGAATTTCAGAGCTGTCTGCTTTGCATTTGCTGGGACCCAAGTGAGTACACACATGGCTGGAGGCGCCGGGTCCTGGTAGAGTCTGTTTGGAAAGTGTGAGTCATGAAAGGGGACACCGGTCATGGTACTGCTTCCAGATCCCTCACAGCACCTGTTGGCCTCCTAACAAGAAGGACTGTTGGTCCTTTATTTCTTTGTCTCTTCAGCAGAAGGCAGCAGGTCCGGTGGTTTCAGCAAAGCCCCGGATTTAAAGACGGGAGTCCTGGGTAGTTTAAGTTGCTTATGCACTGGGCTGGAGCTGAAAAGGGGCAGATGTGAGTCCACCCAGAAGCTTGGACACATGCAGGGTCGCCATGAGTCAGAGTCCACTTGATCATTGTATTTTCCAAGATAAGAGAACTGAGGCCCAGAGCAGGAAAGTCACTGGCCTTGACTCACCTGCAGGTCACCTTTGCGTCTTGTAGACTCAGGGCTTCCTCACAGCATGGCGGCCTGAGGCTCAGATAACGTCTTACCTGGCCCTCCAGTGCAAGCTTTCCAATGGGGCAGAAGTGACACTGGTTTTTTAACCAAGCCTGTCAACCCCATCTGTTTTGATGTACTCTATGGACTCAATCCTTCCCCCAGAGGACCTCGAACTCCCAGCTCATTGGCATGGGGCAGTCCATTTCCCGGGATGACCCGGTGGGTCAAAGCAAAGCTGCAGAGCAATCTCCGGTTTCCTATGACTTATGCAATGGCTGCTTATGCTCCTTCTGTAAAGATGCGGAGTCTTGGAAACCTTACATCGGGCTTGCTGGTTGTGTGTTTTGACCTGTTCCCTTTGGGGGTATGGAATGGCGTGAAGTGCTTGTCTGATAACCCAGGTGTGGCAGTTTGAACCTACTAGTGACTCAGCGGGAGAAAGGTCCAGAAGGCCACTCCCTCAAAGATCGCAGGCATGAAAACCCTCTAGATGTCAATAGGGTCACTATGAGGTAAAAGTGATTTAACTGCTAACAGCAACAGCAATGACAACAACAGCATGGCCTTGCACGTTGTGAGACTCTCAGTGGATTATTTGTTGACTATGGATGCATTCCCATCCTTGTCAAGGGTAAGAGCACTGCCCTCCTAGACTTTGGTCAGCTTCCACTGAGATAACGTGTGACACGGAGCATATGCTAACAGTTCAATGGCATCATCTTTGACTTCAGGGTGCTAGGCAATCCTGGTGACATGCACATCCCTTCAAGTCTTCAAAAGGTCGAGAAGCCCTTGAACTTGCTTGTGATTATGGTTCCTTCTGTTATTTTAATGCCCAGAACCTTCATCAGGTTCCTTCCCCCTCTCCCTTCTCTCACAAAGCATTTCTTAGAGAGGATGTGAGAAAATAATTCATCTTATGAGATAAAGGAGGACTTTCTAGGTAGTCTTTGGTACTTGTAGAGAGAAAAAATGCATTTAAAGATGGTTTCTTGTGGTAAAGTACCTAAATATAAAATTTGCTCCTTGTCCATTTTTAATGCACAAATCAGTGGCACGAAACACTTCTACCATGTGCTACCAGGACCACAACGGACGACATTATATCTTTTGATCTCTGAATAGAATACATCCTGGTTACTAGTAAACCAGACATTCCGTCAAACACTGATCAGTGTCTCCTGAAGGCCAGGGCTGCTGAATCCACATCCAGATGATGATGAGTTAGACACTGTATGCATGGCACTGATCCCTGAAACTGCTCCTCCATTAGTGTTCCCCTTACGGTTAAGTGACGTCATTGCTTTGTTCGCTGTTTAGGTCACAAAACTTAGGGGATTATCCTTGATTGTCCTCTTCTTTTCACATCACAGGTCCCACTAGCCTTGCAATAGAGCCCCAATCCACCCACCCCTCAATCCTTTTTGGTGATCACTCTTGGCGAGGAGGCATCATCATCCCTTACTTGGGCTTTAACAGTCCCCTGCAAACCCTTTTGATTCCACCCTGGCCTTCCAACAGTCTATTTTTCACACCGTAGTCAGAGCAATCATATTGAAATGTCAGACAGGTCACTCCATGGATCTGCTCTGATTCTAAGGGGTGTCTCAACTGGATCTAAAATAAAATAAAATATTTTTACCAAAGCATTAAAGAATAGTGGTTAAGTCACAGATTACTGGAGCCAGGCTGCTTGACTTAAATCCTACCTTTGCCATTTACCGCACTATGATGTTGGGATAAACTTCTGCACCTTTCTGGTCCTCAGTTTCCTAACCTGTAAAGGGAGGCTAAAGTATTCCTGGTTCAGAGGGATGTGGTTATATTGCAGTGGTTAGGTGCTTTCTAGTCAGCCAGAAATCACACTGGCAGAATGAACGTTGTCCACTCCTGTGATATTCTCATAATTTGTGATGTTTGAGCTGGATGCAACCGTGTTGTCAGTTCATCTCCTGGAAGGACTTTTATTTCGCCTTTTGGCTACCAACTTTACCAAGCCTGATGTCCTTCTCCAGGGACTGGTTCCTCCTGAAAACATATCCAACATGTGTGATATGAAATCTCTCCATCTTCCCTTATAAAGAGCAATCAGGCGACACTCCCTCCAAGATAGATTGGGTTTTTCTTCTGGTCCTTTCAATAGTCCTCACCAATGTCATAATTCAAAACCTTCAATTCTCTTCCAGTCTTCCTTATTTCTTATCCTTTTTTTTCATGTACATAAGGCAATTGAAAATACCATGACTTGGGACACTTACACCTTAGCTCTCAAAATAACATCTCTAATGCTTTAAATAAGTCTTATGTAGCAGATTTGCCCAATATAGCATGTCCTTTGATTTTCTTCCTGCTGCTTCTATGAACATGGATTGTGTATGCAGATTAAATAAAATGCTAAGCACAAAAATCTTTTCTCCATTGATCATGAGGTGGTCTATTGGTCCAGTTGTGAGGATTTGGGCTTTCTTCGCACGGAGTTGTAATCTGTACTGAAGCCCGCCCTCTTTGATCTTCATCAGCAAGTGTTTCAAATCTTTAGGATTTCAGTAGCCTTTGCCTAATGAATAAAAAAAGTGTGTCTCTGGTTTATTCTTTAGCCAGTATCCATCTGATGTCAGAAATGATCCCACTCATTCCACATTCTCTTCCAAATCCAGCTTGAATTTCTGGCAGCTCCCTACAACTGTTTTTTGAAACTTCTTCAAAATTTTACCACCCTGTGGATACTAATGATACTGTTTGATATTTTTGCATTCGACTAGGCCGTCCTTCTTTGGAATGCACACAACTCTGAAAGCTTTCAGTTGGTTGGACGGGTAGTTATTTTCCAAATGTTTTGGCACAGACAAGTGAATGCTCCCAGTGCTTCATGAGCTTGTTGAAACATTTCAACTGGCATGCCATCAACTCGAGGAGTCTTGTTTTTTGGTAATGCCTTCAATGCAGCTTTAGCATCTTCTTTTGATACCATAAGTTATTGAGCATATGCTATCTCTTGAAATGATGGGATATTGACCAATTCTTTTGGATAGAGACTCTGTCATCCTCCCATCACTTCTAATATTTTCCCCAGAAGATCCTTTATTATTGTAACTTGAGGTTTGAATTTTCCTTCATTTCTTTCATCTTAAATGATATGCTGAGAATGCTTACCTTTTGGCTTTTTAATTCTAGATCTTAGCACAGTCATGAAAATGCTTACTTTGTGTTCATGAGCTATTTGTTGAAACTTTCTTTTCAGATCTTTTGCTTCACCATTTATTCCATTCACGTTAGCTACTCTCCATTCAAAAGCAAATTTCAGAGATGCTACTGAGATCTGGTTTTGACTTTTATTTATTTCTTTTCTCTTCATGGTGTCATGTTTCCTTCATGTATTATACTCTTGATGTTTTTTGACAGCTTGTTTTGTCTTGGGACATTAGTGTTCAGTGAACCAAAATTCTTTTTCTATTTTCCGAATCCAGCTGGGATATACTCAAGATTGTATTTTGGCTCTCATGGACCTGATTTAATTCTCCTCAGCTTCCACTTGAATTTAGATAAGAGCAATTGAGGCTCTACTCCATAGCCAGCCCTTTAGTTGGTATTTGGAGTCTCCATTAAAAAAAGTACTGCGATTCTCCACTGTCTCTTCTCATTGTTGCTGTTAGGTGCCATTTAGACAGCTACGACCTATCGTGACCCTGTCTATGTACAGCAGAACGAAATACGTCATGATCCCGCACCATGCTCACAATCATTTCTTTTCCTGAGTCCATTGGTGCAGTCACTGTGTTAATCCATCTTATCTAGGGTCTTCCTCTTTATCGACATCCCTCCACTTTACCAAACATGATGTCCTTCCCCAGGAACTGATCTCTCCACATGACATGTCCATAGTATGTAAGATGAAGTCTTGCTATCCTTGTCTCTAAGGCGCACTCTGGTATTATAAAACAACAGATAAATTTGTCCTTTTAGCAGTCCTTGGTGCCTTGAATATTCTTCTCCAGCACAATTCAACTGTATCTATTCATCCAAAGTCTTCCTTATTCCATGACTAACTTTCACATGCATGTGATGCCATGGAAAATACCATGGCCTGGGTCAGGATCACCTTAGTCCACAATGCCACATGTTGTTTGATCTCTTGACTGCTCCTTACATGAGCGTTGGATGTGAATCCAAACAAGGTTCTTGAGAACTTCCATCTTTTCCCCATTGGTTATGCTGTCACCTATTGATCCAATTATAAGAATTTGAGTCTTCTTTACATTGATCTCTCATCCATACTGAAGGCTGCAATCCTCGATCTGAATCATCAAGTGCTTCAAGTCCTCTTCATTTTCAGTCAGCAAAGTTGTGTCATCTGCTTATCACAGTTTATTAATAAACCTTCCAATCCTGGTGTTGCACTCTTCGTCATAGAATTATTGGCTTCTCTCATGATCTGCTCAGCATGTAGATTGAATAAGCATGGTGAGAGGACACAACCTTGGTGCACACTTTTCCTTATTTTAAAGCATTCCCTTGGAGCTCTGGTGACGTAGTAGTCATGCATGGGGCTGCCAACCACAAGGTTAGCAGTTGGAAACTGCCAGTTGCTCCACAGGAGAAAGTTGACACTTTCTACTCCTGTAAAGAGCTCCAGTCTGGGAATCCCAGAGGAGCAGTTCTACCTTACCCTGTAGGGTCTGCAAGAATCAGAACTGGCTAGATAGCAGTGTGTGTGTGTTTTGTGTGACTATTTCTGTGTTCTTTTTTCACAACTTCCTGTTCTTCACATACAAGTTCTACATGAGCACAATGAGGTGTTCTGAAATTTCCATATTTCTCAAGACTCTTCGGTTTGTTAGAATCCACACAGTTGAGTGATTTTTTTCAATTAAAAATGGCCAGAACTACTCCATTTCAGTGCACTAACACTTAGGATACATATGTATATTATATATCCTGATATGTAATATATTGTATGTGTATTAGGATTAATATATTTTATTTTATGTGATTTATACTCATTTTAGGCGAGGAGTTAAATACAGGATGTTGTCTTTCTATCCCTACATCTCAAAAATGAAGCCATGGCTTATATTTTGAGATGCAAATGAAAATAACAACTTGCTGGTATCAGAAATACCAGTGACACAGTTTTCAGCATCACAGAAACATACAAACCACTGTAGTTTGACAAATTGACAAATGGTGGACATCGATTATAGTATTAGAAATCGACAAATTGAATAATCATCTGTATAAATAAGATATGTTTACTGTGTTTAGCAGTTTTATTACATGATGTTTATTTACTTTTTGCTTTTTAAAATAAACTCCATCTAAAGTACAATGATGCATATGTATATTTTTTATCATCAATTGAGTCTCATTCAAATAGTCTAGTGGCTCCTATTATGAATGCTGACTTTCATAGCGATGATGATATGGTACACATAACCATAGTTGCCTCTTTTTTCATTCCTTTGTTCTTTCATTGTGTCCACCCATACCTTCTCTTGCTCTACATGGATATGATCTGTATGTTCCTGCCTTAGGACTTTTTTTACTGGCTGTTGCCTTTGCTGGGCATGTTCTTCCCACGGGTAGTCACAAGGCTCCCTCTCTTATTTCAATTCAGCTATTACCACTTCAAAAGGATCTTCCCTGATGACACCCTGTTTATTTACTATCTTGTCCTAATGCCCTGTTCTTAATAGCATTAAAAAATAAACTATACAGTGCTTTATTTGGGCTATTTATTCTTCAAGAAAAAACATACATACACATACAATAAATAAAAATAAAATTTAGTATTCACATATGTAAATTTTTATAGATATCTATAGTTAAGTAAATAAAATGAGATATACATGTAAGTTATAAATACGATATATATGTAAGCTATATATGTAAGATATACATATCTAAATTTATTTATTTTTAATAGATAGCTTTATTGGGGCATATCCATATATCATACAACACAATTGCCCAACCATATCAAGAAGAGTTATATAATCATTACCAGGATAAATTTTAGAACACTTTCTTCTTTCTTCTGCTCTTTGTTATTAGTTTTTAGTAACATTTATTCTGACTTAGTGAGTTTTATCTGATTATTCTTTTCTTGCTATTTTGGCTTCTTACTCACTTAGCAGCAATCACTTTGTTCTCTCTTGATTTCTGTAGGCCAAAAATTTGAGAAAGGTTCAGCTGGGTGATCTTGGCTTAAGGTCTTGGCAGTCAGATAGTGATCAGAATGGGTTGTGGGGGGCACTGGGCAACTTGAACCTAGGCAACATCCCCATCTTTTCTTGTAGACTCAGGGCTTTCTTACAGCATGGCAATCTCATTTCTTGCATAGTTACTCCAGCAATAGTATTCTGATGAACTAGGTGGAAGCTGCATTGACTTTATGCCCTCTCTTGGAAGAAATGTAATTTTACTTTCTCCATAGTCTATTGGCTGACCAGTGATGAAAATTAGTCTAGATTGAGGGTGAGGATTATAGATGCCAACTATTGATAGGAACTACTCACTACAAGGATATAAACTGCAAGGTGAGCAGTTTGACTCCACCAGCTGCTTGAGGGGAGAAAGATGAGACTGTCTGCTCTGGCAGGGATCTGCAACCTCAGAAATAAAAAAGGGACAGTTCTTTTCTGTCCTATAGAGGCACCATGAGCTGGAATCAACTGAACGGCAGTAGGTTGTTTGGATGGTGGTTTTAATGGGCAACAGATCAAATAATTTATAGACTTGATTCAAAACTACTCCCAAAGAGAAAAGAGCCCCCTGGAGACAGACAGACTTTGCTTTGTTCATCATTGTGTCCCAGGAAGCTAAAACACTGCATGACACAGGATGAGTGCCCGATACATATTTGTTGAATGAATACAATAGTTAAGGATGTGCTTAAAAACTACTTTTATCCCCATAGTTATCCACAGACCTAACAATCCATTGAACCAATTACTAAGCATGTAGAAGAAATGATGCCAATTAAGTATGAGAAAACAGACTTAATTTAGAAGGCAAAATGCAATATTACCTGCATAGGCATACTCATGAGGGACTTATTCTTGAGGATTCATGGCTTATTCATCTCTGTCTATTTAGAGCTGAGTACAGAACCTTGTATGAGACAGGTGATCTGTGAAAAAAATTTAAAAAGACTGATGATGTATATTTTGGTCTTTAGGTACACTCATATGCTCTTTATTTAAAAAAATTAATAAAACACCATTTAAGGGAAACATTTCAGGGAACGATGTGTCCTACATACAGAAATGTTTGAACTGCTATGTATTAAATACTTACTCGGTGCCTAGTATGGTACTAGGTACATGATATTCTTTATTCTTCCTGGTTATCCATGAATTTATGTGCTGGCATTATGCCTGTTCTTACCATTTTATAGATGCTGAAAATGAGACTTAGAGAGGTCAGTCTGTTAAAGTTGTAGGAAGCATATGTGAGGTCTGTATTCTTGCTGGAAAGGCTGAGGTGTTTTTTTTTTAAACCAGGCTCTATTCTGCCTCCTTAAAAGACCTCTTTAAAAGTGTGGAAGATCCAGGGTGCTGCTCTGAAGATTGGAGTGCACTTGACCCAATCCATAGTATTTTCAAATGTCTCACACGCATGTGAAAACTGGACAGTGAGTAAGGACAAGAGCACAGAAAAACCGATGCCTTAGGCTATCAGGAGAGCCCCAGGAGAAGGACATCATGGTTAGTAAAGTAAAAGAAGAACATTAACAAAAAAGGGATTGGTTGTCAAGGAGATGGATTGAGAAAGTCTCAGCAACAGTGGGCTCAAACACAACCACCATTGTAAGGCTGGTTCTGGACGAGGCAGTCTTTGGTTCTGTTGCCTACAGGGCTGATGTAAGTTCAAGCTGACCCAATGAGATTGAAGAACAGCAATACGTTGCCTCCTTGGTCCCTGACACCTGCACTTTTGATGGAGACTGCTCGTCTTTGGACGGCACTTTCAAGTTTAAGGTGCTCTGGGCCTGAATTGTGGAATTTTCAATATCCTCAAATACCTGTGAGCAATGGACAATGGAAAAGGAAGACTAAAAAAGGTAATGTGTGACTCTCTGTTTTGTCTTCCTTCTGACATGAAACAGAGCAATGTTGATGGCAGCTAGGACCCCGGAACTGAGGAACCACATGGAGACCCATACCAGTGCTAAGATGCTTCCTCTGCCACTGTGTCCACAAGACTTTGCACCCACTGGCTTGTGATCTTCCTGCATTCGGCATCATTGTATGTGATGTGGATTCTGAAGAGGAATTTACAGACGGGGATTGAACATATGGGCTCTTATAGGATTTATGGACTTGATCTGGACTGGGCTGTTTTTCTTAATATACAATTGCTCTCTCATATAAAGTTCTCTCTTATACACACACAAGTAATGTGCTTGAATTGTACTGCTGATAAAAAATATGGAATGATGAATGAATACATCCCTCTTGGAAGAAGTACTCCCAGAATTTTCTTTCACAGCAAGAATTCTGAGGCTTCGATATTCCCTTACAGAAGGGTCGTAGGGAGGAGATGAGTCAGTAAGGTACAGTGTATCAGTGATGAAACATGCACCTTTCCTCTAGTTCTTAAATGCTTCCTCCCCAGCCCCCCACTATCATGGTCCCAATTCTACCTTACAAATCCAGCTAGACCAGAGGATGTACACTGTTACATATAGGAACTGGAAACATGGGGAATCCAGGACAGATGATCCCCTCAGGACCAGTGGTGAGAGTGGCAATATTGGGAGAATGGAGGGAAGGTGAGGTAGAAAGGGGGAACTGATTATGAGAATCTACATATAAACTCTTCCCTGGGGTGCGGACAACAGGGAAGTAGGTGAAGTGAGACATTGGACAGGGATCACGTCCAATTATTATTATGACAAAATAATAATAATTTATTAATTAACAAGGTTTCGAGAGGGAGGGAGGAGCAGAGAGGGAGAGGAAAAGGAGGAGCTAATACCAAAGTCTTAAGTCGGAAGACAATGTTTTCAGACTGATGATGGCAACAAATGTATAAATGTGCTTGGCATACAGTGGATGCATGTATGGATTATCATAAGAATTACATGAGTCCCCAATTAAATGATTAAAAAAGAATTCTGAAGCTTCATCTCATGCATTTTGGACACACCATGAGTAGGGGTTAATCACTGGAAAGAGATGTCATGTTTGGTAAAGAAAAGAATCAGGGAGAAAAAGAAAGACCTTCAATCATACGGATTGAGCCCAGCCCTCGGCTCAAACATTGAAATAAATAATTGTGAGGTTGGTGTAGGAGAGAACTCTATTTCATTCTGCTATTTACAAGCTCTCTAGGAATTGGAGCTGACTCAAGGGCTTCTACCACAACCCATTAAAGACAATGCTAGCCATGTGAGTTGTTTCATGAACACCAGGTAGCATGTGGAACTTTGCTCCCTCTGTCCACTTTGTTGTTAGCTGCCATGAAATCTATCCCAGCTCTTTGATGACCTATGTACAATGGAAAGAAACACTCCCCACACTTGAACTGTTCCCATAACTGATTGTGAACCAGGCCATTGTGATTCATAAGATTTTCATTGATTAATTTCAAGAAATAGACTCCAGGTCTTTCCCTTTAGTCTATAAGCAATACTGAAACCTGTCCAATGTCATAGCAATACACAGGCTTCTAATCATAGCCAAAATAGGCAGCAACTCTGCATGAAGTCCAATGGTCTTAAGATGCTATTAAGGTGGCTATCTTCTTTATAAGCGCTCTCATTCTCAGTTGCTTTAAAGGCATCATTTGACACAGTGACACACAGCCTTAATGAAACAGTGTATGGGTCATCTGATTTCAGGTCCTAGAGGTGTGACTGGGATTGATGTAAGTGAACAACACCTTGAGAAGCTGGAATTCATGGCCAAACCCATAATTCAGGGATCTATATAGGTGCCTGAGGGTCACTGACGGTCATTTATGAGAACATCATTTCTAAAGGGAAAGCACATTGCAGAGGAGCCCGACAGACATAGAGTCAGGGATCGAGCTCCATTCTAGTGGTGTGACCCTGGACCAGTGACTTCCTTTCTCACTGAAATGAGAATTAACATACCTGCATTGGTGTAGGAGTTCTTGCATGGGGCGGATGGTGATGCACTCGGCTAACTGAAAGGTTGGTGTTTCAAGTCTACTCAGAGACACCTTGGAAGAAAGGCCCAGGAAAAGAATCACAGAAAGTCAGCTATTGAAAACCCCAAAGAGTACAGTTCTACCCTGACACACATTTTTCTCTCTGAGTTAGAATACTTGAGGACAACTTGCTTTGGTTTGGGACTGGATTAAGTGAGATAAGAGAGCAGCATTGATCACGAGTCCACTAAGTGTCAGGTACTGTTTTAGGCAAAGCTGGGGCAGCAGTGACTAAAATCAAGATGTCGCTACTTTGGATCTTCTCTTCTAGGAGGCTTAACAGGAACCTGGAATTCAATAAGAATAAGGTTCTTTCAAGAGATGATAGTCCACGAGCAAAAAGAAATCACAACAAGAAGTACAGGGCCATCAGGGCTGCTGTTTTGCAGAGGGAACCTGGAAGCCATTGTTGTTGAAATGATCCTTGAGCAAACCTGAGTCCCGTGATGCTGACAGCTAACTGTCCAATGCAGGAGTCTGCAGTCTGGTGGAGGAGAAAGCAAGACTCCAGCATTTGGAGATGGAGGTCCAAGTGGGAGGAAATGATGTTAGAGAGGGCAGGAGAAATCCAGAACACCTCAGAACCCAGGTGGGGACTTACATACAATATAGATCTTGTAAAGTACATGGCCCAGTGTCTGGCCCTAACTGTGCTCACAGGTCAGTTAGACAAGCAATGCCTCATCACCTCCATCTCAACATCTTTTGCTTGGCAAAGGGCACAGAGATGAATTCACCACCCTCCTCATTCTTTCATTCTTCAGAATCCCCACTTCTCCTCCCCCTCCCATCCTCATCTCACTCAGTTCCCATCTTCTAGGTCTTACTTTTAGTAACCAAAGATCACTTGAAGATTGCTCAAATCTGGCATCATAGCCTAAGGTGCATCTGAAGAATGTCTAGGCTGATGAAAAATATTTATCTTCCATAAACTAGCTGTATGAAAGGTGTGCAGTAACGTCCTCTGGTGCCAATTTGACTAAGAATGTAGGCGTGGAGTCTAGCCTGTCAATCTGGAGATAGCCAATGAGACCTCTGTGGCCATGACTTTTTCTGAGAATTCTGGGAAATCTCTTGGTATTTCCCATTGGAAGTGAGAGACTATAGATTCACTTCATTGGAGATGCACTACTGACAAGACAAAATGGCAACATAGACCCTGAGTCCTAGGAACTGGAGGAGTCGGAGGAGAAGCCCCATAGGCTTACCCTGAGGGAACCAGAATTCTGGGACCAGAGAAGTCACGTGGAGGCTCTTGCCAGTTCTGAGATGCTTGGGAAGTCAAAGAGAGACCCCTGCCAATGCTGAGATGCTTCTACTGCCACTGGATACTCCTGATGGATCCTGAGCTATGGGGAGACCCCTGTCAGCATCAGGATGCTTCTACTGCCACTGGACACACAAGACTCCGCACCCACTGGCCTGTGATTGTCCTGGTGTCATTGCATGTGTTTTGTGATTCAGAAGGAGACTTTATAGACTGGTATTGGACATATGGGCTAATATTGGACTTGTAACCTTGGACTGCACTGGGTTGGGATGCCTTTTCAATGTTCCATTCCTCTTGCATACAAACCTTTAGTATATCTATATTCATGCTTATAAATTTGTTTGTCCAGTCGACTTGGACTAACACAAAAGGAAAAGAAATCATGAGAGAATTTCCTATTTTTTGGTCTTTAAATGAAATTTTCTAATCTATTTTTTTTGAGGCTGAGGCAAAGTAACCAGGCTTGCATTTGAAATGTTATCAATTCAGGGAAGCGAAATGTACTCAAGCAAGAAGTGTGTGGAAACAGCTTCACTGTCACCCGGGATCCTCAGAAGCACTTTACAAACAAACACAGGCGCCTCTCTCAGATTTAAGGGGTTGCATGTACAAGAGCAGACATACGGTATATAGGGTATTTGTACATTATTAGGTCACTCCTACATCCTGGTACAGCAGATTCTGAATGAAGGACTCCATGCAGTTTTACGATACTGTAGTGATGGAGTGGTTATTTGCTGGGCTGCTTATCACAAAGTCAGCGGTTCAAACCCATCAGTGGATCCTGGGGCAAAGATGTGGGTTTCTACTTCTGTGAAGGGCTGCAGTCTCTATAGTCTTGGCAATCCACAGGGGCAGTTCTCCTCTGTTCTATGAGTCACTATGAGTCAGAATGGCCTCGGCAGCAGTGAGTTTGAGCATTTTTGGGGGAATTGGGCACCCCAGTTGCCCTTGGGTTGGCCCTGACTCATGGTTTTCCCATGTATGTCAGAATTGGTCAATAGGTCTGTTAGGCATGACTTTTTGGGTGTAGGTTGCCAAAACGTTTTCCCAAAGTACCTCTGTGTTGATTTAAACCTCCAACCTTTCTGCTAACGATGGAGTATATTAATAGTTGGCACAGCACAGGTTCTGATAACATTTAGTAGCTGTAGTCTAACTCAGGGGTTCTCACACCTTTTCAGCATGCGAGTTACTTATAAAATGATCAAGTAAAAATGATCTACTAGCTACAAAATGCAAAGCATATATTTAATTATTTATTACACTTATTCATAAATTCTTTATATGCACAAGATATGCTTATGTACCTTGCATAACTGCATGAGTCCATTTTGCATAATGCAACAAAATTGCCTATGTATATATTTTTGTCATTACGTGAGTTTACTCTGATGACTTGCTCTGAATGGAATAAGCCAGAAATGCATAGTCCAGACAGTAGTTGCTGACAATCAGCCTCAAGTACACTTCCAAATGATCATCAGTCATGGTGGAATGTACTTGGAGCTCATGATCTTTATGTGGGAAAAGGCTGACTCACATAAATAAGTAGAGCCGAATAATGCAGTCAAGGAGGTAGCACATTTTCTCATGTTTTCCTACTTTCCCTCTGTGAATAAGTTCCAGAACTGTTCATGTGCTCTGGAATTTCACTGAATGTCAGCCTGTAGTATCAAAATCTTCCACTCCAAATGAAAGTCATACATTTTTGTCTTCTTACTTGGTCCATTCCCCCACTCATTTTAATACCCTTTCTTAACATTTAAGAGAAAAAAACCAAGGTCTAAAAATTGGCGATAACTTAGCTTGTCAGTTTTGTTGTACTTAGCACAGTTGTTTGCACATGCATTTGACACCTAACATTGCATCTGATTGGCTGCACTGTATATCAGTTAAGTGACAGGATTGATGATAGGCTTTTGTCTATTTTTTTAATGCCATGCAATCTACCCACACTCATTTGCCATCGATCAGTAGATCGAGATTGACATACTGAGCACCCCCGGTCTACCGACTGGGAAAGAGGGGGAAAATATTGCCCAAGTTCAAACAATTCAGCAGTCCATGACCAAATGTTCACAATTACCTTTAATTTATGTACTGACATGGCTTGGCCAAATTTGAATCAGAAATTTCTCCTCCCCAGACACTCCTAAACTTTGATCTGCCCCCAAGCTTAGGTAAGCATGAAGGTTCAAAAAATCTTCTTCCCTTTAATTCTCATTTTGAGAATCTGCTAACCCCAGAAAAACACTGATCACCTAGTGAACTCACTCCCATAGCTTGTCTCTTACCTCCACTCTTACAATCGCCTCTTGTTACTGCTGTGATTGAATTGACCCTGACTCATGGCATCCCCATGCACAATGAAAGGAAATGCTGTCCAGTGCAGCACCAAGGCCATGATCGGTTGTGGACTGGATTCTTGTGATCGCTAGGAAGTTTACCAGCTAATCTTCAGCAGTATATTTCCAGGCCTTTATTAATAGGCCAGCATCTTAGTCTGAAAATACTGCTGAAATCAGTCCATCATCAGAGTGTCATGAAAGTCTCCCTTGAATGTGTCACATCTTCTTCAGAATATGACTTGAATTTCTGGTACCTCCTTGTCATTGCACTGCTACAGCCATTGTTAGATTATCTTTAGGAAAACTTTACTTATGTGTGACCTTAATGATACTGCTAGATACTGTCCACAGTGTGTTGGGTCACCTTTTATTTAGAATGGATACATATGTGGACCTTTTCCAGTCAGTTGCCTGGGAGTTGTCTTCCAAATTTCTTGGCAAAAGTGAGTGAGCACTTCCAGTACTTCAACCATTTGAAACCTACTAACACTTGCAGCCCATTTTGCTAGTCTGCACTGCAACTTGGGTGTGTGGTAGTTACATAATTTTTTGTCAATTTGAAATAGACCTAAGAGTGAAAGAGTGGAGTTTAGCCTGTCAATAAGGTCGCAGTTTGATTGGAGGGCAAAAAGATCAATAGCTTGCAGGGTCAGAGACACAGGCTCACTTACTGTAAGACATTTCTGAGGAGAAGTCACATGAAGCTATCCTGATACAGTCAGAGTTTCAGAGCTGAAGGAACCACGTGGAGACTCCTGCCAGTTTGAGATGCTTACATTGCCACTGGAGCCACAAGACTTCCCACCCACTTGATTGTGATCTTCCTGCATTTTGCATCATTGCATGTGTTTCATGAGTTCAAAGAGGACTTTATAGATTGGTATAGGACACATGGGCTAATATTGGACTTATGGACTTGATCTGGACTGGGCTGAGATGTTTTCTTCAGTATTCAATCACTTTTGCATATAAACCCCTTTCTTATACACATATGAATATCCCTGGATTTGTTTCTCTAGTGGTGTCTTCCTTCAGTGTCATTTGTTCTTGATCTTATGCTATTGCTTGAGGTGGTTGAATGTTGGCTATCTCTTTTTGACAGTGACTCATTGTATTCCTTCTATAGTCTTTTGATATTTCTTGCACTCTTCAATATTTTTCGTGTGGAATCCTTTACTATTATATCTGAGACTTTAGATTTTTCTTACGTTCATTCAGCTTTAGATATACCAAGCATGTACTTTCTTTTATATTTCATTATAATATTTTGTTTGTGCTCTTAAACTGCCTTTTGAAAATTTCTGTTTAATTTTTTTTACTTCATCATTTTCTTTCATTTGATTTAGTTACTTTACTTTCAAGAACAAGTTGTAGAACCTCTTCTGACACCCACCTTGATCTTTATTCCTTTCCCTTTTTGTTTTTAATGACCTGTTGCTTTCTTCATTTATGATGTTCATCATGGTCTGCTGTCTTTAGTGTTTAATGACAGCTCATCAGGTCTTCTGTCATTAGAGTTTAATGGATTTGAACTGCTCTTGAAATGCTCTCAAAGTTCAGGTGGGATATACCGAAGGTCATATTTTGGTGCTTGTAGAATTGCTTTAATATCCTTTAACTTCAACATGAATTTACACAAGAACAAATGATGGTCTGTTCCACAGTTGGTCCATGGCCTGATTGTGACTGCTAATATTGAGCTTCTGTGTCATTTCTTCCCACAGATTTAGTCAGTTGATCTCTTACATATTCCTTTCAGTAAGATCCATGTGTATAGTTGCCATTCATGATATTAAAAAAGGTAATTCTAATGAAGAAGTTGTTGGTCTGGCAAAATTCTACAATGTGGTCTCATCTCCGTTTCTCACCACGGTCATGTTTTCCAAAACATTTCCTTCTTCTTTGTTTCCAACTTTCACATTCCAATAGTCAATAGCTATAACCACATCTTGATTGTATGCTTGATCAATTTCAAACTGAAGAAGTTGGTAGAGTACTTGAAAAAATAAGCTTCTGTGTGAAAAATTGGTCACAAATCAATGCATCCTGTTCTATAAATAAAGCAAGGAATAATTTTACTGTTGAAAATGTTACTATATTATGTGTACATGGATATTTAGACCTAAAAAGGAATACATAAGGATTTTTAAAGATTTTACAGTCAGAATTTTCTACTATATAACTTTTCTATCTATTCATTTGAATGTCCATATAGGTTAATGGATGCACAATATTTACAAATATATGGGGACCATGCTTAAGTGTAAGGTCATTTATAAAAGAACACACACATATACTCATTTATATATTTTAAAAGTTTCATGGAGAAATTCCAGTATATTTTCATTTTCTCACCAATGTTTTTGTATGCCGTTGAGCAGTTTTGACTCATAGCAGAGCTGTTTGACAGAATAGAACTTCCCCATATCAGAGTGTCTTAAGACTACTCTGATACTCTTTCACTCTGTAAATCGTAACATAAACAAGTATTTCCGTTAACACTTCTCATTTTATTACGGGCTTGAGTTGAGTTATTTTTTGGTTCCTATGGATTCAGAACGGTTGCCAACATTTCTGTGACTTTCCGTTATGTGACCCCAGGTGGGGATGTACTCCACAGTATAAGCATTTTGTGCTGTAATCTCTAAAGCAGACTGCTTGACATGGTGAATTAGGATAGACTGCTTCCAGGAGGTCCATGTTTCAAATAGATCAGCTGTTCCCTGGGGGGAAGATGAGACTGTCTCCTCCCATAAAGATTTACAATCTCCAAGACCCCTAGATGGGGGTGTTATAGGTAATTACTGACTCAGCGAATTTGTCTATTTTTTCCAGGAAGGCACTCCACATATTGTGATGGCTAGGTGCTGTTGAGTTGGTGCCAACTGTACCAGCGTCCTACCTTGTGCCATCCTCACAGCTATTCGTGTGTCTGAGCTCATTGGTGCAGCTACTGTGTCAACTCATCTGGTGGGAGGCTTCCTTTTTTTCTGCTGCGCTGTTACTGTACCACGCACCATCTCCTCCTCCAAGGATTAGTCTCTCCTGACAACGTGTCCAAAGCAAATGAGAGGAAGTCTGGCCAGCCTTGCTTCTAAGGAGCATTCTGGCTATGCTTCTTCCAAGACAGATTTGTTTGTTCATTTGATGGTCCATAGGCTGATCAATAGTTTTCCCAGTACCATAATTCAAATTCTGCATTGCATTGATTCTTCTTCAGTCTTCCTACGAGTGCATTGATTCTTTTTCAGTCTTCCTCCTGATGCCCAGCGTTCACACGCACATGCGGCAATTAAAAGCATCAGGGCACATCTAAATCCTCAAAGTAAAACCTTTGCTTTTCAACGCTTTAAAGAGGTCGTGTGCAGCAGATTTACCGAATGCAATGTGTCATTTATCTCTTCACTGTTGCTTCCATGATCATTGATTATGGATCGAAGCAGATGAAATTCTTGACAACTTCCATCTTTCCTATGTTTGTCATGTTGCCCGTTGTGAGGATTTGGGTGCCCTTTACATTGAGCTGTAATCCCCACAGAAGGCTATGATCCTTCATCTTCTTCAGCAAGTGCTTCAATTCCTTCTCATTTTCTGCACACAGGGTTGTTGCATCAGTAAATTGCAGGCTGTTAACAAACTCCTCCTTCAAACCCAATGCCACCTACTTCTTCATATAATCCAGCTTCTCTGATTATTTGTTCAGCATACAGATGAACAAGCGTGATGAAAGGACATAACCCTGATGCATACTTTTCCTGAGAGGGAATCATGCAGAATGCCCTTGCTCTATTTGGACGCCCTGGTGGAGCACTGTGCTGTTAAAACTGCTTGGTTGCTAATCTAAAGCTCAGTGGTTGGAACCCATGAGCCACTTTACGGGCAGAAAATGGGTCAGTGTCCTTTTACAAAGATTTACTGCCATGGAAACTAGGGGATGGTTCTCCTCTGCTCTTGTCCCTGTGGCTTGCAATCAACTCAATGACAGTGAATTATTTTTTAGTACATGCGTGGTTTTAAATATTTATAAGTGCTTATCACTAAGAGTTTCATCTATGGAGTCGCTCAGTGGGTTCAAACCACTTGTCTTTCATTTTGTGGCTGGATACTTATTTGTCATGCTACCAGGGTTCCAAGTACTTGTTTATATATGTATATGTATATGTATATATATAACAAACCATAGCAATGGTAGAATAGAGAAACCAATTCACTACACTTATTTAGCACAAATCTGCGGGTGAGGATGACAAATTTTCTTAGAGGGTAAGGGTACATATAATAGAGCCAGATGGAGCTGGATTTGAATCCAAGTTTTGCTTCTTGTTGGCTCTGAGAACCTGGGCAATGTTCTTAGTGTTTCTGCTTATGAAATGAGAAAGAAAACCGCATCCACCCTGTTTTTCCTATTGCAGGGAGGCTTCAATACATAAGCATGGGGCATAGACCCACTACTTGCTCAATAAATGCTAGAGGAAAAAAAATTTTCCACAGGGCAGACACATCTTTACTATTTTTTATGGAGATTTAACAATGTCATTTGTATTTTTGTTTATAAGTGGTAGATTGACTCTGGGTATTTTATTTCCATTTGTTGCTGCTTGTAAACTAGTTTTATTGGAATATACGTCATATACTGTAAAATGCAATCATTCAATCTTATTAAGAATTGTGAGATCATCACTGCGATCCATTTCAGAACACTCTCTTTTCATACTCATTGTTGCCAGCTCCCTATTGCCCTTCATCCTCTCCTGCCAAGCCTGGAGGTAATTATAAATCCAGTTATTGTGTCTATACCTTTACCTATCATAATTTCATGTTCAGAAAAGCATGTGACACAAACAAGATGCAAATAAAAAAGAAAAAGACAAACGTACACTTACTAGAAAATACAGAAAAACTTCCATTGAAAAGAAAGTGGAAATGTTAAAATTGAGACAACTTTAAAATGGGTCAAAATGACAAATGACAAAGTATACATTTGAACCTAGCTACAGCTACCATAATTGACTTTTGCAGATACATTTTGATAAGTCACAACGGCTCCAGGTTCAAGTGGACCTGTTCCCATAGTGTGTTGTTGGTCCCAGTTAACCTCATAGTTGACTCTCTGGGGCCTAGCTCTTAACAAGCATGTCCCAAGCATGGAGGTCTGCTTATGGGTGGTTCTTGAGTCTTGAGTCCTCTTTGCTGTGGATCATGTTAACTGGACATCAGCCTCTGGTTCACCAGTGCAGCAGGGTTGGGGATAAATGTCATTCTGGGGCTGTGTTCTTTCTTAAGGTTGATTTTAGCTGAGTTCAGGCACCATCTTGACATGTGATAAAATCAACCTGTTCATGAGCAAGGAGCTCTGGAGACATTTAGAATAGGGATCACCTCAGTGACTCAAGGATAAGGGGACCCCATGACTTGACACCACACTTAAGAGTCAGCAACATTAAGAAACAATGAAACAAAACACCCTCCCCCCAAACCAAAATGAAAACAAAACCACAACTCACTGCCATCCAGTTGATTGAAATGCATAGTGACAGGAGGGACAGACTAGAACTGTCTCTTTGGGGTTTCAAAGCTGTAAGTCTTTATGGAAGAAGACAAATTCACCTTTTCCCTCTGGAGTGGACGGATTTGATCTACTGTCCTACTATCTTCTGCTGTTATAGGCTCAATGCATAAGCAACTACACCACCAGAATGACAGTGCGGGGAACATCCAGGTCAGGCTGGGTTGAGTGAATGAATGGAGTGCCTTCAGTTGGTGGTTCAGTGGTAGAAGTCTCATCTGTTTTGTATGAAGAGGCCTGGGTTCCATGTCTGGCCCATACAAATTATAAACTGCTACCACCCATCTATCTATTGGTTCGCACATGCTATGATCCTGAACAAATTTTAGCAGAACTTCTTAACTAAACTGGACTGAAGAGAGAGGTATTATCATGTACTTCTGCAAATCAACCAAGGAAAACCACAAAATGGGTCAGGACCAGGCAGCATTTTGCTTTGTTGTCCTTATGAGTCAGAGGTTTACTCTGTGTCAGATAACAATGGCATAATCCTCAGAGCTAGCCTAGGCCACATTCCATTTATTCCCTGACAGAGGCACCTGGCAGAGGCACTGTGGATGGCTGAGCCAAGCCCATGTACAACCTCCCTCTTTCAGCTACTTGGTACTTGTTGTTCGCTGATATGGAGTGGACTCTGACTCTTGGTGACCTGACAATGAAGGACATCCCTAATTAAGGGATTACAGTTCCAGGATTTGAGGTTTCAGGACATGGGGCTTTGGGGAAAGCCTTAGTTTTTCCTGATGAATGGAAAGTCTCTTTGCCATTGTCCCTCCCCCTACAACTTCCTCTCTGAATATGCCCATGCTCAATATTCCTCAGCGGGAGAAAACCAGAACACATATACAGAAGAACATCTGCCCAGCTCTGCTCTCCTTTAAGCATCTTTCTTTGGGATTGTTAGACTGGGGTGTTATAAGTAAAGAAGATACCAGGTTCTTGGTAGGTGAAGAGGAGAAAATGGTAGGCTTCAGAGGCAGCAGTAATAGGATCCAGTGTACTTTGCAAACACTCGATCCTCCTCCAAGCTTGGGTCTGATAAACCTGTCACAGAGTTACTAAACAGCATTGATCTGTCTTATTAAAAAAGCTTAGCCAACTTAGTTTCTGATATGGTGGACCTCAACCTGGATCATATTTGGTGGACATGTTATCCAATTCATTGAGTTCAACTCTTAGGACAATATCCATCTTATTTGCTTTTAGAAATAGCTCAACTTCAAAAATTTAAACGGGGGGGGGGCACGTAAACCCCAAGTTATATAGCACATTTCTCAGAGTTCTTGACATACGGTCTATGTTCATCAGGTTAAATTCTTACCAAGAGAAAGTACAACTTCCTTGCCATTTCTTTCCAAGAATATGGTGTGCTTCCTGCTTCCTGTGGACCAAAGCTTACCCAGGACTGCTGCTTACTCAGCCTTGATCTTGCAGATGACAGTGACATCCTAGTGAAAGAGTTACAATAAAATGGGAGGGCCCTGGGCCTCTGAATTACTTCATGGAGCAGAACCGTCCTATCAGCTTGGTCCACTGACTCACACTAGTTCAGTGAAAAATAAGTAGACTGGGCTGAGCCCTGGTGGCCTAAGTGGGTGAGTGCAGGACTGCGGCCCGTGGGCTTGGCGGTTCAAATCCAGTGGTGGCTCTCAGGAGCAGCACTGGGTAGCTCCCATGACCACCAGAGGCCGTGAGGCTCCCCTTTCCCCCCTCAAAAAAAGAAAAATAAGTAGACTGTTAATTTATGTGTCACTGGATTTTTAAATTTCCTTATTTTAACCAACTCTTTATGTGTTTCCCTTACTGGTGGCTCATATGTTTCTATAGAGCTGGAAGCTCTGCCACCACCATGACAAATATCAGAACGTTCACCCGCAGTGGGCAAATCTCAGAAGAGCTTTTGGGCCAAGACACACTAGGAAGAAAGGCCTGTCTATTACTTAACCTGAGTGCATGAACATCTTATATACCCCCCAAAGAGCAATGTCAGACTTGCTTTCAGTGTCCCTGTCAGGAGGGATCAAGAACTGGAGGAGACCATCCTTCTTGGTGAAGCAGGGACCCAGAAAGGGTCAGGGAGACCTTTGCGAGGGTGGACTCAAGCATGGCCAGTGATGGTGAAGAAGATGCAGGACTCTTGATTCCTTCTGTGGGTCTTCAGGAGTGGAGGCAGACAAGAACTTTGTGCATTGGCTAGTATACTGGGCCTCAACCTGGACCACATCTGGTGGACAAGCCACTCAGTTAGCTTAGTCCAATTCTTTGGATAAGAAATAAAATGAGAAGAGAGCTGTGCTTGTCCTGGACAGGGGGAGAAGGGCTGCAGGAGAGCCTTAATGAATGCATTCATTTGCTAACTTATCCCTGAAAATACTTACTGATCCCCATTTGGAGCGCCCACCCAGCTCTATCAGCCATATTTTCCCGCGTGACCCTGACCTTGGTCTGTTTGCTTCCTCTCACTTGCCACTCTCTAAAATTACATCATCTATCTTGAGTGGGTAATATTGACCAGAAGAGAAATATATGGCACTGGAGAAGGGAAAGTCATCAAGTTTTGCTAGAAGAAATATAATGTAAGAAGTTAGTGAATTATGGGGACTTGTGTATAAATCACCGCAGCCCTGTGGAGAAAGAGACAAAAAGCCAGAAAGAGATTGCGGCTCAGAGAATCTTGCTTTCTGAACCACTTTGCTCTGAGGAAAGGATCTTGATTTCGCTGTTGAGAATGGACGGGAGGCAGACAAGCGCACAGGGAAGGAGGGTATTCAAATAGCTTAGATGAGAGATGGCTGTGGCCTGTGCTCAGTTGAGGGCTATGCAAATGGAGAGAAGTGGATGGATTTGCCAGTGGATTAGAGAGGGCTATTGAGGAAGGGAGGGACCATCGATGATCTATCAGCTACATATTGCTGTGTGACAACCCCCTTTCAACTGCTGTGGCTTACAGCAAAAAATCATTTATTATAGTTCATATATTGGTAGGGTCTTAGTTTCACCGATCTAGGCTGGGTTCTTGACTGATCTTGGCTGGGTGGATGCTTTTATGAGCTGGGAAATCTTTTAGAAGGGGCAATACGTACACCACATTTGACTGGGCTTGACAGGTTGTGCTAAGTTAAACATCTCGGACCAACCTATCTCTCTTTCTTCTCTTGGGCACGAACAGGCAGGTCCTTCCCTGGTGACAGCAGAAGTACAAGAAGTACAAGGGGTAGTAAAATCATGTACACAAAACATCCATGATTCTGCATGCCATGTACTCATGTTCCATTGGTCAAAGAAAGCAACACTAGACAATACACTGTTCTTTATCTCAGTGGAGGGCCACTACTCCCAGATGCATGGTAGAATGAAGAATTGGGGCCCTTAATGCCATTTACCACAGATGCCTTTTATGTTTCTGCCTAGTTTTCATTATAATGCTCCTCTTGGTCCACTCCAAGCAGTCTTCATTTCTTTTCTACGACCCTCCGGATACAGGTCATATTTCTTATTTTCCCCATGTTTCCAAGTTGGGGGTGAGGGGTAGGTGAGACATCAGAGCTGGAGCTGTGTTTATGCAGGTTGGCTTCCCTGAGTGGGAAGTCTCACCCTTTGGGATTTGACTCTAAATCTCTAGGGCTAAGAATGGATGTGGTGGCTGGCAGCAGCATTGTGTGGACCGACACTGAGTGTAGAGCATGCAAGTGTGGGGCTTACCAAAGCAAGTGAGAGAGGCCCTCCCTGACACAGAGAGCATTTGCAGCTTAAATGCTGGAACGATTATATCATTTGTGGGTCTTTGCCAGCTAATTTGTTTGCTGCCTTTTCAATTTGCCATTCAGTTTCCATGGTTTCACGGTTGGTCAGAGATGGAATATTTAAACCCAACAGACAAAACTGGAAGTCGAAGTGCTAAAATGGCCGTGGAATTGTTTTATAGGACGGGTTGGTGCAAAGGCAGTCATCCAGGGGATCGAGGGAGTTCCTGTCTAGTCGTGGCCATGCCCCTTCCTGTTCCTTCTCAGATCCTCAGGGTTTTTTTTTTTTATCAATCTTGTGAGTTAGTTGAACTCAACGATCTAGTAAATGGTCAATCCCAGCTCTACAGCAAAAGGGACAGCAAACAAACAAGCAATCCCCCCCCCTCCACAAAAAAACCCCAAAGGCAATAAAATGGAAGAGGAGAATAGTAGGATTAATAATAATAATAAGCATGCAGCTACCATTTAATTGAATCTAATTCATCGTGGCTCCTTGTATGCCAGGACACAATTGATTTCCACAGGGTTCTCAAGAGCTGGGTTTTTGGGAATTACAGCCAGCCCTTTCTTCTTAGGTATCTCTGGGCAAACGCAAACTCCAACCTCTATGTTGTTGTTGTTGTTGTTGTTGTTATTTTTAGGTGTCACGGAGTCAGTTCCAACTTGTAGTGACAGAACAGACACTTCCCAGTCCTGCCCTGTCCCCCCCACCCCCGTTGTTCTTTTTGAACCCATGGTTGGAGCCACTGTGTCTGTCCATCTTGTCCAGGTCCTTCCTCTTTTCCACTGACCCTCTACTTTACCAAATGTGGTGTCCTTCTCCAGAGACCGGTGTCTTCTGACAACACGTCCAAAGTACGTGAGATGAAGTCTGGCCATCCTTGCCTCTGAGGAGCATTCTGGCTATCGTTCTTCCAAGACAGATTTCTTTGTTCTTTTGGCGGTCCATGGTACTTTCAATATTCTTTGCCAGCACCATAAATCAAATACAATCGATTCTTCTTCGGTCTTTTTTCTTCAATGTTTAAGCTTTATGCGAGCAGCCACCTATATTGATGATGTGCACCATTCAGAAACACTGGTGGTCTAGTGGGTGAACAGTTCTGCTGCTAACCCAAGGTCAGCAGCTCGAGCCCATCATTTTTCCCTTGAATGAAAGATGAGGCTGTCTGCTTCTGTAAATACTGATAGTTTCAGAAACTCTGAAGAGTGCTTCTACTGCATTATGCAGGGTAGCTATGAGTTGAAATGGGTTCAACAACAGTGGGTTTGAGACAGAGTAGCAGCACAAAAAAAACCCAAACCCACTGTCATTGAAAGGGTGCCAGCTCATAGCAGCATGAAACATGGCCTTGGTTACACCCAAGGGCAATGCAACAAAGCTGTGAAAAGCATGAGCTGTGAACATGTACTCCAGCTCTACCATTGATCTATTGATTAACAGCATGTCTCTTTCTCCGTTCATTAAAATGAGGAATGCAACAGACCGATATAAGGGCTGCATCAGTACATGCCAAGCACTTAGAGCAGTGTTGGCATGTAATATTGTTGCCTTCAGTGTTGTAGGGTCAATTCTAACAGTGATCTCCCTCATGACAGAGAAGAACTACCATATAGAGTTTCCTAGGTGATAATCATCACATAAACAACTATAGTGACCCCTAAGCACTCAGTGTATAACGGAAAGGTGAATGGTCAAACCTACCAGCTGTTTGATGCAAGAACAATGTGGCAGTCTGTTTCTGTAAAGATTATGTCCCTAGAAATGCTCTGAGAAATACTGTTGGTGGTGGCAGATGCTGTCAAATTGTTTCTGACCCACAGAGACCCTATGCACAACAGGAAACACTGCTCGATCCTTCACCCTCACAATTGTTACTATAATTGACCCCATTGTTGCAGCCATCTTCAGGACTTTCCTCTTTGGGGTAGTACTATTCTCTCCTATAAGGTCATCACAAGTTGAACTAGATAGCAATCTTAAACAACAACAAAAATCTTTTCAGAATCAAATTGCCAGGTGATTGCCAGAGTTGCTGGGTGGGTTTCAACTGCCAATCTTTTGATTAGCATACCACCAGAGCTCCTTTGACATAACACAGTGCCATGTACATGCTCATCAGTATGATTACACCAGTTGATGAGCAGAAGTCTCAGGTTGACACACAGCAAGTATCTACTACTTGGCTTGGTACCTGTTCATGGATGCCCTGTTTAATTTCACAAAACTGTGGCAGGTGTGTAGTGGGCACTGCTCAAGTCCTACCTCCCACCTTGAGAACTTTGGTGATCTCTGAGCTCTGCTGTTAGAGCTCTCACCTTTAGAAAGTTTGTCTTGAATGTCAAAGCCTCCTTGACCACAGGAATAACCACTAGTTTGTGTCTGTGTCACCCTGCACCTAGAAGCTCCTGACCAGTGGCTGAGTGGTACAGACATAATCAAGGGAAGTTCCTCCACTCATAGGGACCATTTTAACTGGCCTCATATGCATGTGAAAGTTGAATATCAAATAAAGAAAATTGCAGAAGAATTAATGCATTTGAATTGTGGTGCTGGAGAAGAATATTGAAAGTACCATGGACTGCCAAGAGAATAAGCAAATCTGCCTCAGAAGAAGTACAGCCAGCATGCTCCTCAGAGGCAAGGATGTGAGATTTCATCTCAGGTACTTTGCATATGTTGTCCAGAGAGACCAGTGCCTGGAGAAGGGCATCATGCTAGGTGAAACAGAGGGACATCAAAAAAGAGGAAGGTCTTGGACAGGATGGATGGACACAGTGACTACAACAATGGGCTCAGACATAAGAGCAATTGTGAGGGGCATACAGGAACAGGTGGTGACACCTAGAACAACTCATAGTAACCTTTTTGTCATCTAGTAACAAAACACACACAGTTTTAGATGATGTAAATGACAGAGGACCAGGCAGAACTTGCCTGCTTGCCTACATGGTTGCTCTGGATCAGAGTGGAGGGATGGCAGTTCACAGCACACCAATTTACAGGGCATAGCCATTCTGATGGTACCAGCTGCTACTTTCAATATTACTTTTGTTGATACTCCATGCTTTTACCACATTGGGAGGAAACGTATAAAATTCCAGAAAGTCTTGGACAGGTGGGTGCAGGATCCCTGCTCCTCTTTCCTCTCCAGGGAGAGACACAAAGGGATTCCTCATGCCCACTGCAGCATTCCCTCTGGTTGAGCCCCGGAACTATCTTGGCACAAGAGCTGCTTTCAGCACTCGGCTCATTTGCATAGTCATCCAAGGGTGGTAGAAGCCTATTATGAAGCAGGCACCATGATAGAGGAAAATGACATTCCTCCAGGTCAGGAAACTGGCTCAAGGTCAAACAGCCTGCAAATGACAGAGCTGGCATTGACACAGACATCTTCCAAGTTTCAATCCTGAGCATTCCCCACACTCTCTCCAAAGATGCTATGTGGAAGAAGATATATGCAGACTCTGATGCTTTTGCCTCAGATACTTATCTATGCTTTTCATACATTGTGGCCCCTTAGCTCCCTGAGGTGTAAATGACTATGAGCCTGCCAATCCCATAGTTGAAGGGAATTCAAATACTTCCCTTGCACCATGTGAAGCCGAGAGACTCCCTATCCCATGTCTGTAATGGCATCCTGTACTGGTTCTCTTCAGCATCTGTGTAACTAAGAAATGATTCTCAAGTGATGATTGACCATCCTGCGTGGCCAGCACTGAACTGATGGGCAATCTTGTGAGAAAGGCATGATGGCATTGTGGACAAATACTATGGCATCACTGTCCACTGTCCATCATGGATTCCTGGATTGATCTCTGTCCATCCAACTTCTTGGATTCTTCCTCTTCATCCAACATCAGGTTTCCTCTTTCTGAGGAGTCATTTCTTTTTTCCATTGAAGACTTGGACTGGTCTCTCTTAGGTTGATGAGAGGGATTAGAGTTCCCCCACCAACACAGATGTGGTTCTTCCTGAGTGAACTCCTGTCAGTACAGCTCACTACCTGTTTGTATACCTTCTGGTTATAGATAGGAGTGAGGGAAGTAAAGGAGAAGTCATGCAGCGCTGCTGGTTCTTGGACCCACAAGGGTCCTTGGATCCACCAGACACATCCTATCCCTAAGAATTCAGAGTAAGCATATCTATGCCTGGTCCAGACCTTGCAGTCCATGGGTGAGGCAAGCAGTTAAGAGCTCAGTGAATAATCAAAAGATGGGCAGGTAAATCCAGCCAGAGGCAACTCTGAAGAAAGACCTGGTGATTTGTCCTCAAAAGTTCTTAGCCCTGGAAAGCATTTCTGGAGCTCAGTTCTACTCCAATCCACATGGGGTTGTCATGAGTTAGGGATTAACTGAGTCAGCTAGTTTGCCACCCCCCCCCCCCTTGGGTCCTGCCTTTACTGATTCCTCAATAAAGAACCTGAGGTCCCAGATATGGCATAACCCTGTGTTCCTCTCCTTAGGACATTCCAGGCTCACCTGCTGCCAGTTCTTGCTCTGAGAGCAGCTCTTTATGTGGTGGTGATAGCAAAGCCATGCCACTATTAGCAACATCATGCATGGTCCAATATTCAACCTGCTTAGCATTCCCCTTGGCATTTGTTTTATTTTTGGGATCAGCATAGACCGACATGTGAGCAGTGACAAAGTCTTTCTTATAAAATGTGAAGAGTCAGGGATGACCTACACAAGGTAGAGGAACTTGAGGTGTGAATTAACCTCACCTTCAAACATGCTGATAAAAAGAATGGACAGTCTCCCTCACTGCAAAGTCAGTGCTGATCCATAGTGACCCTACTGGACAGAGTAACGCTGTATCCATGGGTTTCTGAGACTGTAGCTCTGTATAAGAGTGGAAAACCTCATCCTCATCCCATAAAGTAGCTAGTGGTTTCAAACTGCTGATTTTGAAGTTAGCAACCTAACTCATCATGACCATGCCTCCAACATTAGGCATTGTTGAGTGCCAACTACATCAAGACATTTTACCTGCATTTGTAAGCTTACAGTGCCCCTCCAAAGTTGGGATAGAGATCCCTATTTTATTGCTAAGAAACCAGTCTTACAGACACGAATAAAACCATCCCAAACCAGTGTTAGAGCTCGAACCTGTCTGATTTCAAAGTCTGTACTTAGTTTAGCTTGCCACATTGCATTTGAAGTAGGAATTGATAATGATTCATGGACTGCCTCAGTCCCAATGCCTACATTTACAAATAAAGTTTTACTGGTCATTGTCACATTCATTCCTTGATATAGTGTCTCCTACTCCATTGGGGTTACAACTACTATTTTAGTCTGGGTAGACTAGAGAAACAAATTCATAGACACTCATGTGTATAAGAAAACACTTTACATATATGAGCAATTGAATATTGAGAAAACATCCTAGCCCAGTCCAGATCAAGTCCATAATTCCTGTGTTAATCTATATGTCCAGTACCGATCTATAATGCCCTCTTCAAACTCACGAAACACATGCAATGATGCGGAATGCAGGGAGATCACAGGCCAGTGGGGGAGAAGTCTTGTGGATCCAGTGACATGGAAAGCATCTCAGAGTTGGCAGGGGTCTCCACAGGACTGCTCCAACACAGGACACTTGCTTAGCATCATGTGTCTTCAAAATTCAAAAATCCAAAGAGTTCCTTTCTTTTTTCCCATCTGTCTCCTGGGAAAGACTCTTCATCTTCAAATGTCCTGACAACTTAAGACACTGGGTGCGGTTTATCTTTTCAGAGTCTTCTTTCCAGAAGCGTCCAAAGCCTATTTAAAGATGAAATTTTAATGACTCAAGGCAAATAAGTTCTCTATTTTCCTTCCCAGTAATCATTTCTCTCAATCGTTATAAGCAATAATAAACAGGAGGAACCAGTATAAGCAAAATAGAATCATATACTAATCTCAATTCTTAAAACAATCAAGTTCAATCTGTATTTAGCTTATCTTAAGTCTTTATCTAACCTATTCTATTGACACAAAAATATGGGTTTAGGCCTCAGACAGTATTGCTTCAAGCCAGGGTTAGGCCTTCTGTCATCCACTTTGACCTCAGTCAGCCATTTTCTCTAAGCAGCTCTGAAAAATTCAAAGGGTGATTTTGTCTCTTGAGGTAAAAATGTACATTAGCAACATTCTATTTCACCATTTCACATAGGAAAAGAATCAAAACTTAAACTTCCCGTGTTCTTTCCAGAAAACAATCCAGTAAATGACAAGACAATATCTGAATTCTGACTAGCCAAAGAAGAAAACTACCATGAGAGAGAAGTCAAAGAAACATGCGCTTTCCATTTTTATGATTTGTTTCTCTCGTACCCCACTCCTGGTACCATAATGTGTTAGTCCGGGGAGATGGGGAAACAAATTCACAGACACTTGTGTGTATAAGAAAGAGTTTTCTATACACAAGCAATTAAGTATTGAGAAAATATCCTAACCCCATCAGACCAAGTTCATAAATCCTATATTAGCCTATATGTCCATTACTTATCTATAAAGTCCTCTTTGGACTCAGAAACACATGCAATGATGCCGAATGCAGGATGATGGCAGGGCAGTGGCTGGGAAGTCTTGTATCCAGTGACATTGAAAGTTTCTCAGTTCTGGCAGGGGTCTCCATGTGGCTTCTCCAGCTCAGGGCACTGACTTGGCATCATGTGTCTTGTCAGCTGCAATGTCTCTCAGGGTGTGAGCTTGTGTCCTGCCTCCATCAAGCTATTTATCTCCTTCGTGCCTCCACATGAAGTCCTCAATCTGCGACCTGATTGACAGGCTAAACTCCACCCTTTCACTCGTAAGTCGCAAATTGACAACAGATTATGTAACTACCACAAGTATGCAATTAAGCATTAAGGCTTGAAGACACACAAGCAGTCCTTTGGCAGGAAAGCAACAGAACCCATATGGACGAAGCACACCAGCCTGTGTGATCAAGAGGTATAGATGGGATCAGGTATCAGGCATCAGAAGACCCCCACACAAGCAATTATATTGATGCAAATGAGGGGACTGGAATGGAGACCCAAAGCCCATCTGTAGACAATTGCACAGCCCTTCACAGGATGGTAAATAGGAAGGACCAAGGTAGCCAGTGTGCAGTGTAGCATCAACAAACCATTCCTCTAGTTCTGTAATGCTTCCTCCATGCCACTATCATGACCCCAGTTCTACGTTACAAATCTGGCTAGACCAAAGCATGTACACTTTCACAGATAAGAGCTCTCAACACATGGAATTCGGGACAGATTATCCTCCCAGGAATAGTAATGCAGTAGTGATATCATGATGATAGGGAGGAGGTGGGGGGAGAAGGAGGAGAAAGAGGGAACTGATCACAATGAAAATGTATAATACCCCCCACCCCAACCACTAGGGGGACAAACAATGGAAACGTGAGCAAAGGGAGACAGTGGACAGTGTAAGATATGAAAATAATGATAATATATAATTCATCAAGGGTTCGCGAGGGTGGGAAGACATGGGAAGGAGGGGAAAAAAGAGGAGCTGATATCAAAGGCTCAAGTAGAAAGAAAGTGTTTTGAAAATGGTGATGGCAACATATGTACAAAGATGCTTGCTATAATTGGTGTATGGATTGTTATAAGAGCTATAAGAGCTCTCATTAAAATGACATATATGTGTATATATATACATATATATATGTTTAAAAACCAAGGAGGATGGGTAAGTAATTCAATGTAATTCAATGTATGGGTTGATCTTTCAACTCACCCTAGTTCACACAGACAATAAGAAATAATCATGAAGTGTATGCATGCTTTTCACAGATAAACAATGACTCACCCCAGAAGACAAAATCCAGCCCACACTTGGTTAACAATTGTCAGGATAACTTCCCCCAGAACCTTCATCTAATTCTCTTTAGAAATAGGGTCCATCTAAAAACAGGGACTTCGTCTGCTCAGAAGTATGATTGTTCCGAGCTGCTAAGTCAGGATCCTCTCATGGGGATCATATGCACCACAGGTCAGAAAACTACCCAGTCTGCTGCCCATCTTCCTGACTGGTTGACAGGCTCAAGTCCATTGTCGCTTAACAAATCTTTTGAGTGCCCACCTATCTGGGGACCTCATCTCCCACCACTGTGGTGTAGGTATACTCTGTTGGAATGAATAGTGTTTTCCTGGGCTAATTTTCAGAACCAGATTGCCCACGCCTTCTTTTCTAGTCTGTGTTAGTTTGGAAGCGCCCCTGAAACCTGTTAATCATGGGTAACTCTGTTGATATTAGAAATATTTATATAGCCACTTGTATCTCTGCCCTTCAATTTATCTCATGTGTGTTCACTGGCCAAGTTGGCACAACAGACCTACCTATCTTCTTTGGCCATGTTGGCACAACAAGCCTATCTTTCACAAAATGTAACCCCCTCCCCCCCGCCCCGGTTTTACTGTTCTTCTTCAATGTGAACTTTCCATCACTATTAACCTCACCTTTCCTCCTCCCACTCACCACAGGTAAACACTAAAACTTTGTTCTCTATTTGTCTTTTTATATAAGTGATCTCATGCTTCATTTGCCCTTGATCTCATGCTTCATTTGTCCTTTTCTGATGACTTTATTTCATTCAGTACACTATCTTGAAGTTCCAGCCATCTCAAGATTTTCTTTTCCTTAGTGGACAAGTAATATTTCAATTGTTATTATGTATCCAATTATGTTTATCTGTTCCTCTGTGGATGGGCAACTAGGTGGTCTACACCCAGTGGTTGTTGTGAGTAGTGCTGCATTGACCAATGCTGACACTGAATGTGTCTGTTTGAGTCTCTCTGCTGTCAAGTCATTTGGGTATATATCCAGGAGTGGAATTGCTGGGTCATATGATAGTTCTATTTTTTTAAGTTCTTTTAGGAACCACCACTCTGTTTTCTACAATGAGTATTCCATTTTGCATTCATACCAGCAGTGGATAAGGATCCCTGTCTTCTCACATCCTTACCAGCATATGTTGTTCTGTCATTCTTAATTAAAAATTAAAAAATAATCTTTGCCATTCTTAAGCCCCCAAATCAAACTCACTGGACAGGGTAGAACTGCTCCTGTAAGTTTCCAAAAGTGCAACTTGAAAAAAATTATCTATTTATTTATTTTAATCATTTTATTGGGGGCTTGTACATTGCTCATCACAATCCATACATACATATACTATGCCATGCATCTTTGCCTGCCTAGTGCCATCATTATTCTCCAAATACAGGAGTGGAAAGCCCTGTCTTTTCTCCTGAGGAGTGGCTGCTGGTTTTGAAGTACCAACCTCACAGTTCGCAGCCCAACTTGTAACCCATATGCCACCGTGTGGCGGTCATGTGCTTATGTTAATTTCATGATTGAGATGTAGGGGTGGAGTCTAGCTTGTTAATCTAGAGATAGCCATTGAGTAGCCAATGAGGCCTCTGTGTGGGCATGGCTTTCTCCTGAGACTTCTGGGAAATCTCACGATATTTCCCTCATGGAGATGAGAAGCTATCTCCCCAGTTGTTGGGAGTTGGTCTCAGAGACAACAAACTATGGACCAGACAAGATGACAGCATCCGAGAAGCTGAAGGAGCCGGAGGAGAAGTCACACGGCCTTACTCTGATGGAACCAGGCCTCTGAAGCTGGGGAAGCCACGTGGAGAGCCCTGCCAGTGCTGAGTTGCTTCTACCACCACTGAATGCTGTTGATGGACCCTGAGCCCTGGAAGTAAGGAGCCATGGGGAGACCCCTGCCAGTGCTGGGACTCTGCACCCACTGGCCTGTGACTTCGTGAGTTGGAAGGAGACATTATAGACTGGGATCAGGCATATGGGCTAATATCGGACTTATGACATTGAACTGGACTGGGTTGGGATGCTTTCTTCATTCCTCTTGTATATAGACCTCTTCCTTCTATCCATATGCATGTCTATCATTTTGTTTCTCTAGTTTATCTGGAAAAATACACACATCTTAGTGGGAATGGAATTGCATCGCTTTGTGGTTTGGCTACACATCTTGCTGCTGCTGCTCTCATCAGAGCTTGTCTTGGCAAATCTGGGGCCTTCCTCCTCTTTAGGATTTTAGGATCATCGGTTCTGCTGTCAGCATCCTCAAATGGTGAGGAAGTTAATCCAAATGGTTCTTGAGAGAAGACATCAACACTAAAGAGGACACTTTCTTAATTACAGTCATCTCAGTTGCTGTAAGATGTAGTCTCACTGATCTCGGCACAAGGTGGGCAACAGCCTCTTCTCCCTGAGCTTCTGTGCCTCCCAGGCTGGGCTTGGGGTCCAGGGGTAGGAGAGGTTGCTACTGACTGGTGTTGAGGTTTTTGTCTTTTGATACAGCTGGTATTAACAGGGCTGGTAAAGCACTGCTTATGCCTACGTCCCATACCTCATATGTTTGTCTTGTAATGATTTTAATGTGGACATTAGAGAGAATTTGGCCAGCGTTGTACTCTTATTAACCACACCTTCTAGGCAATATTATGTTTTCTTTGTTTTATGCCACTTCCACTCATGAGAAGTCTGTGTATTTAGGATAGTAGAAGGATTTGTTTATGTGATCTCATGTATTTGTGTGTGTGCCTTTTAAAAAATAGCATCTAGACCAGGTTGGTTTTCCATAGAGTTTACAGACACTTCACACTTTTAGTGGGGGGAGAGAAGGGCAGCTGAAAGTCCTCGGAACATGGACACATTATTAGTCTCAGACCACATGTCTACGTCAGCTGTTCCTTTATAGATGTCTAAAATTGTCCAGTGGTGTTTTCATGGAGGGGGAGCAAATTAAATGTTTGGAGACAGTAACTGGGAGGTATCGCAGAGGGGGTTGGGTTTGAAGGCATGGGGAGCTGATAACAAGGAGTACAAGAAGGACGAGCATGCTGTAAAATTGATTGTGGTGCTCTCTTGATTGCACTACTGAATGTATGATTGGTGGATTATGCCCCAGTAAAACTGTTTAAAATAAATAAATAAAACGTAGGGGGTGGGGGGAAATGTTGAACAAACTCCCACAAACACATCTTAAGCAGGCGCGCTTCCATCTTTGTGCCTCCTTTAAGCCCCATGAGAGGAGACGATCTACCGCTCCCCTGTGCTTTCATCCCTATTCTGTGGTGTGTGTTCGCTTCCCACCTCCTTGGAAACTGCAGCTCCTAGCATGAGCTCCTCGCATATCAAGTATTCCCCGTGGCCATCCTCCGAGCTACGAGTTGTGCTTTATTCTCCCTTTCTACTCTTCTCACTAGAAGGAAATCGAACCTAGACCAGCCTCAAAAGAGACCCGCAGAGGACAAGATAAAGCGCCTGAAGAGCTAGCTGGTCCTCAGAGGACGAGGAGAGAAACCTGGGAGGGAGAGGGGGGTCCCTGTGAGAGAGAAGGTACTCTGCCTGCCCTGCACATCTAGAGGGAGGACATTGGTACGGCATGATTCCTCATCAAGTGGTGAGGCTCAGAGCCTCCTCTGCACCCATCTTTCTTGTCTGTAGACTGAATGGAAGCTGTTGCCTCATGCATGTATTCTGCACCAGCTGTGGAGTGTGGCGGCAGAGGGTGAGGGATGGTGCCTAAGGAGGGTGCGTGACAATCCATCCTTCTGCTCTGATCTCGGGGAAAGGATCCATGGATGCTAGGAGAGCACGATTCTAGAACACTAGCCCATCTCTCCCAGAAGTGGCATAGATTCTAACCAAAGATACAGAGAGAGCCCGCATCAGAGGGGTCTCAGCCTCGATATTATTACAACTGTTATGGCTATTACTTGTATTCTAGAGGATGGAGGAACTTCTGTCTCAGGGTCCTAAATGTAGAGAAAACCCCACCCTCCGGACTGTACTGTCAATCCTCTTGGATATAAGCAGGGAGTATGAATTCCTGAAAGATAAAGAAACCCCTGTGTCTGCCTCCCACCCCAGCCCACACCTCATCTCCACCTAAATGGAGGAAATCTCTAGTCTGTACAGATTGAGACTTGACATCACAGAAAGCTGACCCAAATCACATACAAAAGGAAACAGCTATATAGTTACCGTCTCCTTCCTGTGGATAAATCTATAATTTAGGCCAAGGTTCTAGTCCTCACTCCCATTCAATAGCCATCAGTTACTCTGACTAACAAGGCTTAAACATCATGAGGCGAGGGTGGGGGCGGTGTCTGGTGTTTCCCAGCCCACAGTCTCTCTCATCCCTCTGTGCTGCCGCTGGACTGTGTGCTCTATGGGGATGGAAGGCCCAGCTGAGGTGACCTGTCTTCCTTCCCTTGATCCCAATGCCTCTGAAAATCTGAGACTTGCTTAACTCCAACTCCTTTATAGGAGCGCATCGTTCTTGTGTCTGTTGGTCACCTCCATTTTGGTATCAGATTTGCCCCTCCATGCCCAGACTACTAACAGGGTCAGTTGGCCCTGTCCCCAATAGACCACTTGCTACCAAAGTCCTCATAGGTCTACAAAACCAGTTCTGCGTTTCATTGTCTGGGGCCTCCTCTGCCCATTTGTTTGGTCGCTGTGGCAGTCATTTGCTTATGTTAATTTCATGATTGAGATGTGGGGGTGGAGTCTAGCCTATTCATCTGGAGATCGCCATTGAGTAGCCAATGAGGCCTCTGTGTGGGCATGGCTTTCTCTTGATACGTCTGGGAAATCTCGCGATATTTTTCTCGTGAAGAGGAGAAGCTATCTCCCCTGTTGTTGGGAGTTAGAGAGACGATGAATCATGGACAAGACAAGATGGCAGGGTCTGAGGTGCCAGAGAAGCTACACGGCTTGGTCCTGATGGAACCAGACCTCTGAAACAGGAGAGGCCCCATGGAGACCCCTGCCAGCGATGAGATGCTTCTGCCATCACTGGACGCTGTTGATGAACCCTGAGCCCTGGAAGCAAGGAGCCATGGGGAGACCCCTGCCAGTGCCAGGATTCTGCACCCACTGACCTGTGACTTTGTGAGTCGGAAGGAAACATTTTAGACTGGTATTGGGCATATGGGCTAATATCGGACTTATGACTTTGAACTGGACTGGGTTGGGATGCTTTCTCAGTGTTCCATTCTTTTGTATATAAACCCTTTCTTTATATCCATATGCATATCTATGGAATTTGTTCCTCTACTCCACCTGGACTGGCACAGCCACTCAACAAACTCCATGGCTCAACTGGGTCTGAGATGGGTGGAACCCTCAGACCTTATGTCTAGACATCCCAACTGCCCTTCCTGAAGTCAATCTATGCAGCTGGACAAATTTCCCAGGACACCACCCTGGGCTGTCCTCACTTCTTCCTTGTACTGGTTGGGCCTGCATTTCCAGGGACCAGAATGCCACCTTCCTGAGCCACTGAGGCACGAATAAGCACCACCCATCCTTCCCGTCATGACCTACTGATCACGTGACATGCCAAGGGAGAGAGAATTAATGCAAATGAAAACCTGAGTCTCTCTTTGGACTGTGGATTTACTCATGCATTCTTATATATCAACTATCCCATGACCAAGAGCTATTTGCCAGGGATTGAGAAATAGCACGCAATGAGAGGGAAATGGTCTACTTTTCATTACGCTTAGAATGGAGACTTTGAACCAAGAGTTACCCAAAGAATCACATTGTCCTTGCTTTGTGGTAGGTGCTAGAAAGACAATGTATGGTTCTGGTTTATAGGACAAGAGCGGCTCTGTTTAAGGCCCCTGGGTAGTGACAGAAAAGTCCTGGTGGCTTCGTGGTTACACATTGGGCTGTGGTCCTAAATAAAGGTCAGCTCTTGAAAACCACCAGTGGCTCCTTGGGAGAGAGAGATGGCCTTTCTACTCCCGAAGGGAGATACAGTCTCAGAAACTCCCAGGGGCACACTGTGTGAAGAACTGCTGTAGGTTGGCGTCAACTCTATGGCAGTGAGGTTTTGCTGAGTTTTTGTTTTGAGGGAACTGGTCGTTATAAACCCAAAGCTCATTCATTTGAAAAAAGTGTTATAGAAAAAAGGCTTGGTTGAACCTTGGTGGCACAGTGGTAGTGTGCGGGACTGTGGCTCACAGGGTTGATGGTTCAAATCCAGCAGCAGCTCTCCAGGAGCAAGGCTGTGATGCAGGGCAGTGATGACACGAAGAAGAAGAAGAAGAGGAAGAAGAAGAAGAAGAAGAAGAAGAAGAAGAAGAAGAAGAAGAAGAAGAAGAAGAAGAAGAAGAAGAAGAAGTAGAAAGGCTTGGTGTTCTTCTTCCCAAAAGATCAGAGCCTAAGAAAACCCTGTAGAGGCATTTCTGCTTTATAACACATGGGGTCGCTCTGAGTTAGAATCAGCTCGATGTCACTGGGTTTGATGTTTGTTTTTTTTGGTTTTTAACTTTCCTTCAATGGACATTACCAAAGGGTTTAAGCTGAACTGCTCTGGTTCCCAAAGTTCTTTGGCATTCTGTCTGATTGTTCTTAACTTTGGTACCAGGCCGACTGTTATGATTCAAATAATAATAAAAAGCAAACCGCAACCTTTTGAATGACTGCCATCAGCTCTATTAATAGTTCTGGGCTCCTTGGAACAGATGGGGGGAAAATGAAAATAACTCTCAGGATAGATAAATGCCAAGTATTGTTTGATGATTGTAGTTCACATTACAGAGACGAAGAGAGGAGCCGGGAAGTAGAAGGAGAGTGCCTTTGGGATTTCACAGGCTGGAGACCCCATACATTTTTCTAATTCAAATAGGATAAGGCTCAGAGGTTCTTAATGCAAGGTGGTTTTTAAGTATTTCCAAGCTTCCTGAGAAAGATTAAAAATGCCTTCTTCATCAGAATTAGTCAACTGTGGTGTTACTATTCATGAAGGTGGTGGGGAATGTTCACTTTTCTCCCATCCCCCATCCCTCACCCATCCTTTCGGACCATCCTTTCTCCCAGAATGATTCACTTAAAGCTTAAGCTATGCTGCATGCATTTATTCCCTTCATAGACTCTTCCCATCCCATCTTTCCACAAACCACAACTCCCTCATGCTTCAAACCCCACCCTGTGGCCAATTGCATTTCTTTACTGTCCCCATTCCTGGTTTCCTTGCTCACACAGTCCAGTTATGATCTTGGAAAGTCTTAGAGAGCAGTCCTGCCCAGACATACCTGGGGTAGCCTTGAATCAGACTCTACTCCACTGACAGTAGCTTTCTGGTGAAAAAATTACTACATATAAAGCAGTTGGAATAGTGCTGGTATGTCTTAACCACCATATCTAGCTAGTAATCATTGCTTTGAATGGCAGTGATGATATTTCAGATTGCTGATTATATAGATTGGTTTGTGTCACCCTCAAACATATGCTGGACTCCTAAACCCTGTGTGTTAGTTTGGGTGAACTACAGAAACAAATTCACAAGCACATATATGTATATAAGAAAAAGTTTTATATAAAAGGTAGCTGTACATTAAGAAAACATCTCAGCCAAGTCAATAGGGCCAATTTTAACCCAAGTGCCTGCTACCAGTCTATAGAGTCCTCTTTAGACTCATGAAATACATGCAATGATGCTGAATTCAGGAAGACCGTAGGTCAGTGGGTGGGAAGTCTTGTGGAACCAATAGTGTTGTAAGCAGCTCAACACTGGCAGAAGTCTCCATGTGGATCTTCCAGCTCAGGGCACTAGTGAAGTTCCATGTATGTTCTCAACAGGGATGCCCTGCAGGGATCAGAGAAAGAGAGTGTCTTCTGCCTCCAAGGAAGAATATCAGTGTTCCCAGAATTCTTAGGAGAAGGCCATGCCCACACAGAGGACTCAATGGCAATGACCTGATTGACAGGCTAGACCCCACCCCTTCACTCTGAATCCTCTCAAATTGACAACTGAGTATATAACTACCACACCTTGTACCTGAAAATAATTGTATTTTATTATGTTAATGAGGGTAAACCAGAGTAGATGGGTCCTAAACCCAACCCCCTTCTAAGTGGAATCTTGTAAAAAGAGAAAACAGATATGAAAAGTTATGCCCAGGATTGCAAAAGAACCCCCGGGTCTACTGACAAGGAAGGACCTCATCTAGAGTTGTTGTCTTAATTTGGTGTTTGAGACTTTAAAACTGAGACACAGTACTATTCTTTGCATCCATGCCCTTTGTGGTGTTGTGTTATAGAAAACTAAATAAATGAAGACCGCTGCTTTCTGTGGGACACTGTATATAGTACTAGGTAATTTATTTATATGGGTTGTGTGCTAGAGTTCTCTAGAGAAAACAAACAAACAAACAAACAAACAAACAAACCAGAGCTTCCATTTCAACCCAGAACTGACGCAGACAGCCCAGTGCTGGTTCTCCCATCAAGGAGCCAGCTAGACTGTAAAGTACTAGCTTTTCAGTCATACAGTGTGATTGTTACTTGAAGCTGCTGGACTGAGGTCTAGATATCATTTATTCCAAATTCCTTACTTTATGGAGGAGGAAACTGGGACCCAGAGAGGCTAGTGGATTTGTCCAAGGTCACAGACGGAACTGTTGGCAGAATGAGACCTTGCATCTCTATGTCCGTGGATCCTCCCTCATGAAAGCCAAGTCGACGCTGAGACTTCCATGAGTGTCTCTGTCTCTTGGGAGTGGAAGTGGCCTGGGAGCCATGGCAGACCTCTTTCCACTTCCCAGGGAGGGAGGATGAGTGTCAGCAGTGGCATAAGGCTGATTCCGTGACATTAGCCATGCGTCCACCCGTGATCCTTCCTCCTCACTTGTGACAACAACCATCCCCTCCATGGCACTCTCTCCTTTCTGCTGAACTCACAAACCCATTGCGCTGGGCACACAGAACTCATAGGCCATGCTGAGGATTGGTAGTTAACAAGTTACAATTCAACAGACACGCCAGGACACAGTGGTTCAGTCTGGATGGGCTCTTCCCTGCCATGTCCACAGGCAGGCCTTGCTCAGCCACTTGTCCTGGCCTCTTGCTCTGCTTGAGCAATGTTACAGAGCTCTTTTAGGGCCCAAAGTGTTTAGGACACACTGCTGTGCCATAAACTTCAACCCAAAGACACTCAGCTCTATCTCTGTGGGTCAGCAAGCATTGATAAAAAAACTTCCTACCACTCAGTCAATTATGACTCACAGCAACCCTATACAAAGAACAGTATTGGTCCTGTGAGTTTCCAAGGCTATAACTCATTATGTCTAACACAGGACACTATCAGGACTCCTACCATTAAGCCTAGCTCCCCTGATTTAGTGCACAGAGCATCCCACTACATAAGCCACTCTCTACGTGAGTCTTACCTGACGTCACTCAGCTTTACTTGTGCCATGCTCTGGGAAGTCCACCACTCTGTCTAATGCACTGGTTCTTGGTTCTGGTGCAGTTGCTCCTCTGCCACATTGACGCTGCTCCTCTGATGTCATAGTTGCCTCCTGGATCAAGGAGGAGGTTTAGTGTGGAGGGATCTTGGACACAGTCTCCTCCTGGTTCTTTTTCCTTGATGGCTGCCAGATTCCATTCTTCCTTATTCACAGATAGCTTCTTTTATACCTACTTCCCACAGTACTCAGAACTAGCCTTGTTGACAATCACAACTGAATCACATAATCTATCAGTATCTTCCTCTACCTCCCCTCACCCGGACCTATGAGGAAGAATCAGTCACTTGGGAGGAGTTACAAAGACTCTAATTTTGACCAATAGTGACCCTGTAGGACAGAATAAAATGGCAACTCTGGGTTTTGCGGGCTGTACATTTTTCTGGGAACAGAAAATTTCAACTTTCTCCCATGGAATGGGCAGTGGGTTCAAACTTCTGATTCTGTGGTTAGCAGCCCAATGCACAATCCACTATGCCACTAGGGCTCCTTAGACTATGGCTAGAAGAGAGATGTGAAATAATGGACTGTACTCAATCTGTCACCAAACTCACATTCATTTATTTATTGTGGTGACAACATACGTACATTCACAGTGTCCGCATGTACAATTCATTCCTCTGGTACTAAATCCCGTCCTTGCTATCTAGAAATCCTATACCAGAAATACCACAGGAAGGTAGCTTCTTCTAAAAAGCAGAAATTTATTTTCTCACAGTTCAGGAGGTCAGGACTGTCTCTGGGGAAAACAATTCTTTCTCTGTGGGCTCTGGGTAAAGGTTCTTATCTTTAGGTTCTGGTTCCTGAGTCATTGGAGACCCACATGTGTCTTAGCACTTGTGGTAGATACTATGTCAACTAGAAACTCCTGTAGAGGAGGCAGTGGTCATCGTGACAATCAGGTTGATGTCTTCTGGAGGTGGGGGCTGGGGAGGCTAGCTGGTCTTTTTATAAGGAAGAAACTGAGAACGCCTCTCTGCTCCTTTCTCATTGTTGGTACATCACTGGGAATCTATGTCTGCCTGTAGGGTTGACCCATGTGGGTACCTGTTTTAGGGTAAGCAGCCTCTAACAATAGAGGTGGGGTGGTGATGCCGTAGGGGGCAATTGTGTGGTGATAATATTTAGAGATCATTATAAAATCATAGAAGGTAGGAGAGGTAGGAGAGAAGATAAAATAAAGGATTCAGACACATTTTATGGTAGCATGCTCACCTCAGTCCCTCTTGGCGGTCCACCTGGAGGTGGGAGAAGAGAGGAAGAGGAGAGAGAGTATATTTCTAATCAAGGCTAATATATACTTAGGGGTGTAAAAGCCCCCCTGATTACAGGTTACCACACACATCACAGGAAGGGTTTGTACCATAGACAATACAGCAATGGGGGGGGGGTATTTGATCTAGGGATGTACACCTGACAGAGGAGGGATTAGGGGCACACATGTGACAAGATGGGTGGATCCTACATTCAAGATGGCAGCCTAACCTAGGTCCTTGAGCTGCCTTGACTTATTCTGAGCTCTCCTTCCGGAAAACAAGTTAGTATACATATCAGCAGGGAGGGAGCCCCCAGCAACCTGATTTGTCTGGATGGCTGATGCCCTCAGGTAGATAATGTCTAAGCAGCTTGCTTCCAAGTGTGCTAGTCATTTACCATGTGTTGCAAGCAGCATCCTAGGTTGGGCATACAATACATATGGGGAGCAACCTAGGGAGAAACCTTTTTGAATCCCACAATTCTGGACTCTCAGAGCCCTCAACATCTTGCCATTCTTGGATCCACAGTGACTTTGCACTCACCGTCCTATGAACTCTCTGCCTCCTGCTTTACTTTGCAACACCTCAGTCTGCAGCTGCATGAGTCTGAAGAGGGCTCCACTAGCATTGGTCTTAGGGACTTCAGTTGAACTGGCCTGAGTGTCTTCTTTATGGAATGTTGCTTCTTGAGAGAAAGTTCTTTCTTGTACACAGGTGAGTGTCCTCGATGTGTTTCTGAAGGCAAATCTAGCCTAATGCAGCATGTATCTTCCCCACCTCTCTCTTCTGCTCACTTGTTGAATTTCTTTGATCTGGGCAGCGATAAACTACAGACACATTCCACACTAAACCCAGTTCCTTATCATAACAAAGTCAATGTATTATAACACGGGATTATAAGCACAGGCATAGAGGTTAGGATTTACTACAAATAATTTGGGGGAAACATACAAGGGAGCTTGTGATTTATTTTTTAACAAGTACTTTTTCCTGGATCATCCCATGAATTAGCAGAAGACAGAAGTTTCCTGCTGGCTACATGACAAAGGACACTCTCAGTTAATTCAGGCCAATACTCTCTGAATTTTGCGTGTCCTGCTGGATTCTTAGGATAGAGGAGTGAATGACACAGTGCCTCTGTTCTCTTCGATATAACAGTCCATAGGGAGAAGCATCAACCAAGAGGCAGACTGGTATGATCAATGGCAATATGCACAGACTCTAGAGCTTGAATCCTGGTTCTGCCAATAATTGGTTGTGTGGTGTTTATCAATGTACTCTATGTGTCCTGGTTTTCTAATATATCAAATAGGAAAAAATTATATAAATTTCTCATGGATTGTTATCTCTCTTGTCTCTCAGTTTTTCATATGATGGTGGCTTGACTCTTGCTATGATTTTGGAAATTATGTCACCAGTGTTTCAGTGGAACTTCTTGACAAAGATACAATACAAGGAAATCCTTGTTCATCTATTTCTAAAAATTAGCCAAAGGAAACTTTCATGGACCACAACAGAGTATTGTTTGACTTGTTTCCTTTGAACATGCCATGAAAAAACTTACAAACCTAACTCTCGGCCATTGAGTCGAGGCCCACAGATACAGAGTAGAACTGTCTCTGTGGGTTTTTGAGTCTACAACTCTTTATGGACCTAGAGGGCCACCTCTTTATCCCACTGAACAACTGCTAGTTTGAACTGTTGACTTTGAGGTTAGCAGCCCAAGGTGTAACCGCTATGCCATCAGGAGCAAGCATCACTTTGTGAAGGAGAACATTAGGTTTTGAAGCTGAGGGTCAACAAAGCAGAGGGAGACCTGGGTGTGATTGATTGGCACAATAGGAAGAATGATGGACTCAATCTTGGTGATGCTCATGAGAATGATGAAGGGCCAGGCAACATTTAATTCTGTTGAAAAAGTCTCTACCAGTCCGTCAAAGAGTTGAATAGAAAATTTTAAAGGGAAGCTTGAGAAGACAAGCCAAATATTATAATGAAATGTGAAAAAAAATGAGAATTAGAAAAATAAAAGGGAAGAACATGTTTAACATATATTAAATGGAAAGAACTCAAGAAAAAAATCAAGCTGTGATATTGAATGATTCTATGGGCAACATCTTGAATGATGTGTGAAGCATCAAGAGAAGATGGAAAGAAAACACTGTGCCCAAAAGAGCTAGTTGACAGACCATCATTTCAGAAGGCAGTATATAAGCTAGAACTGATGATGCTGAAGGAACAGTCAAGTTGCACTGGAAGCTTTAGCTTCAAACAATGGTCCAGAAATTGATAGAATACTAAATGGAAATGCTTCCACAAACTAATGAAGCACTGGAAGCACTCGTGTATCCAGAAAATTTGGAAGACAGGTCAATTCCTGAAAGAGATCCATATTTGTGCCCATTCCAAAGAAGGGTGACCCAACAGAATGTTCAAATTGTATAACAAGATCAATGATATCACATACAAGTAAAATTTAGCTGAAGATTATCCAACAAAGATTGCAGCAGTACTTTGACAGGGAACTGCCAAAGGTTCATACTGGATTAAGAAGAGGGCATGGAACAAGGGATCTCATTGTTGAGGTCAGATGAATTTTGGCTGAAAGTAGAGAATTCAAGAAACATGTTTACTTGTGTTTTATTGATTGTGCCAATGCATTGCACTGTGTGAATCACAACAAACTATGGATAACTTTGAGATGAATGGGGACTCCAGAAAACTTCATTTTACTCATGTGGCACTTGTACATGGATCAAGAGGTAGTTGTGTTAACAAGACAAGGGACTGCTACATGGCTTAAAATTAGGGAAGTTGTGTGCCAGGGTTGTCTCATCTCACCATACTCAATCTCTATTTTAAGTATATAATCAGAGAAGGTGGGTTACATGGAGAAGAATGTGGCATCAGGATTGGATGGGGACTTACTAACAACCTGAGATATGCAGATGACACACACAAACTTGCTTGCTGAAAATGAAGTTGACTTGAAGCATTTGCTGATGGAGATCAAGGTTTGCAGCCTTCCATGTGGATTGCATGTCAGTGTTAAGAAAACCAAAATCCTCACAGCTGTTCCAACAGGTAAAATCATGATACATGGAGAAAAGTTTAATGTCAAGGATTTTGTCTTCCTTGGATCCAAATAAATCCTCATGAAGGTAGCAATCAAGGGCTCAAAAGGAGAAGAAGGACCATGTTAGACAGGATTCTCTAAAGAAACAAAACCTTATGGTTTTGTAGATAGATACAACATAATAAGCAAACAGCTAATTAGTGTGCAGAGCTGTACAAATGGCTCATTTCCACTCCCTTCTGTGAGGTAGTTAATATACTGACAGTTTTTTCAACTCACAAGGGCTCCTGGGGGCAAATCAAGGAATCAGATAGCTGAGTCTTCTGCAGAGCAACATAGGCAATCTGACCAAAGGCAGCAAACAGCAGGGCAGGTCACCGACTGTCATCTAGAAGACAGGGCCAGACAACCGCTAGCTCAAGTGATGTATAAACCAGGAGTGTGGTGAAGCAGTTCTTGAAGGAATGTCGAAGTATAGTAACATGATCCATGGTTTGTGTGTTCCACAGGTAGTTGGCAATTTGAGGCAGAGAGCCAGCTAAAGTAGCCACACATTGGTCCGATCATCAGAGAGCAAGAGACAAGAAAGGTGAGGCTCGAAGAGCCATTCATCTCTTTGCCCTTAAGTTAAACTGCAACTTTATTAATCCCACATGTGTTTATTGCCAGGTTGGCACAATAATCCTACCTATCACAGCCCTTAGGGAGATGAATGGACAGCATGACTGCAACAATGGGCTCAGACATAGGAACAATTGTGAGAATGGTTCGGGACTGGGTAGTGTTTTGTTCTATTGGGCATAGTCTTGCTACTGTTTGGGACCAACCACCACCACAAGTTAGATCTGACTGGACACCATCTCTTCTCCCCTCTCTTTCCATTTTATCAATTATTGATCATTACAAAGATTAAGATAGTTAATATGTGCCAAATATTTAGAAATCAACACATTTTGCTGCTTTTATTTATTTCACTCTTCACCTGTGTATTCTTCATCCCCATCTGTCTTTTCTGTCAGTACTTATTGGATGGCCCTGTCATTTCATGGGTTACATTGCATGTGTAACAGTCTCTGTTCTATTGAACTCGTTGTTTCTGAACAACTTTAGGAAGTGAAGTGAATACTTTTTGAAAGCCAGAGAGTTTGTAGAAAGAAGTTTGGTGTTGTCATAGGTGATGGGCTTATTTTGTTTCTTTACTCATTTCTTCAGCCAGAAAAGGAAGATTTTCTTACTGATGAATCCTTAAGGGTTTCTATGGCTTGAACGTATGACTATTTGATGGTCTAATTTAGAGGAAAAGATACAGAAGAGAGAACTAGAGAAAATATGAAGCAAACCTCATCTTCTGATGTGTGATAGAAACAATAAACTATAAAAGCCAATTCAACAAAAATAAGGGAGGGTGGAAACTCAGGGGAAAGCGTGAACTGGTGATTTCAGGAAGATGAGTCTGTAGAAAAAAGGGCAGCACAGGCCATCTTGAAGGATTGTTGTTCTGTCTTCCCAGCATTCTCTACTTTTCAGTTACTTCTACATTTTAGCACTCTCTGCTTTTCTGCGGGGTTCAATGATCCATTGCAATGACCACACAGAACTCACAAATAATGGGTTTTATTAGGGAATTTAACAGGTTACAGTTCAGCTGAGACATGTTCAGGAAACAATTGTTTAGTCAGCACAGTCTCTTCTCTTCAGTACCTGCAGGCAGATCTCACTCTGAGCCTGAGTCACTTGGCCTAGTCTCCGTCCCACCTGGGCAATATTACAAAACTTTTTTGGGTGCGTAATAGATGCCCAAAGGACACGCCACTTTTGCCATAAGCCTCAGCCCACTCAGCGCCGCCTCTGTAGGCCAGCAAACCTAGCTCTCTAATGAAATGTCTAGAGGCACCCCACTCCCCAAGCCAGGTTCCCACCCCCACACACTCAGCTTTGCGTTCTCTGTGGGTTGGAAAGTCCCCTGCTCTCTCTCCTGCTCTGGTTCCTGGTTCTGCTGCTGCCTGCTTCTTTCTTGCTCCCCTGGTGCCACCGTTGTCTCCTGGATCACGGAGGTTCCCTGTGCAGAGAATCTCTAAGTTCACGGGACATGCTCCACCCTTGGGTCTTTTGTCTTGCTGGTAGTGAAGCTCCCCCATTCCTTCTCCAGATATGGTATATTTTATACTCTCCGGAGATAATAACAAGTGCATCTTGTTAACCATCACTCACAAATAAATCCCATCAGTGTCTTTCCCCACTTTCTTTTTACCAGGAAAGGATAGTTTGGTGAGAGCTCCCAAGACTATGACTAGAAAAGCCGTATTAAATAACTCACTGTAATCATATGACCATGCTACTAACATTCCCAGAACCCAATGCTTTTGAAAGGAGTACTTTATTTGGGAATTAAAAAGCCAACTAAATCTCTCACTGCTAAGGAATCAATGCCAATTCATGGAGACCATATAGGACAGGACAGAACTGCCCCCGTGGGTTTCCGAGATAATAACTCTTTATGGGAGTGGAAAGCCCTTTCTCCCGAGGATTGGATGGTGGTTTTGAACTTCTGGCCTTGCCCAACTCTTAATGACTATGTCATCAAGGCTCTAGATACTCAGGCGTACCTAGGTGTTTGGAAAGAAGGCAAGGAAAAATGAAAAGAACAAGGTATAAATCTTCGCTTCACTCCCAGAGAAGCAGGCAGGGTGATCAGTGAGAGAAGCAGACAAGCCCCACTCCCACAAGCACTCTACCCTACTCTTGGGAAGCTGTCTAGTTTCAGCCTCTCGCAAGGAGTGAACAATGACAATGAAGAATGAATGAGCAATGGGGTGTGGAGATTATTAAGAACTCCATTCCTAAATTGGAGGCTCTGCCTTCCCAAGAACCAGGCAAAATTGAGTTCTACTTCCTTTTCCTTAACATTCTAGTTGTGTACGTGGGTGGTGGCAGAATGGTTTCAAATATCTGAGTCTTAGTTTCCTCTGGCTCAAAAGACAACGAACACACAAGCAGTTGCCTTGAATTCTGATTCCCAGCAGGAACCCCAGGGATGCCCAAGGAGAACTCTGCCCAGTAGGATTCCTAGCAGCTGGATATTTGGGATTAGATCATCAGGCCTTTCTTCTGAGGAACTTTTGGGTAGACTTTAACCATATATGCTACTTTGGGGGAGTCCTGGTGGTGTAAGGGTTATGAGTTGGGCTGCATTCTGCAGGGTCAGCAGTTTGAAAATACCAGAGCTCTGTGGGAAAAAGACTAGACTTTCTACTCCAGTAAACAATTCCAGTCTTGGAGACCCACAGAGGGTCACTGGGCGTCAGCATCAACTCGATGACAATGACTTTGTTTATTTTCCCTAGGGGTTCGAAGGGGGATAATACACCATTTCCCTCAAGACTATTGTAAGACTCAATTAAACATTTTGAAAATAGAACCTCACTCTCATTCCCACTGCCCTGGAGTTGATTCGAACTCCTGGCAGCCCTATAGGACAGAGAGCAACTGATGAATCAGGTTGCCGATGTCATCATCTTTACAGAAGGAGTCTGTCACATCCAGCCCCAGGAAAACCAAGCGCCAAATCAGGAAGTCACTGTCCTTGTGAGTTATAAGACATTCCTAAGATATCGTTTGAGTTCTCTCTGTGGTCTGGGTTTCTTGCTTTGTCAGAGTTAATTATTGGGGAAAACAAATGCTTTCATTTACTTTATGTCCTGGTGTGGCGTGTTGGCTAAAGTGTCTATGTAGTGGCTAACCTAAAGGCCAGTGTTTCTGACCCACCAGCTGCTCCAAGGGAGAGAGAGATGTGCTGTTTTGGTGCCATAAGATTGACAGCCTTGAAAACCTGTAGGGGCAGTTTGTTTCTGTCCCCTTAGGTTGCTCTGAGACAGAATCTAGGTGACAGCACTAGGTTTGGTTTGACTTTTACTTGTAACTATACACACATTATTTCACCTATTTGTCTTCATTTTAAAATCTGCAAAATGAGGATAGCCATAATACTTCCTTCCTAGGGTGGTCCAGAAAATGCAATGTCTAAATACATCTCACATGCTCATCATGGTACCTAATGTGTAGTAAGGGCTTACTTACAGAGTGCACTTCCTCATCTCCTCTTTTTCTTCCTCCACTTTTTCTCCTCCTCCTTCTCTTTTCTCCTCTTCCTCCTTACATTGTTGGTTAACCAAAGAGTACAATGAAGGTCGTCACTCTAAAAGGCTCCCCAATGCTGAAATGGCCCCAAGCAGATCCCAGAGCAGAACTCTTTAATAACCTCAGAAGGGAGATAGAATGAAAACAATATTCCTTTTGCAGATTGCTGTAGCTGCAGGCCCAATAGAAGAAGGGCATTTGCTGCTAAGCATTAAATTCATTTTAGCTCTCCATCTCCCAAACGCCTGAGGCCGCTCAGCTTCTAAACTCTTGTGGTCCAGAGACTCCTGCTCTTTCAAGGTCGGGCTGCCATTTGACCTGTGGTCATGGTTTCACTATTCCCCTGGGGTCCACCTGCGAGTGTTAGTCACGAGAAGGACCGGTGGACTCATAGGGAGTGAGACTGTGATGAGGAACGGGGTTCGAGAAATGTCTGCTCGGCAACCATTACATAAAGTTCAAGAGTTCATGGTTCACTCTGCCATGTATTAGGTCATCATGATGGATTGACACAGGAACTGCATAACAACTGTGAGAATGGAGCATGTGGGTCAGTGTTTCACACTGTTGTACACATGGTCGCTGTGAGTTGGAACTGACTCGACCTCACCTAACGACAGCATGGAGTACATAAAAGGCTACTATTGCATATACACATATGTATTTATTTATATTGTGGTAAACCATACATAGCAAAACATACATAACGGTTAAGAAAACCCAAATGCCTTGACATACGTACCATGTTTATGGGCTGCCATGCCATTATTTTCCTCTTGCATGTATGTATGTATTTTAACGTTTACCTGTAATCACACCCCTTTCTTTTGAATCAATTCTGACTCATCCCAACCCTTTAGGATCGAGTAGAAGAACTCTGTAGAGTTTCAAAGGCTAAAATCTTTATGGAAATAGGCTCCTGCATCTTTCTCTTGTGGAATGGCTTTTAAATGTGAAGTACCAACCTTTCAGTTAGCAGCGGACTGCATAATCACTGTGCCACTCCCTCCAGCAAGAAGTTCACCGTTAATCAACTCAGAACAGAGGAAAACTGTCCCCGTGGATTTTCAAGCCTGTAAATCTTCATGGGAGTAGAATGCCTTCTCAGTCTCCCAAGGAGCAGTGGATGAGTTTGAACTGTCGACCCTGTGGTTAGCAGTCAAATTCATAAGCCACACACCACCAGAGTTCCCACTGTGAAGAAAGAGAGAGCTCCTGTGTCATATTATATCCAACAGAAGCAAGCAATTTTAAAGCAGTTGTCTATAGGGGTAGGTGCGTCTGAGTTGCGTTTGCTCTGGTCACTTTGTGGTTGTTAGAGGCAGTTAGGTCTTTCGTGACTCATAGGGCGCCTCTATGCAGAACACTGCCCACTTCTGTACCAGGCTGACGATTGTCCTTTATGGTCTAGTCCATTGTTGCAGTCATTGTGTCAATCCATCTCACTCAAAGGTCTTTCTCTCTTTGGCTGCCCTTCCACTTTACCAAGCACAAGGTCTTCTTCCGGGACTAAGCTTTCCTACCATGTTCAAAGTTCACGAGACAAAATTTACTCATCCTCATTTCCAAGGAGCATTTTCATTGCATTTCATCCCCCTCCCACCCCACGAGTGTGGTGAGGGAGTGAAGTGGGCGAAGCCCCCGCCAGCCCATTGTGTTTCTCCCACCACAAATCTGTTGGTTCTTTTGGCAGTCCACGGTACTTTCAATATTCTTCAGCAGCACCATCATTCAACTGCATCAATTCTTCTTTGGTCTTCTTGGCTCAATGTCCACCTTTTCCACACATATGAGGAGATGGAAACTATTGTGATGTGCACACTATGATCATAATTGAAACGGTCTACAATATAGCTATCTAGAACTCAAAGGGTTTTTGCTGCCTGTCTTTAAAGGTGAAAAGCAATAAAGCATTAGTTTTAGCATGGGAAGCATGGCTTTTTTTTATCAGTTACACAAAAATGTGTCAGGAGTTGGAATCAACCCCACTGCAAGTAACAATAAGGTAAGATGCAGCAGTACAAAACAGCCTGCCTCACCTCTCAGCCTCTGCCAGAAGGTGGAAAAATTGAGATTTTTTTCTTTACAATTATGATACTGTTGCTTATAAATCTTGAAGTTCCATTCCCATTAATATCATTTCAGCAGCCTTTCCCCATAGCATTTACAGATTCTAAAAAAAGCACCATTTGCAATGCTTACGTAATATTCCATCATATGGGAATGTTAAACAATTTGTTCCCTAATAATGGAAATGTTTAGGATCTCCCCAATACCTCAGTGGCATCTACTTACATAGGGGCCATCCACCCATTGATTTTTATATCTTCCTTCCCTAGTCTAGGATCATTTTCAAGAAACAGAGTGTTTCATCACAATAAAGTTATGGCCACTTTCAAAAGACTTCTGAAACAGACTTCTGAGTTGCTTTGCAAATACATGTAACCAATTTAACTTCCCACCAGTCAGGGATCCGAGTGCCTGTTCACTGCTAAGAGCTAGCGGTTCAGTAGTTTACTTTGAACAGTGGAAGAGAGCAAACCCAGCTAGCAAGCTTCAAAGGTGGTTCCTAGGAAAGGCCTGATTTGAAAGAGGATATCAAGGAGAGAGGGAGGCAATTGGACATACCTGTTGGCTAGGAGGTTTAGTTAGGAAAGCAGAATGCCAGTAAGCAAAGGGATGGGATCACAGGAAATGTCACAGGCTCCGGTCTTCTACTACACCGGGTCTAAGATATTCCCTGAGAACTCTTCCTAAGTGGCACGGCCCATCTTAAATGGTGCCTCCTTAGGTTAAACCAAGATATTACTATGAGAATTTCTTCCAGTTTCATTGTAATGTGCACACTACCAACCTTAGGTGCAAGGTAAGTATACCTTCCTTTGTATCTAACGACACCAAATGCTACCCATTCCAAAGTACTTATCACTCAGTATTATAACTGAGTGGGATTTTACTAGCTTAGGAGCTTACTTATTGTGGCAGTCATGTGCTTATGTTAATTTTATAATTGAAATGTAGGGGTGGAGTCTGGCCTGTTAATCTAGAGATAGCCATTGAGTAGCCGATGAGGCCTCTATGTGGGCATGGCTTTCACCTGAGATTCCAGGGAAATCTCGCGGTATTTCCCTCATGAAGATGAGACGCTATCTTCCCCAGATGTTGGGAGTTAGTTTCAGAGATGATTAACCACAGGCAACACAGAATGGTGGCGGCTGGGAGGCTGGGGTAGCCGGTGGAGAGACCACACGGCTTAGCCCTGATGAAGACAGACCTCTGAAGCTGGAGTGGCATGCTGTTGATGGACCTGAGTCCTGGAAGCAAGGAGCCATGGGGAGACCCCTGCCAGCGCCAGAATTCTGCACCCACTGACCTGTGACTTCCTGAGTTGGAAGCAGACTTTACAGACTGATTTCAGGCATATGGGTTATTATTGGACTTATGACTTTGCACTGGACTGGATTGGGATGCCTTCTTAGGGTCACATTCCTTTTGTATATAAACCCTTTCCTTATACCTATATGCGTGTCTCTGAAATTTGTTCCTCTAGTATATCCAGACTACCTCACTTATGTTTGTTCTTGTTAGTTGTCATGGCTACAATGAATGGTGACCTCATGCACAGTAGAACGGATGTCCCTTGGTCCTACACCATCTTCGTGGTTATTGTACATGGAGTGACTTCCAATCTAGGCACTCATATTCCAGCTTGGTATTGGACGGTATCCTGTTGCTATCCACAGAATTTTTGTTGACTGATTTTGGAAGTAGCCCCCCAAGTCTATCTCTTTAGTAACTAAAGTGTAGTCTGTCCAATGCAGTGGTTCTCAACCTTCCTAATGCTGTGACTCTTTAATACAGTTCCCCGTGTTGTGGTGACCGCCCCCACGCATAAAATTATTTTTGTTGCTACTTTGTAACTATAACTTTGCTACTGTTATGAATTGGACGACCCCTGTAAAAGGGTTGTTCAACCCCCAAAGGGGTTGTGACCCACAGGTTGAGAACCGTTGGTCCAATGAAACCTGTCCACCATGGATTTGTCTTTGAATTATAATCAGAATATCTTCCAATTTCATAGTAACATGAAAGCTCCCACAGTACATCAAACTGACAGGCAGTTCCTTCAGGTAGAAACCAATTTCGACTCATTTTTGGTTCTGCATTACAAAGGGTCTTGCTCATGGCAGGGACCACAAGAGGTCTGTTGATACAAAGAAGGGCAACAAATGGACTCTGCCATTTTGTTGTTGCTGTTGTTGTTGTTGCTCCGGCAGACGTAGCTCTCAACATTTGCTTGATGGTCCTATCTCCAGGGCAGTGACTTTGCCACATGTGACTGAATGTTCCTCTTATATCTTGCTTGAATTATGGTTTCTGGGTCTCCAGACCCTCCATGGCTCTGTAGTACATGATGATTGATTGACTGTGGGCTCATCTGACAAGTGTGTCTTGAGTACCGACTATTTTCCCTGTATTGTTGCAGACACGGGGGTAGTAGCAGTGAGCAGACCGATAGATTCTCTGCCCCTGGAACTCTCTTTCTATTTGGAGTGTATGCACAGTGAATAGGTAAATAGATACACTAATGGGAACCATTCTGATTGTCATTATCTCACTAGGGTGATAAGATAGGGTGAGTACAAGACAAAGACTGAATGAAAAGGAAGAGCCAACCAGGGAAACCCTTCTAACAGAGAATTCCCAGCAAAGGGGCAAGAGGAACAGCCAATGGTGAGACCTGTAGACAGACATGTTTGGGAAATACAAAGAAGAGCTATATGGTCAGATCATGGTATGTGAGAGGGGATGGGTTGGGACATGAGGTCAACAGTACAGCTTAGATGACTAAAGACTCTGTAGGTCAAAGGAAGACTCTCTGCTCCCATAACAATGGGATGAGGTTGCCTATATCTAACAAAACAGTTTCTATTTCATCTATTTTACATGTATGAATTCAGTAGCATTAATTTCTTTCACTGTGTTGTACAGTTATCACCACTGTCTATTTCCAATTATTTCCAACACCTTTAATAGATGCTCAGGGTACCCTAGGCAATGACTCCTTCCTTCTTCCTCTCCCTCCCTTGGTAACCATTAATAAATCATGGGTTCCATACATGAGTTGGTGCTAGATATTTTATGCAAGTGGGATTCATTCCAAGGGCAATAGAAAACCACTGAGGAGTTTAAAAAGTAATAATTTAATTTTACTTTTTAAATTGGGAGTTAAATACATATATTATTCAATAGTTCAATCACATCATGCAGTATCATACAATTGCTATCACATCAGTTTCCAAGCATTCTTTTCTTTCCTGGGGCATGTCCCCTCCCCACTGTACACCTCTACTACTCCCCAGATACCCTTATTCTACTTGTTGTCCCTATCAGTATCATCAATCCTGGTTTTCATGTAGGGAAAAACAGAAAAACATGCAACATAACTTCAAGAGGGTGACCATCAATGACATCTGAGATGAACTCTAATATAAGCAATAGCAACAAGCAACAAAACAAAACAAAATGAAAATACAGAACATGTTGAAAACCAGATCAGGTCCAGTATGCATCAGAGGGGCAATCAATTGATAAGGTTTTAACTCTTCAAGTCGGGTTCATGCCTTTCTGTACTAATCTCTCAATGTACTCTGCTTAGTAATCGCTTTCATCCCATCCCTCAATTATGGGTAGGGGGAGGCCTATTTCCACTCAAGAGTTTTAAATAGGAGAAAATACAATTAGATTTACATTAAAATGGCCACTCTGTTTGATGTGTGGAAAGTGGATGCAGCAGGATAAAGGAGGCTCCTGGGAGGAGAGGGATGACAGCTCTCCAGGTTGGGTGTGATAATGACTCAGGCTGAGGTAGAGATAGAGAGAAGGAAATGGCTTCAAGTTCTTCTTGGACAGTTTGATGCTGGGTGTGCAAGACTGCTAGGCCTCAAGGATGATTCTAAGATACTTGATTTGTGTGTCAACTTGAATGGAGATACCCTGGGAACATATGGAGGCATGGCTATGTCTAGCTTTTTCAGGGCTAAGGTGAGAAGGAGACTAGGATTAGTGCTTCCTTGCATGCCAAAGCCTCCAGGTTTGGCTGACTTGCTCTTCCCAGTCTGTTCCACAGACAAGTGTATCACACTGGAATCTCAGCTATGGGATTTGTCTAAGCCTGAAGGTGCAGGCTCTGTTTGTATATAACTGCATTTTCAGTATATACCTCCACTGATACTCTATTTTGGCTGTCCCTCCAGACTCCTTATCTTTGTCTAAAGCTGTTAACACACTATGTATGTATAATCCTATCCCACTCCTCCCCATTTTTTTACTGCTTGCCACTGTAGGAGGGCAAAGTAGGCAGCATCACCTTAGAGGAATGGCCAGGCCCTTAAAAAGGCACATCCCTGATCCCCTAGTCCTACTTTGGCATCTATTCATTGTCTTTGGGTGCTGTTGAGTTGATTCCAACTCACGGTCACCCTTTGCAACAGTAGGTCTTCCCTGTAGGGTTTTCTAGGCTATCATCTTCATGGAAGCAGATCCTCAGGTCTTTTTTCACTGGGAGAAGTTCCTAGGTTCCAATTGCAGACTTCCAGATTAGCTGTTAAGTGCTTAATCACTGCGGCATCACCAAGATTCTTCAGGCATTTATTCATTGAACATATTTTTGTTTAGTGCCAACATGCAGTCAGCACTGGACTAGATAAGTGTCCCCCAAATGAATAAGGCAATATATTTTCTCCCATCACAGAGTTGCCATACATCTGTTCATTTTGTTTTCTATTCTTAGTCACTTGAGTACTGCCTTACTGTTTACCCATTTCCCTGCATGGGCAGTGTGGCAGTGAGGGATGATGTCAACTAGCTACTACTAGTTAGGGGTGCAGTTAAATTTGTCAATCAAGTCACAGCCCAATGACCCCTCCTGCATGTCACAAGCCTTTTGTGGAAGAGCAAGACAACAGACACTACATCTCTGTTTGCCCCTTCCTCTTCCTGCCTTCTCGACCTCTGCTTGCCTCAAGGGTTCTCTCCTGTTTCAATAATCTGTATCACCGGTCTGAAGCTATAAGAGTCTGAAGAGGGACTCATGTATATACTGGAGTTGGACTAGGTTGGGATGTTTTCTTTTGATAAAAGACTGATTAAAACTTGCTGCCATTGAATCCAGGCTGACTCCTAGTCACTCCATTGGGGTTTGGGTGATTGTAACGGTTTATGGAAGTCTTTCTCTTGAGGAGCTGCTGATTTTTTCAAACTGCTGACTATGTAGATAGCCACACAACATGTAACCACTATGTCACCATGGCTTCACATTAATTACTTGTTGATATAAAGTTCTTTCTGACACATATATGAGTGTCAGTGTAGTTGATCCTCGAGAGAACCTGGTTGAACACAGGCAGCTCCCGATTTTCTATAAGGACAAATGTCTTCAGTAGTCTTGAGCTGAGAATCTGGGATCCCTTCTTAAATTGGAGTTCCTTCAAGACCAGGGGCTGTCATATAGTGAGCCGACAACAATGATGAAGAAATGAAAACCAAGGGAAAATTAGAATAAGAAAATGAACCAGAACTATGATTCATATCTAAGTATCTACTGCAAGGTCCTATGAAATGGTTTCAGGTGGGTTGTGGACTGACTTGGAGCTCCCCAAGACTGGATAGATAACAATAATAACAGCTTGTGTTAGTTAAAAAAAATTGTCAGTAGAAACTGAGATTTTCCTCATAGAGAAAAGATCAAGAAATGCCTCTCACATGTGCCTGTCTATCAAGAGGACACTGTATGATACAGCAACAATAACGACAAAATGCTGTGTTAAATGCTTTCACTTTGCTAAGTCATTTCATATTCATGGGAAGTAATTTTGGAGATGGTGCTTTCTTCAAGGTCAGGCATTACATTCCTATTTCCCCTGGGTCTTCTTATAGCACGTACAGTGGTTTCCTGTGCATAGTAGGCTCCCCGTTAATGCTATTGTCTGATTTGCTCTTAATTAGGTGTCTATGACATCCAAGGGCCCTGTATCTGGTACCCTACCATATCTAAGAAACAGCCTGTGACTTGAAAAACTGCTGATGGGTAACTGAGAGGGGAAATAATTAGTGAGAAAAATCGAAACAATGCTCTGTAAATTTATGGGCATTCTTACAGAGATATCTTTTAGGGAGTAGGAATTACCATAAATCCCAAGGGAGAACAATACCACTAGATGTAAAAGCAGAGAAGCCAAGAGTCAGCATATTTTCTTGGCAGTTCACACACTCCATTTTCTGGAAGACAAAAGAAACTACCATGGAGTTGGTTTTGTGGGTCAACTCCCTGCCCCTCTGCACGCACCCCCTCCCATTCTCTCTTCTATACCCTGTACTATCATTTGTGAGGTGTGTGAGGTGAGATCTCCCAGGGATAGTGAGACTTTTTAGATTTCTCCTCTTCAGGAGGGATAACACTTCCATAAGGGACTTCTGACTGCTTGCAAAGAGAACAAAGAGGCAGGGGAGAGCTTTTCTGTTTCAATATCAGCACAGAAGATGCACAAGCCAGCTGAACTCGCGGTAGGTTGTTGAGAAGACTATTAACTCCCACTCCATATAGATGGGTACCCATTAATATGATGTCCAGACTTTTCTCCTTCACACACCATCACACCTTCTCTGGGGGAACCCCGATTTGATTGGTGAACTTGGGAGGAGAACCCAAGATTTCTTGCCTTGGTTTGACCTCTTCCACATTTCTTTTTAGTCCTGCTTATCTGCAGAAAGGATATACTCTGTGGTCCTCCAGGCTGTTGGAGTTGGTAGATTTGAGGTGTTGTTTGTGACCAAGCAGGCAAGTTGACTTAATTCTGGGTGCAGTACCTGGAAGCCTTGCTTTCCATTAGCTGTCAGTAGTGAAAGTGAAATATCAGCTCCCCAGGGCCTGAGACCTTTGCTCCTTGCAGTTGATCTGATGTCCTGCCATTGGGACCCATAAGACACCAAGGCAGGAAGCTTTGCAGAGTCACAAAGTGTAGCAAGCCCAAGGTAGAAGCTCACACGAGTAGTATAGCCAAAGGAAAACCAATGGCAGCTATGGAGTTTTTTTTCAACTCAAGGGCCCTACTGTGTCCACAAACTCAGGTTGAAGAAAACAAGTTTACATGTTAGTGGAAGCCCAAATTTCCAGGTGAGGGCTCAAGAGCAAGAAGGCTTTGCAAACCAAGTGGGGGACCTGGAGCAGCCACATACTGTGTTGTTTATTAACCATTTCTCCTTTTTTCCAGGAAGGACACTCAAAGCAGGAGCCTTGGGGGGTGGAGTGACTATGGTGTTTGGCTGACAACTACAAGAACAGCAGTTCTAAACCACTAGCTACTCTGAGGGAGAAAGAGGAGATTTGTACTCCTTTCAAGTCTTACAAGCACAGAAACCCACAGGGACAGGTCTACCCTGTCCTGAACATCACTATGAGTTAGAATGGACATAATGGCAGTGGATGAATGAGCACTCAAATTTCCTTTTGGAAACTTCTTCACCCCAATCTTCAAATATGTGGGGCTCTTTCCCACCTGTGAGCAACAGTGAGTGGCAATTCTGGGATTCTTCTAGAACCGTCAGGAAGGAAACATTTTTTGAGCATATGACAAGTCACTAGCAAAGACTTTGCCATGAAGGACACAGCGTGTATCCATAGGTACCCATATGAAACCAACACAGAAGAAAGCAGATGGATTCAGCACTGTGCTCAGCTGTGCCTAGAGCTAGGTCCTGATCTTAGTCAGAGAAACCGTTTCCCAACTTGCTTCAAAGAAACAAACCAAGCTCACTGCCATGGAGTCCATTCAGATTCCTGGCAATCCTATGGGTCAGAGTAGAACTCCCAATTTCCCAGACTGTAGCGGTTTATAGGAGTAGAAAGCCCAGCCTTTTTTCCAAGGAGTTGGCCAGTGGCTTTGCACATCTCATCTTGTGTAACTACCACACCACCAGGACTCTTGTCCCTTTCGCTTAAGCCAGTTTAAATGAGTTTTCTCTACTAAAAAAAAAAGCATTCAAATTATTCAAGAAATCAAACAAGAACTGCAGCTTGGAATATTGGGATGGAGTGGAATCTAGATATTAACTTATTCCCTCAATCGCACAAATATATTCAGAATAGTTAAAATGCTTCAGGTGCCGTGCTGGGTACTGGGAATACAGAGATGAATAAAGTACTGTTCAAACCCTTAGAAACACACAGTAGTGCTTCAGAGACAGAGTCATGAACAAGTAGGCATGATGTGGTATGGTATACACAGTAGAAAGGGTGTGTGGTGAGTACTGTGGGAACTCACAGGATGTCACTTTACTGGGAAAGAACAGTCATTTGGGATATAAAGGTTGAGCAGGATTTAGAGAAGCAGAGAAGAATAAGACAGCATTTATGATGACATGGAACAGGGTAGGTGATGATGACATAGGGGGGATGAACGAGGATAACTAGTATAATTCAGTAACATTTATTAAGCATGTAAGCAGCACTGTTCCAAGCACTTTAAGTGTGCACTCTCATTTAATGGTCATGATGACCCCAAGGGGTAGGTACCTATTGCACAGATAAGAAACTATTAAGGAGCTTGCTAGAAGTCATAGTAGTTACGGATATAAGACAAAAGATATTGAGCAGTGGTGAATAAAATTCTTTTGAATTTGAGGTTCGGTCAAGACTGACTGATTTGGAATGAAATGCGAAAAAGGATTTTGAATGGAGAGGGCAGAAGAGACACTGTGATTAATTGAGCACCTGCTACACTTCTGCTTTTTGTTGTTATTAGTTGCGTAACTGTTGAGTTGGTCCCAGCCCATCACAACCCCATGAACAAGAGAACGAAATATCGCCAAGTGCAGCACCATCCTCAGTCATTGCTGTGTTTGATCCATCGCTGAAGTCACAGCGTCAATTCTTGTCATTGGGAAACTTCCTCTTTTTCTCTCTTTACTCTGTCAAATATAATATCCTTCTCCAGAGATTGGTTCCTCCTGATAATATGTCCAAAGTACACGAGATGAGCTTTTTCCATCCTTACTTCTCAGGAGCATCTGAGAAAAAGAGGTTTTTCATTCTGAGTAGCCATATATTCACCACCACTACAATTCAAAAACATCAATACTTGTGTAGTCTAACTTATTCATTGTCCATTTTTGCATGCACATGAAGAAATTGAAAAGGCAGTGATTTGCATCAGATCTATCTTGGTTCTCAAGGTGATATCTTTGCTCTTTAACATGTTAAAGATATCATTTGCAGCAGATTTGCCCAATTCACACTGTGTTAGTCTGGGTAGACTAGAGAAACAAATTTATAAACACGCATGTGTGCATAAGAATGAGTTTTATATACAAAACAACTGTACCTCAAGAAAACATCCCAACCCAGTCTAGTCCGAGGTCATATGTCTGATATTAGTTCATATATCTGATACTAATATATAATGTTGTCTTCAGATTCATGAGGCACATGCTATGATGCCAGGACAATTACAGGCCAGTGGATGCAGAGTCTTGTGTATCCAGTGTTGGTAGAAGTATCTCAGCACTGGCAGGGACCTCTCTGGGGCTTCTCAAGCATCTCAGCAATGGCAGGAGTTTCTACATGGCTTTTCCAGCTTCAGAGATCGAGTTCCATCAGGGTAAGCCCATGTGATTTCTCCTCTGGGAGGTCTCCCAAGGAGTCAACCTTGTGCCTTGTCAGTACAGCATTTCCAAGGACAGGGTGATGAGTCTCTCACCTCCAAGGGGTAAATACAACCAGATTCCCCAGAATTCTCAAGAGAAAGCCTTGCCCACACAGAGGTCTCATTGGCTATCTTCAGACTGACAGGCTAGACTCCATCCCTACACTCCCAATCCAGAAGTTGATACCAGATTAATGACTGCCACACATACTATGTTGTATGACTTTTGACTGCTGTTTCCCTAAGTGTAGGTTGTGGATCCAAGTAAAATGAAGTCCTTGAAAACCACATACTCTCTGTGGTTGTCATGGTGTTGCTTTTTGGTTCATTTGAGAAGATTTTTGTTTTCTTAATGTTGAGATGTGAACTATATGCAGGCTGTAGTCTTTGATCTTCATCAGTAAGTGCTTCAAGTCCTCTACTACAGCAAGCAAGATTCTCTCATTTGCTTTATCATGGGTTGTAAATTTAATGGCTCTTCCTCAAATCCTGATGCCATAGTTTTCTTCATATAGTCCTGTTTCTGAAATTCTTTTATCAGCATACAGAATAAGTTTGGTGAATTAATACAACCAGACACACACACCTCTCCTGATTTTAAACCATGCAATATCCCCTTGTTCTGTTCGAATGGCTGCTCCTTGATCTTTTGCATGGTCAATAAAACACAGGCAATCATTTTTCTGGTCTTCTCTTCTTGCTGCCAAGAAGTATTAACACACATCTAATATTAGTATTATATCCTTCATTTCACATCCTCTTCTGAATCTAGTTTAGATTTCTGAAAGTTCCCTGTTGATGTACAGCTGCAGCCATTTCTTAATTCTTTTCAGCAAAATTTCACTTTCATATGATATTAATGATATTATTTAATAATCTCTGTATTCTAATGACTCACTTTTCTTTGGAATGGGCAAAATTATGAATTTCTTCCAGGATCACTTGGCCAGGTAGCTGCCATCCAAATTTCTTGGTTTAGAGAAGTGAGTGCTTTTAGCATTGCATTTGTTTGCTTAAACAGCTCATTGGTATTCAGCCTCTTCCAGTAACCTTGTTTTCTTCACCAATGAGCTCAGTGTAGCTTGACTTTCTTCTCTAATCACCATCTGTCCTGGATCATATGCTTTCTTCTGAAATAGTCAAATGGTTGAATGACTAATCTGTTTTTGATAAAGTCACTCTGCTCTTGATGCTTTCAGCATTGGTCTATATTTGGGCAGGCATATACCTTCTTCCTAAAGAGTCCTGGCGGCGTGGAGAGTTACACACTGAACTGATAACTATAAAGCCAACAGTTCTAATCCACTGGCCACTCTGTGGAAGAAAGATGAGGCTTTCTGCTCTCATAATGATCTGCAATCTCAGAAACACAGAGGGGGAGTTCTAACCTGTCCTCTAGCGTCACGATGAATCAGAATCTCCTTGAAGGCAGTTTGTTTTGAGTTATACCTTATTCCATCAAGTCTTTGTTGTTAGCTGTCGGTGAGTCAATTGTAATTCATCATTGCCTTGCTTATCACAGAACAGATTGTTGCTTGTTCCTATGTCATGCTCACAATCTCCACTCTTTCTGCATCATTTATAGTGTCTGCCATGCCCAACTATCTCACAGATGGTCTCCCTTGCTGACCCACAAATGTGATGTCCTCCTCTAGCAATTGACACCCCCTTCACCAACAGGGTGTATTCAAGGGATCCTGGTGGTGTAGTGGGTTATGTGCTTGGCTGTTACCTGCCAGGTTAGCAGTTTGAAACTATAGGAAAGAAGAGGCTCGCTACGCTTGTAAAGAGTTACAGTATCAAAAACCAACAAGGGCAGTTCTATGAGTCAGAATTGACTTGATGGAATGATTTGAGTTGAGTTTATGAGGTGTTCAAGGTCAGTGAGTTGGAAAATGTGCTGTCATGATTGCCAAAAAATATTTTTGGCTAACTTTCAGAAATATAATATGAGTTCTTCTTTCTCAACTTAATCTGGAAGGTCCAGTGATATCTGCTGTGGCAATCATGTGCTTATGTTAATTTTATGATTGAAATGTGGGGGTGGAGTCTAGCCTGTTAATCTGGAGATAGCCGTTGAGTAGCCAATGAGGCCTCTATGTGGGCATGGCTTTCTCCTGAGACTTCTGGAAAATCTCGCGACATTTCCCTCATGAATATGAGAAGCTATCTCCCCCAGTTGTTGGGAGTTAGTCTCAGAGACGATGAATCATGAAAAAGACAAGCTGGCAGTGTCTGAGAAGCTAGAGGAGCCGTCAGAGAGACCACATGGCCTTTCCCTGATGGAGCCAGACCTCTGAAACTGGAGCGGCATGCTATTGATGGACCCTGAGCCCTGGAAGCGAGGAGCCATGGGGAGACCCCTGCCAACACCGGGACTCTGCACCCACTGACCTGTGACTTCATGAGCCGGAAGGAGACTTTGTGGACTGATATTGGGTGTATGGATTGAAATCAGACTTATAACTTTGTACTGGACTGGATTGTGATGCTTTCTTAATGTCCTATTTCTCTTATATATAAACCTTTTCCTTATATCAATATGCATGTCTATGAAATTTGTTCCGCTAGTCTACCTGGCCTAACACATCTGTCAATAATGGGTAACCCTATTGGTGTTTGATGTAGCAAGGCATAGCTTCCAGTATCACAGTACAATAGAAGCCAACATATTGGACCAAACTGGTAAAGAGTAGTAGTAAAACATCTTTATGACCATTATATTTAATAGATCTTATCAGTTATAACGTGTTAGTATGGACAGGCCAGAGAAGCAAATTTTAGACACTCATATGTGTATAAGAAAGAGCTTTCAATAAAGGAGCAATTGTGTATTAAAAGACATCCCAGTCCAGTCCAGGTCAAGTCTCTAAGTCTGATATTAGCTCAAATGTCATAAATTTCTCTTCTGACTCGCCAACACATAAAATGATGCTGACTGTAGAGAGATCACAGGCCAGCAGGTAGAAAGTCTTGTGAATTCAGTGGAGGTGAAAGCATTTCAGTGCTGGTATGGGTTTCCACGTGTGTCCTTCAGCTTCAGGGCTTTGGCTTTATCCGTGTAATTCCATGTGGCTTGTCAACAGGAATGCCTCACCGAGAGAGTGTCCTGCCTCCATGGAGGAAGATAGGAGTTCTCAGAATCCTCAACAGCAGGCCATTCTCACACAGAGGTGTAATAGGTTCTGCTCTGATTGACAGGCTAGACTCCACCCCTCTAACCAACCTAATCAGTTGACATGAAATTAAATAATTACCCCATGTTGTTTTACTAATAAAGCTCAGAAAAGGTTTATTTTTTCCCACATCAAGATACGAGTAAATGCTGCTGCTGTTGTAGTGAGGTGCCATCAAGGTAGCTCTGTGTCATACAACAGAATAAACTTGTGTGTCGCTCCCAAGATTGTTTCTATGCTGCAGCCCGAGTTTGCAGCCACTGTGTCGATCCATCTTGTCAAGGGTCCTCTGTTTTTCACTGCTCTGTATTTTATAAAGCATGCTGTCCTTTCCCAGGGACTAATCTCTCTTTCTAACATGTTTCAACTACGTGGAACAAAATAAAACAACACAGGACAAAACACCAAGACACCCCAAAAGGCAAAAAGCCAGGATTTCCCCAATTCATTGCATATTCAATTCACTCATCCCTACACTCTCTTAATAAAAAATAATTTTAGCCATTTCTTTTATTTTCTCAGCTTCTAATGAGAATTATGGGCCCTCTCTCCAGAAATATGCGTGGAAACAGGAAACAGAATTTGACTCGTTATTTAAGCTTGATTTCCTTTATATGGACAGATGGCCACACAAATTTTACAAAGAATTCTTTTTCCTCATTCTCCAACCCCTGCAAAACATTAAAGGAATTGACTAATTCCCTAAAAACAAAACAAAACACAATAAATCTAAATTTTGCAATTGAATCATAAAATGTATATTTTAAGCATGCTGAAATGGAAGTTACAGAGTGAAGCCTGCTGTCATTTGGCTAAATAAGAAATAAAAAAAAAATCTTAGGAGCTGTCTTTGCCTGACAACATTATTTTTGCCATCTAATAATTTCCAACATTGTTTTCTTGAGAACAAGTCTCCCAAACTGTGACTCACAATGGCAAGTAACAAATCAAATTAATGTCCCCTGAGCTCACTTTGTCAGACAAGGTTAGGTGTGTGTCAAAGAGCCCTGGGATGCTCTAAGACTCTTTGAGTTTAATTTATTTCGTATAATCCCTTTTGTCCTAGAGTTAATGAGGTCGTCTTTGGCAAAGCCTCAGCATTCTCAATGCTGTGTGGTTCAGTAAGGTGGGATTATGAGGTTTTAGTGTCTGGGTATCGACAGTTTTCTGAGGCATCTCTGGGTGACACAAATGGTTAAATGTAGACTGTTAGGCAGAGATGCATGTGTCTCTGCAGACAGGCCCTTCGATCCACTTTGGAAAGGTTGCAGCTTAAAAACCCTATGGCAGAGTTCTACTCTGTACACATGGGGTCTCAATGACTCAAATAGATCAGATGGTAAACAACAACAACAACAGCAACAACAGCAACACATTTCTGCCTGCAGGGAATCGGATAAGACTTTGCCCCTCTGGACAACTTACAAAAACACTCCCCCCACCCCAGTCTGAAACGCTGCTTTCTAATGTTTAGTGCTCCCAGAGTAGCTTCCCCTACTAGAAAGGTTACCATTTTCTCACACACTCACCTTGGTAAATGTTTGCACTCACGTCTTCTTCAATGTACCAGTTCTTGATTAAAGTGTGATGAAGCTTTATCAATGTAGTGGTTTACACAACAGCCATTTTTGTGGATCGTGGTTTTATGAGTTAGTAGTTTGGGTTAGGCTCAGCTGATGTCTCCTCTGGTCTGGGCTCTGTTGATGAATTCCTGCTTCTGCTGTAATACTGGTGGGGGGGAAAGACAGTAGAAGAACAGATGGATCTGCATTGTGATGTGGTAGAGAGTATTGAATATATCACGAATTGCCAGAGGAATTGTAAGGATGGCCAGTGCAGGGTTTCATTCTGTTCTGCATAGGTCGCTATGGGTCAGAACCAATTTCACAGCACCTAACCACAAGCCTGATGAATGAACAATTCCACTTGAGAAGAAATACAAATGCAACCGAAATGCCCCTTAGAAACAGAGAAGGTGACATTTGCATTTGGACATGTCATCGAAAATGAGGGAAGTCGTCAATAAGATGGACTGACACAATAATTACAGTAATAAACTCAAATGTACCATATATCATGGAGAAAGGGAGGCACTCAGCAATGTTTTATTCTACTTGGCATAAGGCTGGAGTCCACTCGAAGGCAAGCTGATAACACCCAAAATAATGTTAATTAGCATTAATTCATTCACAATAGTATGATTCACGCTGTTCACTAAGGAATGGTTTATGATGGCCAACTTGTCTTAGATGGGTGGTTGGGTTATTTCAGACCTCTGTCCACATCTACTCTTATTTGTCAGAGGCATACCACTGACTTATTCACACAATGGCTATGTTCCAAGAGCAGCTTCTAAGAACAAGTCCAAGTGCTTTTCAGATTTGTGTTTTTGTCACCTTTGCTTCTGTCCTACTGGTCAAAGCCCAGGCATAGGCCATTCATATTTGAAGCATGGAGCAATATTCTACCTATTGAGGAAAGAAGCTTCATTATGAGTATGTGAACATTCAAGAGCAAAGAGAATTTATGGCTTTTTTCCCAACCTGTCATATTCAAAAATCCTGAAACAAACTTTTGTAGAAGCTAAAGGGGCCTTTCTTCTCTCTCTCTTTTTTTTTTGGGGGGGGGGCATCACTGCTCTCTGGTGGTAGGAGTAGGAGGCCCAGCCCTACTGCTGGAGTTGAACCTCCATCCCAGTGGGCTGCAGTCCCATGCACAACCACTATGCCACCGGGGCTCAGTCCGCCTTTCTTCTTTTATCGCTTAGAGCCAATGGAGAGATATGCATGGGGGTCAAACAGTATGACGTAAAACTTTTATTGTTGGTAAGGTTGAAATGCGAACATGGCTTCCATTTGTCCTCTGGACAGACTTTCTATAACAGTCTTCCCTTTGGGATTAGAGTAGCCATCTGGATAAAGGTATACTTCTGCAGGAACTTAATGTTTTTATTTTGAGTAGAAGATGCCAGAGAGAAGAAAGTAGAGAAAAGATCCTGGGTAAAAACATTCTAACCTCTGTTCTGTTGAATAAAGCAGATCAATAAATTGCAGACACTTCCTCTCATCAAGGAAATAAAGAAAAATGTGTGAGAAGCTGGAGAAGTTACTATTTTATTAGCCTAGGTGGGAATTCTGTGAGAGAAAGAAAAATGGTTCCCCTTAACCCAGGTGTGTAACTAAAGAACACAGGTATCCTTCTTGGGACTTGAGTGCCATTCTTTTTCCCTCCGGGTGGAATTTTGCTAGACAAAGAAGCTATTTATCATTTCCAAGATGTGCATAGTCAGTGAAGCTTCCCAATGGACTTGCAAAGTATGACTTCGCTGATAGAAGAGGTGAAACTAGATGAAAATCAGGAGAAGGCTGCATTGGAACATATTGGTAGTAGCATTTGTGGCAACTTTGAGGGAAATAACCACTAATCTCATGATTTGCTTGCAAATACCGGAGGAAATGCTGTGTTTTAGGAGTGGTGCCATTTGATAGCAAAGCTGTTTCTATTTTATTCCAGTGTTCTAAGACCTAAAGCAGCTGGATCATTTATGTTGTCACAATGAACTCACATGGGCGACTTCTTGTTCTTTCTCTTGGCAATGCCCTAAATTTGGATTTGAATTTTTATTGTCACACCCGTCTTTAAAATGTAAGTTTGCAAAATATAGCTTGCTTTTTTCCATACTAAAAACAAAACCAAATAATGCTCTTGTCCCCAGTTTCCAAAGGAAGTAGAACACTTATCTTGCAAAACCAAGTAGGTCTAGTCAAATCTAGTTTTAAATTCAGTCTCTTTGGGACATAAATGACCCAGAATGCTTGTTCTATCAATTTGATTTTGCTTGGACTCCAGGAACTGACATAAGAAGGACTTGGAGTCTCTGATCCATAAGATCATTCTCTGTCAGTGTTGACATCTGATGAGAGACTATGTTGTCATCACACTTGTTGTACTTCATGGATTATGATTTCTTGCTGAGAGATCAAGCATGCTATGATTTCCTTTTGCTAACTTAAGATCGTTTGAAATCAACTACCCTTTAAGGAATTTCTGCTCTCTCTTGATGACCCTAGAATCTCTGACTGTACTTTATGAAGCCACCATTAAGCCCATCTACTAAGACTCCCCCTTCCTCCATTGATAGCTCTACCAATTTTGTGCATCACTGGGAACACATTATCCACAAGACTTGCACATTTCCAGAGTACTCTGGAAAGTCACACATAGGTCTTCTTTGCTCTGAGATTTTCCCAAATCACCTATGAAGCCAAAGAGCTGAGGGAAAAATTTCATAGGGCAGCTCCAGTAGACAAAGTCAAATATTATAATGAAATGTGCAAAGGCTTGGAGATAGAAAGCCAAAAGAAGAAGAGCCTGTGACTCCTCCAGCTCCAGACTTCTGCCCATCATATCTTAAATGGAAAGTACTTATGAAAAAATTCAAGCCTCAATACCCAATAAGGAAGGATTCTGTTGGGAAAATATTGAACACTGAAGGAAGTACTAAGAGAAGATAGAATTCAGAATAACATCAATACCAAAAAGAACTAGTTGGAACTTGTGGTAGTCACCTAAGCTAGTGTCAATTTAAGACTATTAAGAGCAAAGGAGTGGAATTTAGCTTGTTCATCAGGTTGGATCTTGGTGACCTCATTTGGAGGCACTACAGAGATAAATAGCTTACTGAGGCCAGACTTAGACTCTTTGCTACGCATTCCTGTTGATAAGTCACAAGGAACTACATGGATGGAGGCAGAACTCTGGAGCTGAAGGAGTCCCATGGAGACCCTTGCCAGTGCTGAGATGCTTCTAACACCGCTGGACCCACAAAATTTTCCACTCACTCTGCCTGCATTCGGCACCATTGCATGTGTTGTGTGAATCTGAAGAGGAATGCATAGATTAGTATAGGACATAAGGGCTAATATTGGACTTATGGACTTGATCTGAACTAGGCCAGACCCTGCAGAAGAAAATCATTCTTGGTCAAGCAGAGGGACGGTGGAAAAGAGCAAGGCTCACAGCAGGATGGACTGACATAACAGCTCCAACAAGGGACTCAAACAGTACCCTTATGGGCAAGGTGATGATCTGCTCTGTGTATGTAGGGTCTCCATAAGTTGACTCTTCAGAGCACCTCACACCAATGACGCGTCCTTCCCTGGTTTTTAAGCAATGGATGCGTTAGTAGAGATGTAGTCCCTTCTTCTTGGATCTTTCCCAATAACCATCTCTCTCATTCCATCTGCCAAACATCAAGCAAACTGCTACCTCCTTTCAGTACAGGTTATATTCCTCTTTTCTTTAATGTCTATGCTCTATTTTGTAAGGGTTCAACGCTTGATTTTCCTCTCAAGTATTTGGCTGTTAAGACTGCTTTCAGTGACTTTGTGGGGCCCAGACTGTAGGCTGGAGCTCAGGATGCTCCCATCATTTACTCTGCCCTCTCCTTCTTGGAACACTGAAATAAACCCTTGAAACTGTTAAAAGAAGAGAGAAGAAGATTGCCATCTCAATAATGGCTGTAAAAGAGGCATTTAGAAACTCAAATGAGTTTTTCTTTTAGGTTGTGATCATCTTTCCCCATGGAGGGCAGAGCATATTGCAAGTCTTTGTCTCTGGTTGACATAGTGGAGGGCAAGATTGGGAAGTATGGGGTAAAATTATTTCTGTTAATATAAAAGAACATTATCTCCCCATCAAACCTTGTACTGCTTCCAGATAAGGTTACTGGGTCAAGAAAATCCAAGTTTTATTGATATCAAAGGTTTCTCAAATCAAGCATGACTTCTTCACAAGCAATCCACATAGTAAGGTGAGACACTCAATGAATTTCACTAGACCATAGTCTGGGGGAGACCTTCTTCTCATTCTGGGGTAGGGGTAGCAGCTGGGAGGCAGACCACCAAAGAGACAGAAAAGCTGGTGTGGCTTTGAGAGATTCCATCACTGGGTTAAGCAGAACAGACAACTGTTCTTAATTCCACTGCAGCCTTGAACACTCTTAAGCCCGAGTTATTTACAGTACCAAGGCACCATCAGTAAATCCTCTCTTATCATTAGTGAAACAGAAAACCCCTTCTCTCCAAAAAATAGTGTTGAGTGAAGGAACTTAATTTTGTGACTCAGGACTTTGATTCGTACATGCTGTTGACTCTGGCTCAAATAATTTCTATGGAATGTAATGAAACTCTGCTCTGTCCTGCACCATCCTCCGAATTGTTTTGCTTGGGCCCAAGTGTCCTTACATCTTGTTGAGGGTCTTCCTCCTTTTCACTGATTCTCCACGTGACCAAGAGTGATACCCTTCTTCTGAGACTGATCTCTTATGATAACACATTCAAAGTAAATGTAATGCAATCTGACCATCCTCACTGCAAAGGAGCATGTTGACCGCACTGTTTCCAAGACAGATTTATTCATTTTTGGCAGCCTAGGATAGTTTAATATTCTTGACCAACATCATAATCTAAAAGCATCGATTTTTCTCAACACCATAATTCAAATGCATCAAGTCTTCATGTTTTCCTTACTTATTGCCCAGCTTTCACATGCATAGGAGGCAATTGAAAACACATTGCTTGGATTGTTGTTGTTTAGGTGCCAGCAAGTCAGTTTCAAAACTTGGAGACCCTATGCATCACAGAATGAGATACTGCATGGTTCTGCATCATCCTTACCACTGTTCCCACACCTGAGCCCCTTGTTGTAGCCACCGTGTCAAGTCATCTCATCAAAGGCCTTAACTTGGAGTAGGCACACGAAAGTACCATGGACTGCCAAAAGAACAAACAAATCTGTCTTGGAAGAAGTAGGGCGGTATCAGAAAAGAGGAAGGCCATGGATCAGATGGATTGACACAATGGGTACAACAAAGGGTTCAAACATAGAACCATTGGGAGGGTGGTACAGAGGTAGGAAGTGCTTCATTCGGTTGTTGCTTTGAGTTGAAATCGACTTAATGGCACCTAAAAGCAATGATAGCTCTCAAAGTTAACCTTTGCTCTTTAACACTTTAAAGAAGCCTTGTGTGGCAGATTTGTCCAATACCATTTGCTTGATCTTGATGGCTGCTGCTTCCATGAACAAACATTGTTTGTGGACCCAAAGACAATGAAACCTTTCCATTTTTTGTTTTCTTTTGGTTATCGGTCTTGTGCTATCTAAAAAACAGACTTGCCCCTATCACTTTCACTATGCATTTAAAAGCTGGACAATAAATAAAAAAGGTCAGAGGACTTGATGTATTTGAATTATGATGTTGGCTAAGAATCCCGAAAGTATCATAGAAAGCTGTGTAGGATTGGAAGCTGCTTAGACACTGCAGGCATTGGTTTTCTGATGTGAAATGATAAAGAATGATTTCACATTTAACTCACAAGTTTGTGGAGAGAATTATTTTAATTGCAGGGTTGGAAAGAATTGGAAATGACTAGACTAGACAGCTTTGAGCTTTGGTTTTTGGAAGGTATTTTTGGTGGCTCAGTTTGCATTTGGTTTCTAAGCAAAAGATTGGCAGCTTGAATTCATCCATTGGTATCTTGGAGGAAAGATGCAGTGATTTGCTTGCATAGAATTCCAGTCTTTGAGAATCTTACAGAGCAATTATATGCTTAAACATGTGATTTCCAGGAGACAGAATCAGCACAATGGTCCTCTGTTTGTTTCTTTGTGTGTAAAGTCCTTGGAAAAAATGTCTGATTCCTCATAAGTGTTAGATAAAGGCTGCCGTTATTTTGAAGATGAACTGGTAGCACAACAATAGGACTTGGCTACCACCCCAAAGATTTGCAATTTGAACCCACTACTGGCTTTCTAGAAGATAGTGTTGATTACCTGATCCCATAAAGATATCAGGCTAGAGAAACCTCCGAGGGCAGGTCTACCCTGTTAGCACCTCTGGTAATTAGATGATTTTATGTCAACTAGCCACTTCTGGCTAGGGGTGGAGTCAATCAGGTTATAGCCTGATGCTGTTTCCATGGAGGGATAGCTTTCTTACAAGAAGAACCCTGGAAACCTCCTTCTCTCTCTTCCCCTTCCCACTTGCTGGAATACCTAAGAACTGCTAGAACCCTGCCATGTTTCCAATGACCTTGAATCCACATGACTCCACACCCACTGGCCTGTGATCTTCCTGCCTTCTGTGTCATTACACATGGCTGTGTGAATCTGTATTGGACTTATAGGTTTGTATTGGACTTGACTGGACACTTTCTGGATACATAATTACTGCTTGATATAAAGCTCTTTGGATATACATATGTGTGTCACTGAATTTTTTTCCTAGACAACCCAACTAACACAAGACCTCACGATCATTCTTGTCACATGGCTTTGACTTTTTATTGTTGCTATTATTGTCATAATTCCAATAGAGAGTATCGTAGACTTTGGGACCATTTTTGTTCTTTTTCCAGTAAGTCACCCTGTCAGTTATTGGTCATCAGGATGGGCAAGGTTTAGATGCCACGTCAGTCAGGTTGCCATTAATGGCTCCTTGGAAAGAGCATGCAAAAAGGAGAATGACACTTGAATCCTCCCATTTGGTCATCAAGTATGAACAGAGAACTTGGAAGCGTTGATGACATTTTCCAGCTAAAGCAAACCATGAGGGAGCAAAGCTACAAAGAAATCAAATTTTACTTTCTTGTTTTCTTTCTTTCCTCTCCTTGAAAGCCTCTCTAGCCTAGATATCATGAAAGGGTGATTCTGTTTTTCACACTTGTTAGGAGTAAAACACTACCTTAATAATGTAATTTAACATAAAAATGCATTCCTCCAAAAGCAATTTACAACATAGCATGAGGGAAATCTATGAAAACATTGCGCCTGGTAATCAACCACACCACCCCAGGGGTCCATAGGTTACACATTAAAAGTTTATTTTGCTGGTCTCTCAAAGTGGTAGCATTCAAGCTATCTATCCATCCCTCAGCCTACCCAAAGCAATGCTGTGCACATGTTGTTAGTGCCCTTGATGCATCGCAACCATGGGCAGAATGGAATAAAATACTGCACCATTCCAGTGATATCAATCACACTCCTGCGATCCATTAGGTTTACACAGCCTGAATTTTGGCAGTTGATTGCTAGGCCTTTCTTCATCGTCTGTCTAAGTCTAAAAGCTCTGTTTAGAAACCTGTTCAACATGGAAACAACACACAAGCCACTACTTATAGACAGATGGTCAGAGTGCATAAATTGCAGTAGTCAGAATCAAGCCCAACATGGAAGGTGAGTCAACATGATTCTTCGGTTGCTACACACATGTTCTTGTTGTTGTTTTTGTTAGGCACCATCAAATCAGCTCCAACTTAGGAACTATCTTGCTTATAGTTAACTTGTAACACCACTGAATGAATACTGCCCGAACCTACATCTTCCTCACAATTGTTCCTATGCTGAGTTGACTGTTGCAGCCAGAGTGTCAGTTCACCTCATTGAGGGTCTTCCTCTTATAGGCTGCCCCTCCTCCTGAGCAAGCATGATGTCCTTCTCCAAGGGGTGATCTCCCTCACAACACGTCCAAAGTATGTGAGATGAAGTCTTGCCATCGTTTCCTCTCTAACGAGCACTCTGGTCATGCTTCTTTCAAGTCAGATTTCTTTTCCTTTTGACAATCCATGGTATGGTCAATAATAAATGGTTGCTGTGCAGTAACTGAAGTATCCAGGATTCAAACCCCGCATGGAAGTTGAGCACTAAGCCGTTGAACCATGATGACCCCTCGGTCGCTGTACACCTAAGTAGGTGTAAAATAGATGTCTAATATAACTACAATACATAAAAAAGAAAGAAAAAAAGCTTAGCTGTCAAAGAGTCTGTTCCAATGCACAGCAACCTTATAGGACATAGTAGAACCACTTTTGAGGATTTCAGAGACTCTTTGTGGAAATTGAAAACCTTGTGTTTCTCCTGAGGAATGGCTGGTGGTTTTGATCTGCTGATCTTGCTTTTAACAGCCCAATATGTAGTCACTCTGCCACCGGAGTTCCCTATGCAATGGATAGCAGACATATAATAGATACCTCTTCCATTGCATGGAAAAATCTTCCCCTCATCATTTCTCTATTGTGGTTATGACTAAATAGTCATGGAACTGATGCTTCAAGAGCTTTCCCCTCAGTTCTGATACCGTGGGTGACCGTCCTGAACTCACAATACTGAAAAGCTAGTGTTAGAAAGTGAAATGCCTAGGGATATACCTGACTTAAAAAACAAAGGACTTGTATGAGGAAAATTATAAAGCACTATTACAAGAAATCAAAAGAGACCTCAAGAAATGGAACAATACCCCATGTTCGTGGATTGGAAGGCTCAATGTAGTAAAGATGTCAATTCTACCCAAGGCACTATATAAGTTCAACGGTATTCTGATACGAATACAACCATCCTTCTTCAAAGAATTGGGAAAATTGATTAACAACTTCATAGGGAGAGGGAAGGAGCCTAGAATCAGCAGAGAACTCATCAAGAAGGACAAAGTGGGAGGGCTCGCTCTACCTCACTTTAGCATGTCTTTAATGGACATAGTAGTCAAAGCAGTGTGGTACTGGTATAATGACAGACACTCAGACCAATGGAAAAGAGCTGAAGACCCAGAAATAAAACCATCAGCCTACCGGCAGCTGATTTTTGATAAGGGTCCCCAAAATATCAAATGGGAAGCAGATGCCCACTTCAATAAATGGTTCTGTGAAAAAATGGATATTTACCTGCAGAAAATTGAGGCAAAACTCCTACCTCACATCATGCATAAGAATCAAATCCACGGTGGATCATAGACCTTGGGGTAAAATCCCAAACAATTAGGGCCATCAGTGAGGGGATTGAGATGAACCCGCGGACCTTGGCAAAGGGAATACATAGGTTATCAGAAATAGGGAAGGATAAAAATATAGAGGAGTCAGAAATCGACAAGTGGGGTATAGTGAATATAAATCACCTGTGCACATTGAAAGACTTCACCAAGAGAGTAATAAGAAAGTCCATTGGCTGGGAAAACATCTTTAGCAATGACAAATCAGGCAAAGACCTTATCACTAAAATCTAATATTTTGCAAGCTTACAATAAGAGAAAAATTAACTGCCCACTGAGTTTCACAAGGGAAGAAATCTGAATGACAAGTAAACACATGAGAAAATGTTCCTGATCATTAGCCATAAGAGAAATGCAAATTAAAACAACTATGAAATACCACCTAACACCTGCAAAGACAGCGCAATTAAAAAAAATCAGGAACCAACAACTGCTGAAGGGGCTGTGGTGTAATAGGAACTCTCATCCACTGCTGGTGGGCCTGTAGGTATGTACAGCCTCTACGGAAATCGATGTGAGAATTTCTAAAATAGATGGAAATTGAGCTACCATATGACCCAGCAATTCCCCTACTGGGCATTTACCCAGAAATGGCAAGAAACAAACCACAGTCAGATATCTGAGTTCCAATGTTCATTGTGGCACAGTTTACAAATGCAAAGAGTTGGAAACAACTGAACTTTCCATAAAAAGACAAATGGATTTAAATACAAATTGATTTAAATGCATGCAATGGAATACCACGCATCGCTGAAAAATAGTGAGGAACGCATGAAGCACATTGCTGCATGGGAAGAGCTGGAGGAAATCATGCTAAGTGAAGTAAGCCAAGCTCAAAAGGACAGATGCAATATGAGTCCGCTGAGGTAAGCTTTAAAAAGGGGGGGGGAGGGGCATAGGGAAAAGGCAACTGTATATAAAAATTAATGGGGTGAGGTCCAGGTAATAAGGTAGGGGCCAGATCAAGTCCAGGACTACATATGGTAGCCAACTATAAAGGAAGGGGGTGGGGAAGTAATGTGTAGTGGGGAATCAGGAATCAGGGCACAAATCCACCCAAGGGAAGGGTATTGCTTATATCTCCACAGGGAAAGAGGGATCGGACTTAAACACAGTATTCTAGGATGTGAATGCATCCTGAAGCCATGGAGCGGGGAGCCAGTGGAGAAGTCTGAGAGCCCCACCTCAGTTCCAACCATGTGAACTACCAGCCCCTCACCTGGAAGAATTTACTCTAGAGGACAGCACTGAATTTCGGGGGAGAGGGGCACATATGAGCTGAACACATGGGAGCAGATGAAGGGGAAGGAAGGGAGAGTGGAGCACATCCAGGCCCACCAAGCCTTGAGGACAACCTCCCCACTCAGAACAGCCAATGCACAGAGAGTTCCAAATGATCCGTTCTACTATGAGACATGACATCCCTTGCTGACCCAGTGCTCTACAGGGGACAGCACTGGAGGCACAGAGTCGGGATTACAGATGTCTGTATCTAGTGCACAGAGGAAGGTTCTGAGGGTGTGCAGCACAGCAGGGGGAGGGGGGAAGGGAGCATGGGGGCCTTGAGAGAGAACCAGGGATAGATTTGGGGGCCAGGGTGTAGAGTCCCATTGGACTTGACTGGAAGTTACTCCCAGAGGTCAACGAACAGACCTGGAACTATTTGCAGGTTTTGCTTCATTATTATTATTTATCTATCTATATTTTCTGGGCATTGTTTTTTTTCCTGTTGTAGTCATCATTTCATTTTCTTTTGTTGTTTCATTTTGCATTTTTTTATACATAGTATCACCTCTGTGGGTCTATCTGGATAGAATAGGCTGGGCAATCAGTCTGAAGGAGAAAACTATGGGAATAATGGTTCGGGGGGATATGGGAGTGGGGAAGGTGGCGGAAAGTAGATGGGGTTGACTAACCCAGGGACAAGGTAGCAACAGGTGATCCAGGGGTAGTGGCAAGGGGTAGTGAGATCCCTGGTAGGGATTCTACGGTAGGGTAACTGAGAGGTATTACTGAAATCCAAATAGTGGGACAGGAGAGAAGTAAAAGGAAATGGGAGACAGAGGGACATCCACAGAGCTCTAAATACAGAAATGTATATAGGTAAATATATTTATATATGATGAAGGGGAAATAGACACAAGTGCACATATTTATAGGCTCAGTATTAAGGTAGGAGATGGTCATTAGACCCCAGTCAAGTCCTTCCTCAATGCAGGAACACTTTGTTCTATTAAATTGGCATTCTAATTATACTCACCTTCCTGACCTGATTGCCAAAGACAAAATTATGCTTGAGCAAGTGTGGTGATATCATTGTGTGCACACCTTCCCTTTTGAGATTGCTGAAGACAAATGTAGGCATAAGAAAATGTGGTGAAGAAAACTGATGATGCCCAGCCATCAAAAGATATAGTGTCTGGGGTCTTAAAGGCTTGAAGACAAAAAAGTAGCCATCTAGCTCAGAAGTAACAAAGCCTACATGGAAAAAGCACATTGTCTGCTCCACCATGAGGTGTCTGAGGGATCAAGTACCAGGTATCAAGGAACTAATAATTTTATTAGTGTAAATGAGGAGGAGTGCAGGATGGCGACCCAAAGTCCATCTGTAGGCAATGGATTTCTCCTTACAGAGGGGCCACTGGGAGGAGATAAACTAGTTAGGCTGTAGTGTAGCAATGATGAAACATCTAACTTTCCTCTAGCTCTTCAATGCTTCCTACTTCCCACTGTTATGACCCCAGTTCTACCTTACAAGTTTGGCTGGACTAGAGGATATACATTGGCACAGATAGAAGACATAGGAAATCCAGGACAGATGATCCCTTCAGGACCAGTCATGAGAGTGGAAGTACCGGGAGCATGGAGGGAAAGTGAGGTAGAAAGAGGGAATTTTTTTGGAGGGGACATCACTGCCCTCTGGTGGTCGTGAGAGCTACCCAGCGCTGCTCCTGAGAGCTACCGCTGGATTTGAACCACCAAACCCATGGGCCGTGGTCCCACACTCAACCACTTACGCCACCGGGGCTCAGCCTGAAAGAGGGAACTGATAACAGAGATCTACTTAAAACTTCCTCCCTGGAGTACAAACAGTGGGGTGGTGGGTGGAGTCATCGGACAGTGTACGGTATGATTAAGTAATAATAATTCATACATTATCAAGGGTTTATGGGGGGTGTTACAGGGAGGGAGGGGAAAATGAGGAGCCGATGCCAAGGGCTTAGATGGAAAGCAAATGTGAGAATGATGAAGGCAGTGGATGTACAGATGTGCTTGACACACAGTGGACTATTTTTTTCTTTTGTTTTCGGGCATCACTGCCTTCTGGTGGTCGTGAGAGCTACCCAGTCTTGCTTCTGGAGAGTCGCTGCTGGATTTGAACTGCCAAGCCCGTTGGCCACAGTCCTGCACTTAACCACTTACGACACTGGGGCTCAGCCCTGACACACAGTGGACTATGTATGCAATGTGATAAGAGTTGTATGAGCCCCCAATAAAAGGATTAAAAAAAAAGAGTCTATAATGCTGGTTCCACCACTAGATATTACAATTAAAAAAAAAGAAAAGAAAAGCTACTGCTAAATTCTCCATTTTCTAAGAACACTTCCAGAGGGAGGAGATGAGAGAGCTCAGGACTGAAGCCAAAGATGGCCTGCACAGGTGGCCAATTGACCCATCAAAGTAGAGGAGTGAGGCTGAAGTCAGTGGGTTGAAGTAGATTTGAGGGAGACAGAACTGCTTGGGAAAGATCTAAGTATGTTGTGGGGAGTTTATTTCTTATCTTCTGGGATGTTAGTAATCAGAAGAAAGAAATACGATGGAGGGAAACCTCAATCCTTCCTTCTAGATAAGCAGATAACTTTGGACAGTTCCATGACAAGATTTTATAGGTTGGGTTCTAGCTCGTCCAAGTAGAAAGACACACTTCAATCACTCTGAGCCACTGCTCAGGATCTCCAGGGACAAAGCGGTGGGTGGGAACTTTTGGAGGAAGTTCAAGGGCTTCTGGGCATATGACTGCTGTCCTTGCCTGAGCTGTGCAATTAGGTGGTACTGTAGTTGGGCACTCAGCTGCTTACGAAAAAGTCAGCGGTTCAAACCTAACCGTCTTTCAGCTGGAGAAAGATGCGGCAATTGGTTTCTGTAAAGATTTCCAGTCTTGGAGACTACATCATGCTTTTCGGCTTTGTTCTACAGTGTTGATACAAGTCAGACTCAACTCACCGACGCTGGGTGATGGCTAAGAACTGCAGGCAAGGTCAGAAGAGCATGTGTGGCTAAGCAAATCCGCCCCAGCATGCAACTGTTGTTAGACACCAGTATATTGTGTAACAAGAGTGTGCTGGGGAAGGGTGAGATTACTGTGTGGCCCAAACCCACAGAGTTGGTGTGCCTTCCTGATCCTGTCTGAGGGCAGCTCCCAGGATCCAGGGAATCAATGCTTCCCTTTAGCCTTTCCCTTCCGACAACCTGATTGCCCTCTGCTCATCCCCTGGGGTCTAAATTAAGTCTGGTCTCTGCTCTCAGCAAGCCCGGCAGCTGGCTTGCCGTTATTCTGTGATTCAACAACGGGAGGGCGTTTCTCTGATCAGCCTGCTATGGCTGAAAACATTGTTAAAAACAACCAGAAAAAGCCTCTCCCTAGATTTGTCTGATAGATAAAAACTTTTCCAGGATCAAGGCCACACGACCTTGACCTCAAACCCTTTGGGACTCTGCTCCGGGCTGTCACATGAGGTATTCCAGGAAGGCATTGTCAAAACACAACTTCAGAGATTTAGGGTTGCCGGTCACCAACATCCCACCTCTATGATGGCTTAGAAGTCAAATGGAGCTGATTGAAAAGACTTGGATCTGCTGCCCGCCAGTAGTATAACACAGGCTGCTTACCTGCCTTCTCTGATTCCAACCTCTTTCCCAACAAAGTGGGGATTAGTCACTTTGAGTCCCCTTTAGACAGCTCACATGTGAGCAAAAAAAGTAGGAGAGTTAAAGAGACAGACTATGCGTCCCTCTACATATCAATACAGAATCAAACATAAGTGCCTATGCATGAAAACCTACACGCGTTTAGAGCTATCCATCTCCATGTATAATTTTTCCAACACAATATAGGGCTTAAGTCTACATAACCTTGACTAGGCTGTGATTCTGAGTAGTTTGGGAGTTATGTAATGGTGTAGTCATTTCCCTCATTTTGTTATCTGACATAATGCAATCACTTCCATGATGGAATCTGCCACGAACTGTCAATCAGCTGAGAGGGAGTTTCCTTAGGGACATGACTTGTGTTCAATATTGATGGACGATTTGGAAAAAAAAAACTTTCTGAAGATTTTGCTCCCTTTGATTCTTGCATCTCCTAGTCATCATCTGACTGCTTGTTCTGGGATCACCAGTCAGCAGTCTGCCACTGATGTGCTGATCTTGGGCTTGTCAGCCCCTGCAGTAATGTGAGTCAAAAGACGCCTCCATTCCGACAGCCGACTTACAGATTTGGGAGATTCCAACTCTACAATCCCATGAGCCGTGTTCCTAAGATAAATCTCTCTTTATATCTGCATATACACGTTTGACTGATTTTGCTTCTCTAGAGAACTCTGTTTGAATTGTTGGGCTAGAGAAGAACATTGAAAGTAGCATGGCCTGCTAGAGGGAACGGCTGATCTGTCTTGGCAGAAGTAAGGCCAGGATGCTCTTTAGGGTCAAGGAAGTCAGCATTTCATCTTACATAATATGGGAATATTGTTTGGAGAGACCACTCTCTGGAGAAGTACATCTTATTTGGTAAAGCACAGGGGTGGCTAAAAGAAGAAGACCTTTGACCAGGTGGATTGGCCCAGTGGCTGCATCAATGAGCTCAAGCATAGGGACAGTGGTGAGGATGTTGCAGGATTGGGCAGTGTTTTTTTTTCTGTTGTGCATAGGGTCACTATGAGTTGGAGCTGATCAGATGGCACTTAAAAATGATAATAGCCAAGAACTCAGCCTAAGACATGGACCATTAGATAAAATTCCCCCTTTTCCCTGAAGAGGGGCTAAGTGGGTAGAGGAGAAATGGCAGGAGATCTTCCAAATATTGAAAGAAACATCTGAGTTCCACTGTGGTATGGATAAGAAAGCACCGCAGCCTCACCACCAGCCACAACCATGTGTATTATTAGTATAACCTACACCATCTTTTTTTTTGGGGGGGGGGAGGGCATCCCTGCTCTCCGGTGGTGGGAGTAGAAGGCCTAGCCCCACTGCTGGAATTGAACCTCCGTCCCAGTGGGCCGCAGTCCCGCGCACAACCACTACGCCACCGGGGCTCAGCCCCCTACACCATCTTTCAAAGTCAAATGCAGACCTGAAAGGTTAGATATTTTATCCAAGGTTCCAGGGTTTGCAAAGAGTTCTACCTTGATTTCTTCATTCTTTCCACCATCAACTCATCCCTGGCTGGCCTATTGATGCAGGGTCTGAATAAAGAAAGAAGATAGTATTCAGGCCTGTTATTGGTAGGTGCCATCTGATCTGTTCTGACTCATAACGATTCTAAGCATCACAGAGCAAAACACTACTTGTGCCTGTGCCATTCTTAGCAACTGTTCCTATGCTTGAGTCCATTGTTGCAGTCGCTATGCCAATCCATCTTGAGGACTTTGCTCTTTATCTCTACTTTACCAAACATGATGTCCTTCGCCAGGGACTGGTCTCCCCTGACATGCCAAAGCCTGCAGGATGAAGACTCGCTATAATTCTTCAAAGACAAATTAGTTTGTTCTTTTAGTAGTCCGTGGTACTTTCAATATTCTTCTCCTGAACCTTGGTTAAATGCCTGGGTTCTCCTGTGATTTGTTTTATTCAATGTCCAAATTTCACAAGCATCTGGGTCAATTGAAAATATCATGGTCTCTGTTAGGTGCACCTTATTCCTCAAAGTTATATACTATTTTTTTTCCCCCACTATTCCAAAGAGGTCTCACTGAGCATATTTCCCTAATGCAACTCATCTTGTGATGTCTTGATCGCTGCTTCCATGAGCATAAATTGTGGACCCAAGTAAGACACACTCGTCGACAGCTTCAGTCTTTTCTCCATTTATCATGGTGTGGCCTTATGGTTCAGTTGTGAGGGTTCGGGTCTTGGCCTTGAGTTGGGATCTGCACGAAAGGGCACGATGCTGGATCTATCAGCAATCCCTCCAAGTCCTCACAGCCAGCAAGCATCGTTGTGTCATCCATATGCTTGAGATTTTTAATTTTATTAATTGCTAAAATTGTTAATTTAAGATCAATAAGCAAAAAAAAAAAAAAGATTAATGAGCCTCCAATCCCAAAGCACATATGTTTTTCATATCAGCCACATTCTCTGATTATGTTCTCAGCAGACAGGCTGAATAATGATGGTAAAAGGATATAGCCTTGCTTCCCAACGTTCCTGATTTTAAAACACGCAGACTTCCCTTGTCTAATTCATATACAACTTCCATAGGGGTACAATGAAGCATTTTTGGAGATCCCATTCTCCTCAGGGACAGCCATAGTTTATTATGATCCACACAGTGGAATGCCTTGGCCTAGTCAATAAAATATAAATAAACAGCTTACTGGTGTTTTCTACTTTTAGCCAAGCTCCATCTGACATCAGTAGTCATATTCCTCATTTCATGCCCTCTTCTGAATCCAACCTGGACTTCTGGTGATCCAACAGAATGCTCACATTACAGAGTAATATCATTGCTATTACATGCAAATAACCCTTTTCTTAAGACCACCCAACAAAGGTGGCAACAGTTATCGTGACAAGGCACTACCAGAGGTTGAGGCAGAATCCAAGTCCAGGAATCCATACAGACTTATCCTGTCTCAGCTTTGCTTAGGATTCTTAGTCGCGTTTCCCATAGTAATGCAGAACCCACCTTGATGGGAGTTGGTTGCTGTAACTAACTGGTAACTATCATGACAGGAGTGACCACAGAAGTCTGTGCCTCCTGCAGGTTCCCTTTGCAGATGGCTAATCAGACTCCTCAGGGTATGGGAAGATGGATTTTATTCACTGTATAAAAACTCAGGTGAACATCTTGTCCCTCCACCTTGGTGACGGAGGGGACAACTATGTCTATCATGGATTCCACAGCAGCTGCACACCAAGCATTGTGTTTTAGTTCTATTAACTTATGTGTTACCCCTAACAACCTGGTAGGGGAGGATTCATCATTAGTCTCATTTCAGCCTGGAGAATAGAGATCATCCAGTAGGTATTTGGTTAAGTCAGGAGTCCCATTTAGTACCACAGGCTCTAAACTAGTGTTATTTTCCACTGCTGTGAGTTTCTTGGGCTGAAGGCAGACTCCTACCTGATCTCGGAAATGTGTTCCCCCTGTCCTGGGGGCACTCCTGTGTTTTCCTTGGTACCCAATGAAAAATCTAGTTACCAACCATTCAACTCTGACCCACGGAGACTCCTCTGTGTGTGTATGTGTGTGTATGTGTGTGTGACAGAGGGAGAGAAGCACTTCACTCAATAGAGGTTTTATTGACTGAAGTAGATACCACGCTTTCTACCTCGAAACCTGACCAACACACCTAAGGAAGCAGTCATCAAGTTACCTTGGTCACTGGCCGGAGAGGATTGCATCCTGAGATACTTGAAGAAGTTACATCTGAGTTCCACTGTAGCTTTCTAATTATTAGAGAGAAAAAGCCTCTCTCTGAGGCTGGAACTCTGCCAGGTCAGCTACAAGGGCCTGCCTCTTTCACTGTGAATATTTCTCCCAGGTAAGGTTGTCAGTAGAGCCGTTTGGATGTTTCTCTCAGAAGCTGAAGGAGAATCCACTTCTGGCAGGTCCATTTTTATCCGGGTCTTACTGAGACCCAGCGCTGCCTCTAGTAAGGAATTGTTTAATCTGAGATCAGCTCCTGTCACATCCAGAGCCTGCTGACAGCGCCCAGGTTCAAACTCATTCAGCACTGGGGCATGTTATTTTTTTCCATCCTTCAGCAAGTCCCTAATATGAATTACTTCTTGGGGGAAAAAGAGACCATTCTCAGACCTGGCCTTTCAAATGGCAATGTGTTTGCTTATCAGATGGTTTGACTCCCGAAAAGGCATGCTCACGCCACGGCATACGTGTTTCAGGGGAAGGATGAAATGCATGATGACTAGGAATTTAAATTTTAATCAAATAGGCAAAAAGCGGCGGTATTAATCAGCAAATCCAGACACTTCCACAGAACTTTTCAAATTCTTCTACCTGAACTAGTCCTTGTCCAATGAAACACATTTACTGGTCATTGTGGAGCACAATTATTGGATTTGCTTGCCTGATAAACATCAACTCTTCTTCTGAGAACTAATCAAAAAGGAAAGAAAAGCAAACAAAATATTCATTTGACAACTCAAGGCATCTCCACGGGTGGCTGAATTGGACTGTGCAACATCATGTTTTCTTGTGTTTTCTCTGTGTGGAAGCAGATCACCAGGTCTTTCTCTCATGGTGCTACTAGGCGGGATTGAACTGACAACCTGTAGGTCAGTAGTGGAGTGCAAACCACTTGTGCCACTGAGACATTCTCTCCTGGCACCGGCACCCAGGTTTTCGTGGGGAATGTTCTCTTGCTCATAGGATGTATATGTTGATCAGCCACTTTATCCGGGTGCCCGATTTCCTGCTGGGGATAGGCAGGAAGTTCAAGTTTAACCAATTGAATATTTCTCCCTGGAACTTGAGCAGAGCAACACATAATCAGAGCATAGTGGAAGGTATTCGTCTCCACAGCAATGAACTGATGAGCACTCTTGGTTTCTTACTCAGACAGGAATAGCCAAATCCAAGTGCCCAGAGATGCCCTGGTTCCTATTTCTTTTAACATCTGTCTCTCCATTTGTGCATTTGGTCCTGTGGCCCACACCACACCCCATGCCACTGATAAATCCTTTTCTGATGAAATCAGCATCGTTGTGGGTTGCTCTGGGCCAGAACATCATCTCCTTGGCCGTTGTGGACATGTTTCTTGTGGTCTCTGTCTGTAGTCAGTGAGCTGTACAGAGGGGTCTAGTTGCCATATATACCCTTGTCTATGACTGAAACGGGACTGACTCCTGAACTGAAAGTAGCTGGCTTTGTATAGAGATGACCACTGACAGGGTCAAGGAGCAACCATCCTTGAGCCTCCCCATCCAAGCGATGCCCCGCCGCTACCAGAAGTTGGAAGCTATGAGGCAAAATCTTCCTTACATTCAGAAGTGAGAGAGCGCGAGAGCATATTAGCCCAGTAATGGATCCAGGCTTCTAGCTTCTAGAACTGTGGCATGAATTTCTGTTCTTTTGATTTCATCTTACTTGCTTTTGGACATGTTGTTAGGAGAAGCCAGTCCTTGGAAAAGGCCTTCATAATTGGGAAAATAGATGGGCAGCGAACAAGAGGAAGACCCTCAGCAGGATGGATTGACACCCTGACTACAACAATGAGTTGATACAGAAGAACAGTTGTGTGGATGGAGCAGGGACGGGTAGTGTTTCATGCTGTTTCAGATAGCGTTGACATGAGGCTGAGCACATTCAATGGCTTCCAACAGCAACAGCAGAGCTACCCCCAGAGTGAAAGCAAAATCCCCTGCCACTGACGCCATTCTGACTAATAAGGGCCCTACAGGACAGAGTAGAACTGCCCTTGTGAGTCCCTAAGACTATTACTCCTTGGGAACAGAGCAAATGGCCTCATCTGTCTGGCACTGAGCAGCTAATGGATTTGAACCACAGACCTTAAGGCTATAAGCCCAATGCCTAACCCATAACGCCACCAAGGTGTGTCAGAGACACCCCTCCTTTGAGATGCTTTGTTATGGAAGCCCCATAGACAGATGACATGCCAAGTTGCTCAGGAATTAGGAGCAGTGAGAACTTCACTTTCTTTGCAGGATCCTGAAAATAAGCTTACCCCCTTGGTTGCTAGTCAATCATTAGCAGAAGCAGGACTTATGGTTTCTTATGAACTTTCCTTGCTAAAATACTATCTTTTCTGACTCTGTCTGAACCTCAAAACTGATAATAATATATTTTAACTTCCCACAAAGGGAAAGAGCTTGTCTCTTTATTGAAAACATCCATTCTCCCTGGAAGCCACAGCACCACTGACTTTACTTCCTAAGACTAGAGGGCTTGATGGAAACCTGGACTGGATTTTCAGTGACTACAGTCCGGGAAGACCTCTCTGAAAGCACTGATGAAAAAAGCCTTCCTCTTTTTAGGCTATCGCACCTCCCATGAAAAGGTGAAAGTGGATAATATTGATTATTTTTTCCTTTAACAATCTGCTACCTGAATTTAAGTCTTCCAAATCCTGACATAGTCACTCATGCTAGCAACTATCTCTTTATGGTTGTGCATGTTTCCCTGGGAGGTGCAAACAGTTAAGTGGATGACGCTTAGCTGAAAAGGACAAAGCCTTGAGAATCCCAGGGAGCAAGCAGTTCTACTCTACACACATGGGGTCATCATGAATTGGAATCGATTCAACAGCATCTAACCATCTGGCTTAATATTTGGCTCTGGGATCTCCACTATACTTAGTTCCAAGTGTACGCCAACTTGGTTTCTGCACACAGTTGCCGAGAACCTTGGATAGGCACTCCATTCTTCAAGACCAATCTTCAGCCTGGATCCTGGCTGGGTCTTAAGTAGGGCATTGCCTCCTCTCTACGTGGTTTGGACCATGAACGATGCCACATCCCCAGAGTCGCTTGAATCTGAGATACTCCTTTCCCGAAGAGCTTCTCTTTGAGGGTCACTTAATAATAGGCACCAGACACCATGCCAAACGCTTAGAAAGAATGATCTCCAATCTCCATTTTGCAATAAAACAAACACCCAAACTTGTGGCTGTACAATTGACACAATGTGTGACAACGCTATGGGATACAGGGTAGAATTGCCCCCTACACTCTTCTTCTTCTTCTTCTAAAAATCATTTATTGGGGGCTGATACAACTCTTATCATAATCCATATATCCATCCATTGTGTCAAATACATTGTACACATATTGCCACGATCAGTTTCAAAACATCTTTTTCTACTTGAACGCTTGGAATGAGCTCATTTCACCCTCTCCTACCTCCTTCTCTCCCTCATGAACCCTTGATAATTTTTAATATATTTTTTCATGTCTTACATCTTCTCTCTCCCTTCACCCATTTTTCTGTTGCTCATCGCCCCTCCTCCCCACCAGGGGCTATATGTCGATCATTGTGATTTGTTCTCCTTTTCTTCCTCCACCTTATCCTTACCCTCTTGGTGTTGCTACTCTCATTATTAGTCCCGAGGGGTCTAGCTGTCCTGGATTCCCTGTGTTGTGAGCTCTTACCTGTGCCATCAGTGCTATCCTTAACCCTGACAGGTTAATCTGTTCCTTGCCTTGCTTTTGTAAGGAGCAGTCTAATTGTTTACATATGAACTTTGGGTCTCCCCTCAGTCACATCAATACCATCTTTTGTTCTCCCTCATTCACATCAATACCATTTTTTGTTTTGGGTCTTTGATGCCTAATACCTGATCCCATTTTAAAAAATCATTTTATTGGGGGTTCAACTCCTATCACAATCAGACCACCCATCCATTGTATGTGAAGCACATTTGTACATTTGCTGCTCTTATCACTCTCAAAACAATTGCTTCTACTTAAGTTCTTGGTATTAGCTCCTCATTTTCCCCTCCCTCCCTGCAACTCCATCCCTCATGAAGCCTTGATCATTTATAAATTATTATTATGTTGTCATATCTTACACTGTCCTATGTTTCCCTTCACCCTTTTCCCTGTTGCCCGTCTGCCAGGGAGGAGGGTATATGTAGATCCTTATAATCAGTTCCCCCTTTTTACCCCACCTTCCCTCAAACCTCTGGTATCGTTATTCTCACCACTGGTCCCGAAGGGATCATCTGTCCTGGATTCCCTGTGTTTCCAGTTCCTATCTGTATCAGTGTACATGCTCTGGTCTAGCCAGATTTGTAAGGTAGAATTTGGATCATGATAGTGGGGTTGGGAGGCACACTTAAGAACTGAGGGAAAGTTGTATGCTTCATCATTGCTACCCTGTACCTTGACTGGCTCATTTCCTCCCTGAGACCCTTTTGCAAGAGGATGTCCTATTACCTATAGATAGGTTTTGGGTCCCCAATCTTCACTTTCCTTCATTTACAATGATATAATTTTTTCTGTTCTTTGATGTCTGATACCTGATCCCTCCAATAGTTAGTGGTCACACAGACTAGTGTGCTTCCTTCCATGTGGGTTTTGTTGCCGCTGAGGTAGATGACTGCTTGTTTACTTTCAAGTTTTTAAGACCCCAGATGCTATATTTTTTGCTAACCAGGTACCATCAGTTTTCTTCACCACATTTGCTTATGCACACATTTGTCTTCAGCGACTGTGTCAGGAAGGTGAGCATCATGGAATGCCAATTTAATAGAACAAAATGTTCTTGCAAACAGGAAGTACTTGAGTGGAGACCATCTGCTACCTTAATACTAAACCTATAAATATTAGCACCTAGATATATTTCCCCATAATCATCAAAATACACTCACATATGTACATACCTGTACTCAGAACTCTATAAATGCCCTTTGCCTCCTAGCTTTGTCTTTTTTTTTTTGGGGGGGGGGGGAAATCACTGCCCTTTGGTGGTTGTGGAAGCTGCCTAGCGCTGCTCCTGAGAGCCGCTGCTGGATTTGAACCACCAATACTGCGAGCCGCAGTCCCGCACTCCACCACTTATGCCACTAAGGCTCAGCCTCTAGTTTTGTCTTCTATTTTTATTTGCTTGCCTTTTGTCCCACTGTCATGATCAGCCTTCATTGGGGTTTCAGTACTTCCTCTCAGCTACATTGCCCTTGACCATTCTCTATCAAACACCTGATTCCATTGACACCGCATAATCACACAGGGTGATGCGCTTCTTCCATTTGGGCTTTGCTGCTTCTCAGCTAGATGGTGTCCTCAGTGATAGTGTCTAGAAGGTGAGCATCAAGGCATGCCAGGTTATTAGAACGAAGTATTTTTTGTTGTTGTTGAGGGAGTTCTTGAGTCAACACCCAATGTCCAACTGCTACCTTAATACTTAACATATAAATATATGTACCTAGATCTATTTCCCTATCATTATATGTAAATATATTTAGATGTGTACATGCCTGTACTTAGACCTCTATAAGTGCCCTTTGCTTCCTAGTTCTTTCCTCGGTTTTCTTTTACTTTCCTCTCATCCTACTAGCGTGTTCGGCCTTCATTCGGGTTTCAGCACTTCCTCTCGGCTACATTGCCCTTGATCAAGCCCTACCAGGCATCCTATGCACTCTTCACCATCAATTTTACTTGTTTCCATGTCCCTGGATTTGTTGACAACCCCCTTCCTTTCCCCCCAGCTCCCTCTGTCTTCACAGAATCATTGCCTGTTGTTTTTTCCTCCAGATAATTTATCCCACCTATCTTATCTAGATAGACATGCAGAGACAATAATAAGCTCAAAGCGCCCTACATTTTTCTTGACTCTTATCTTTATGGAAGCAGATTTCTTCTACAGCCTCACTCAAGGGCCTCACATGGCCAGCCTTCAGGTTCACAGTTGAGCATAAAGCACTTGAACCACTCAGGGAGCTTCCAATCTTTGTAAGAACTTCCACCTACCCACACACGATTGCTATTTTATTTGATATGCGGCACAGCAGGATCGGTAAACTAAGGGTTGTCACTTAATTTTAGAGTTTGATTAGATCTCTCACTTGACTTGTTCTACTAACTGAAATTAGTTGAGATAAAAAGAAAAGGTTAAACAACAACAACAAAATAAGAAGCCTTAGTCTAAAAGAGGAAGTGAATCGTGTTCTATTTTTGTCCTAAACTCACCCTTACCTGGAGGCTGCTGATAAACAGATTGATGCCAATTTGGAGAGAGGTCTCTTGTGGCATGGTGCCCTGCCTGACCTGGTATTTTTTTTTATTAGCCTGGAGGAAGCCAGAGAAAGAAGTCTCATCAAATGTGTGAAAGAAGTTAGGTTGGAAGGAGAGAAAATGTGTTGAATGGGAGAATCGGGATCTCAGGAAATGCCAGCAGCTTAGGATGCTGGATCTGATTTAATGAGAAGGCATTTAAAAAGACCAAAGGTTAAGTTTTACACTTGGATTCACAAAGCAACTGAGCAAATACAGGTTGGGGAGTCCTGGCCGAGTATTGTGTTTCTGTGAGAACATTGTAAAGGTCTATCTAACTGGGTGAAACCCCAGGCAATGAAGACGAGCCCCCTCTTGATCTCTGTTAGGAGAAAGTGAGGTCCAGAATCTGCCTGGATCAGACCACATGCAAACAAAATTCAATGTGGGGGGCCACAACTTAAGATAATAAACATGACTACCAAATATGGAGCTACACTGTAGTTTAAGTACCAGCTGTGCCTCCAACAGGTGTAACTTTGAGGAAATAGCTCACCCTTTCTGTGCATCTCTGCCTTGTCGAAAGAATAGTTTCCATTGAGCTGACCCCGTGCACAACAGAATGAAGTACTGCCCAACCTCGCTCCTTTGTCAAGATAGCTGACATATTTGTGCCCACTTGCGTCCCTTCAAACCTAGAGGGTTCCCATGGACAATTTCTTCTGATTCAGAGTTCTGAATGGCTAGATTTTAGAAGGTGCTCGCCAGACTTCTTTCTTCATAGTCTGTCTTAGTCGGGAAGTTCCACTTCCCTATTCTGTACGGTGGAGAGTCTGCTGGCATTTGAAATGTCAGTGGCATAGCTCTCAGGACCATAGCAAGACACGTGCCACTATGATATGAGAAGCTGATGCGCACATTTATAATATAGGAATAATAACCTGGTTAGTTGTGAAATGCATATGAGTGAATACAAAAAATGTTTCATGTGTGAACTCTATAAATGAACTGCAATTGCTATTTTGACTATGATTGATCAAGCACTTACTTTTGCTGGATCGTATGCTAAGTACTATTTCTAATTTAACTCATTCAACTTTCTTAATGAACACACAGGGTGTTGTGGCTCAGGAGGTTAAGCTTGTTGTCACTTTACGGATGCTCTTGAAGTGACACATACTGAACTCCAGGCTTGACTGACAAACAGGACGGTGCTTTTTCTACCAAAACATTTCACTGCTCATTGAAATTGATTCCAAGGAGGGGGTGGGGCTTGAATGGTGAAAGAGTCAGAGCTACATCGTGAAAAGGCACTGGAAGAAATGGGAATGGGGCGGGTTGGGGGTACATTCTGAAGAACAAATGACATCAGAAGATGGCATATGGCTGAGGAATCAGACTTCTCTGGCTCAGGAATAAGAACAACAGGCGAAGACCCCTGATGACACATTTCAATTTGATCTACAATCGCTTCTCCAGTTGGAATGGGGAGCTCTGTGCAGGTATGGGTTGCCCTTCACTGAAAACATTCACCCAGAACCAGGGAGAATATAAACATTGGAAAAGTGGCTAAGTGGATGACGTTTGAAACTCTTTCTAATGCTTTGACCATCTGTGCTCATCTCTGAACTTTAGAATCTTTGGTTTTTAAAAAGAATCGAGTGAGATTTACCATATATACTTGAGTATAAACCGACCTAAATATCCATCTAGGCACCCAATTTTACCAAAAAAAACTTCATTAAAAACTTGGCTTATACATGAATATAGATGGTATGTTTCTCTGTTCTGAAGGGGGATAATGATGGTGAAGAACAGGGTGCTCATGAAGCACACCAAGATCTAGAGACTTGCAAACTATTTTAGGATAAACTATTAATACGACTCTACATACAATTGCCAAGTGGATAATCAAAACAAGAATCTGCAAAACTCATGCACAGAACAAACCGCGTTAATTTCTTAGCTCCGATTATCGCAAGTGCCCAAATACTGCAGCCCATAGCTGCTTTAGATCCTATGCCTTAGTGCATGGCAAATGCTCATACAGTATTTGGCAGTTTCAAAAACAAAACACAACAATACCCCAAAGCAATCTTGTAAAGCCTCTGGAACCTTCCCCAAGCATTTGCTGACATTTAAATGCTACAATCCCTAGTGGTGAGGCAGAAATAAGTTACAGGGTCCACCCACAAAGGGGACGGAGCTGTGGCCTTTTGGCCATTGTTGCTCCTTTTCAATGCACTAGCAGGTGAGAGTGGGCCGTGGCCTCTGTCCATTTCCTGCTTGCCTCCCTAGCCAATGGCGTTGGCATATTTTTGTCCAGTTGGGCCAATGAGGCTTAATTGCCTGCTAATTTTGTACTGGATTGAATTAATTTCAAGACCAAATTAATTAAAACAGATGAAGCTCTCTTCATCTATTATTCATGAGCTTGTTAGAACAGGAGGAAGCACATTAGTTGCATTAAAGATATTACATTGTTTTAATGAACTTCTTTCGGGTGCTTGTGACTAGGATATTTTGAGGCAGCCAACACGTTTCTACAATTTGTGGCATTAAGGCTGCCCTGGTTTGCCTTGGTAAGTATGAACTTAGGTAGCCATGACTTCTTTGACAACCCCATGGGCTTTAGATGGTGAGAGAGGGGCACATGTGTCTGATAGGAGGAAGAGCAGAATGACCCACCAAAGGAAATGTCTCTGCTGCACATGAATCTCCTGGCTCATCAGTTTCTATGTGCGGCAGGCAAATTCCTAAGTAGTGTCTAGAGAGTATCCAGGGAAAGAGGCAAGGAATAGGTGATGTTGGTGAAAGTGGGAAGACTTTGTTTACTGAGTGCATCCATTTAATATTTTCTGTAAGCAAGTGTGGTTGTTATGTACCTATGTCAACTTCATGATTGAGATGTAGGGGTGGAGTCTAGCCTGTCAATTTGGAGATAGCCAAAGAGGCCTCTGCATGGCTTTCTCCTGAGAATTCTGGGAAGTCTCGCGGTATTTCCCAATTGGAGAAGAGAGACTTGACTCACTCTCTCCTGGAGAAACGAGCTACTGACAAGACAAGATGGCAGTGTCTGAGGAACTGGAAGAGCCAGAGGAGAAGCCAAATGGGCTTGCCCTGATGAACCAGACCTCTGGGGCCAGAGAAGTCACAAAGAGACCCCTGCCAGTGCTGAGCTGCTCCAACTGCCAATGGATACTGCTGATGGATCCTGAACCCTGGAAATGAGGAGCCATCAGGAGACCCCTGCCAGTGCCAGGTCACCTCTACTGCACGTGCTTTGTGAGTCAGAAGGAGACTTTATAGACTGGCATTGGACATATAGGTTAATATCAGACTTATGACTTTTGACTGGACTGGCTTGGAGTGCTTTCTCAATGTTCCATTCCTCTTGTATATACACCTTTCCCTTATATCCATATACGTGTCTGTGAATTTATTTCTCTAGTCTACTTAGACTAACATAGCAAGGCTCTGTACTAAGTCTTTGTTGTTTATTGTTAGTTTCTGTTGAGTTGACGCTGACCCCTGGTGACTCCAGTTCTGTGCCGTCTTCATGATTATTGATATGCTATTTATTGTACCTATTGAATATTTCAAGTGTCTTACAACCAAGGGAGATTATCTTCCAGCACTCTACCAGACAATAGTCTGTTGTGCACCACAGGGTTTTTCACCCAGTAATTTTTAGAAATAGATGACATGGTCTTTCTTCTGGAAGCTTTGCTGAAATCTGTTCACCAAGGGTGGCCTTTCTGGTGGTGGCATAGCTTCTAACTTCACATCAACAGGGCACATGGACAGATGGGTGGTGGTGACCGTTCAACAGGAAGTAACGCTTACAGCCATGGCCTTGATTAGACGGTATTCTAAAGATTGGTGTGGCTCTTTTAGACCATCAGAAATCTTGCCTTTCAGAGGTAGGTTGAGGAGTGCTGAGACACATGTTCATAAATTCCTCTTAAAGTGGGCTTAAAAAAAGCCAAAATACCCCAATACTTTTTTTATTATGATTTAGGTAAAGATTGACAGAGCAGATTTTATGTTTTACATTCAAGAATTCATACATGTTCTGTCACCTCAATGTATCATCACATATCCTATTTCCTTTCTCTGTTCTTTATTTCCATCCCCCTTCTTTCCTAACCTCCTGCACATTGTCTTTGGGTAAATGCTTCCCTTCTGTTCTTAGAAAGAAGCTCATTATTATAGCATAGGAGAGAGTTTAGTTCCAGACCCAAAGGGTGACTGAGGGCCATAATCTTGAGGATTTCACCAGTCCCTATGCTGCCATAAAGGCAAATCCTCCTTTATGATCTTGGATTTTTTTTCCTGTTTTTCTCCCACTCTATACAGAACCTTATAATATGAGTCTTTCCAGATGGATTGGTAGGATTAGCTGGACACCATCTAGTTCTTCTGTTCTCAAGATAGGGGAGGCTGGTGTTTGTTTCAGTCCATTAATCCACTGGATTAAAATTTCCCATGTGCTTTAAAATTTTTTTTCACCATTAATTTTTCCTTTGGACATGGAGAGACCAACAATTTTACCTTAGATGGTTGTCTGTGAGCTTTTAAGACCCCGGGTGCTACTTCCCAAATTGCCTTGTGTATTTACTTTCGCTGTAAATATATCTTTGCCTATGGTGGAACACACAAGGGCAACGTGACCAAAACTTTGTAGGCATAACCTAACACTTTGAGAGGGTGAGTCAATGGCTCTGGGGGATTAAGACCATCATCGTGGGGGACACTAAGGTCCATTGGCATACTGTAGTTTACAGAGACAGACTGTACGGAAAGTGGCATAAGTGGACTTCTTGTAGATGACTGGAGGCAGACTCCCTGATGAGGATGCTGTCATCTTATTGGACACTCGGCATCCGTTGACTTGATGGCACAGACTCTACCTCCTACCCAAGTTTCCCTATAATGAAATTCTAGTTTAAGACAAAGATCCTGCCTGAGGGAACCAGCCTTTGTGTGAGGAGACAATCACACAGCCCAGTTGCTAAGGTTGGCCTGTGCATCATGATCCAATCTCTAACTGTGGAAGGATAAGAACTTTTCTCTGGTTCTGAGAAAATCCGTTTGAGTGCTCCCAGTTGTAGGGCATGGCCCAGATGCAACATGAAGGTTGGCAAAGCGCCTGTCCCTGAGAGAATGATAACAGCCTCACAGGGTTGTTCCGAGGTTAGGCAGGGGAAACGAGATAAGGAGACCTCTAGTTCCTGACCTGGGGGGAAGCTGATCCCTGCCAACAGCACAGTCAGAGGCATAGAAAGGAGGATTGTGAAAATCCTACAAGTGCTTCCATTTTAGAACTGATTCTTCTTTGTTCAGCAGAATTACTGACGTATCCCAAGGAGGCAGAGGAACAGAAGCCATCATTTGCTGGGCATTTGTTGTGAGGTACCATTCAGTCCATTCTGACCCAAGTGACCCCGTGTACAAAAATGAAACACAACCCAGTCATGGGACATCCTCACTATTGTTAAGTCTCAGCTCATGGGGCAGTGTTAATCCATCTTGTCCAGGGCCTTCATCTGTTTTTACCTTTCCTCTACTTGACTGAGCATGATGCCATTTCCGGTCTCTCCTAGTTTCTCTACCACTCACTTGTCAGTTTCTTGCACTATGGTGACTTGTGTCCTACTGTGCTGCCGAAGGCTACGTCACTGGTGTTTCAGCTATCACCAGGGGCTCCCAAAGCACACAGATTTCACCAGAGCTTCCAGACCAAGAACAGACTATGAAGAAGGAATAGGGTCTCCGCTTCTGAGGAAGTAGCCATTGAAAACCGTATGGCGAGCAAGGAAACATTGTTGAGGATTTACTACATGCCGGATATTATACTCGAGACTTGACACGTTTCTTCTCATTTCCTCCTTACAACCATGATATGGAAAATCAGTCCTGTTTCTTTTTAAATCCGTGCTAGAGAGAAGCAAACTGACTCAGAGAAGGGAAGGCACTTGGCGACAACCCCGACTGATCTGGAATGACAAACGTCACGTTTTCAGGAGGAGTTGATGATATTGATGGAAGAAGAGGGAGGGTGACAGCAAGAGGAGGAGGGGACAAAAGAGAAGCCGGCTATCTGGCTTTGTGGAGGTGGGAAAGTGGAGCTCCCGAGTTTGAAGCAGGCTATTTTTGCCCTGCTTCTGGAAAGCTGAGAGCTGTCAGGATAGGAAATGCATGATTGGCATTGGCGTGGGCAGTTAGGCAAAGGGAGAGGAAAGGTACCATGAGATGCTGCACAACAATTCTGAAGGTGCACGCCCTGTATACTAATTTTCTGGATCGATTGAGCTGAGAAACAAATCCCTGAGAGGTGGAGGATATGGCCAGAAGGACAGATGCAGGGGCAGAGGAGAAGGGAGAGGACTCGGACAATGCATCCGCTCCCAAGGGGACAGAAGGGCTCTGCTACTGTTTACTCCTTGTGCTTGTTAGGGTTTTGTCAACACTTTGAGAAAATATTTTCATAAGGCCACTTGTGTGTGTTTAGAGAAATGTTAGTTTTCTATGTATAGCTTCACACTTTCTTGTAATAATCATAATAGCCAACGCCTTTGTCGCCCTTCCAGAAAAACCCCGTGGCTATTGAACTGATTCCAGCAGAAAGGTGCTCTGTAGGACTGAGGAAAACTGCCCTGTAAGATTACCAAGGCTGTTTATCTTTATCAAGCAGACTGCCACCTCCTTCTCCTATGAAGACACTGGTGGGTTCGAACAACCAACCTTTTGGTAAGCAACCAAGCAGCTAAGCACTTAACTACTATGCTACAGAATCTCCTCCCACCCCCCTCATTATGTGCTGAATACATCCTCATTGAACCAAAGTTTCATAGGATGAGTATTCTTTCTATTACCAACAACCTCTTATAGTGGGCTTAGTGATAACACTGGGAAAGCAACCTCAGACCATTGCTGTGAGACTTTGCTCTCCTTCTGGCATCTGCCCATTTTCCTCATTCAGATTGTCTCTTGAGCACGAGACGTTTGGAAATCTGACACAGAGATACTATTTTTCCATTTTATTTGCCTACTTCTCTCTGTTCTCCTTTCCCGTCCCCTTTCCTCCATCACCTTCTTTCCCTTCCTTTTCTTTAGAAATATTTCTTAATCTTCTGTGTAGAAGTGTTAGACTCTACTGTGAGAGTACAGTGATAAAAAAGATAGACGTTGTCTCTTTAACTTAAACTGCTTATAACCTACTGGGGGTAAATAAATATTATTAAACATGAAATCGGGAACATATGTACACAGTATATTAAATGCTCTACGTTCAATGAGCAGATGTATGAGAGAGGCTGACCTAGTCAGATATGCAGGGAAGATGCCCCTGTGGAGGCGACATTGGGCTGCAGACAGAAGACTGGGCAAGAGGATTTTAGGGAATCTTCCTAAAAGAGTGAGGGGAAGAGGAAAAGAGAGCAGCTTCAGATAAAAAGGTGAAGATTCAAATCAGAAACTCTAAAGAAGAAGTCTTGTGGCCAGAGAGGCAAGCAGAGAGCATGGAGTGAGGCAGGACCCTTGGTGATGTCATGGGTTATCTGCAGGAGTAGTACCAGTAGGTTAGTTGCTCAAACCCATGAGAGGTTTCACAGGAGAAAAATGAGATATTCCACTGCTGTAAAGATTTGCAACCTCAGAAACTCAAAGGGAGAAGTTCTCTTTCTGCCCATAGGGTCACCATGAATCAGACCGTATTCAATAGCAATAGTGAGAGGAACATGTAAAATGTGGTACTAATATAGACAAGGGACCGCTCACATGTGGTTCTAGTGCCACAGCAAGATATTTTAATTTTTTTTAGAATGGGAAGGCAAAAGAAATCACCAAGCTAAGATGGTGATCATTCTGCCTGCTGCATAGGGAGTGAAGGGGAGTGGGAATAAATGAAGTATGGGATACCAGTGAAGGACCATAAGGTGTTGGGGTCTGTGGTGGTACCCAACATGCAAACAGATGGTCAGGAGTGATTTTAAGATTTTGAAAAATATTAAAGACAGACAGACAGACAGGGGGGGCCCTGGGACTCCTCATCCCATGTCAGGACTGAGAGTCAAAGTATTTTCTAAAGGGTTTTTACAGTGGAACTTACAGAGCTTTCACAAGACATACATGCCACATAGCTAACACAGTCCATCATGAGTGGGCAATATCTTGAAACAAACAATGAGGTGAATCACCATCCTGACCTAGTGCTAGTTGCCCCCTAACCTCCCTGAGTCCCCCCACTGACGAGGCAGCGAGCATTGATCAGTTTCAGCAAGAAACTGTTAAAACAGTCTGCTACATTTTATGGTGGGTTGGCGGTAGAACCTGATCGCTTTTATCCATCCATAACCTCAGGCAGAATGAAGTAGCCAGACTCAGAAATACTTCATCTATTATGGTAGCTCCTTTAAGACTGCTCAGGAATAGAGGGCTATTGTGGGGGGCTGGGGGTGGGGAAGCACATGATTTAACCTGAAGAAAATATATTTGAAGACATTCCTATCATGGACAAATGGAGATCTTTCTCTAAATAGGGCTGGTTTTCGATGTCCATGATTGTGAGTAGAGAAATAAGTTCAAATGCTTTCTACCAAGTCTTCAGTTTACCACAACTGGGTCCAGGTCTGCCAGGCTCACATCTTGAGTAGTGGCGGTGAGAGAAAGAGAAATGGAAAGATCTAAGCGATTCATGGATACCAGGATGGCTGGCAGCTATCTCAGTACACCATTTGAGTTTAGGGTCTCTCAGGGAGGGCTGAGCAGAGCACACGTAACACACAGTGAGGGCTATCACTCTGGAATGGAAAGTTAACTTCAACCATGAACCCGAAGCTAGGCTGTTGATCACATGGGTGTTGATGTTGTGAGCTGACTCTGAGTTGACTTTGACTCTTGGTATCTCCAAGTCTAGTGGGTGAAATGCTGCCTGGTCCTCTTGGTGGACCAAGCGGGTGAAATGCTGCTTGGTGCTGTCTTTATAATAATTGGTGTGTTGGAATCCATTCCTGTAGCTGTTGCATCAGTCCATTTCATTGTGAGTCTGCCTCCTTTTCCCCCGACCTTCTGCTTTATCAGCTGTGATACTCTTCTCTAGTAATCTGCTTTCTGCCATGGCTTTGATATCATGTTCAAAGGAAGCAAGCCACAGTCTTGCTATCTGTTGGTGTTGATGAAAAATATCAAATAGCGTATGACCACAGACAGGAGTTCATTATTTGGGTATCAAAAGGAGTTTAAAGGAATGGCATGGGATAGTTCTCCTGAGGGGTGAGAGGAAAATATTGAAAAAAATTCTGTGCTTATTTTTGGTTTTCTGATTGTCTTCACTTTTTTGTGGAAAATGGAGAAAGCTTCAGGGAATGCATGTTTCCATCTAACACATTAAAGATGTAACTTCCAGCATAATCTCCCTCTAAGTAACAAATCACTGGGGGGGGGGGGGCTTGGTGACAGAAGTCCTCACTTTTGATTTCCCATCTGTAGTGTGAGGAAATGTGATGAAATGACCTCCAGTGCTCCTGGATCTTCTAAGACTCAGAGATTTCCTAAAATCCTCATCATTTCTATCAACATCTTCAAGTCCAGGGAGATATTGACTCAGCAAAATCTAGGTAGCATCACTGCTTCTCAGAAGCCAGTCTCCTAAAGAAAATGAATATTTTAAAGGAACCACATCATGAACTAAGCATGAGGTATTATTTAGTTTTGTTTGCTGAGGCACATAGCAGAACAAAAGAAACAAAACAACATTACCCAGAAAATGCACCCAGAAGGAAGTATAGAGTAGCAGGGAAATGAACAGTCATTGCTACTAGAGATCTACAAATGAAAAAGAAAATTAGCCTCCCTGACTTTTGATTTCTCCAACTGTGGAATTGGGATGGAGATATTGACCTCACAGGGTTGCCACACAGGTTATATGAGATAATGATTTAATGTTTTGCTGGCTGTTTAGCACACAATATGGTTCAGTAACTATAACTTTTGTGTCACTCACATCCTTATTGAGCATCTTTTATTAACTGGAACCAATGAAAAGAACAGAAAAGATCTCTGCCCTCAGGGAACTTCTGTTTAAGTGGGAGAAAGAATGAACCAATGCATAAAGATGTATCTGAGAATGAAACACTAGTATGAAGAGAACAAAGACAAGAAGAATGAATATATTCAAATTGTAGTGTTCATTCTCGGCTTTCACCTGTGCGCTACACCACCTGTGGGGCAGGGCAAGCTGTGGATCATGTTGCTAGAGCTTGAGGTTCCTTCAAGACCAGTTTCACCACACTGCGAGTATGTACATCGCTTGAGCTAGAGGCTGGTAAATCCTGTCCTCTTGCATTGCTTGTGTTCACCATCCCATCTGGGCCTGCCTCACTAAGCTTTTGCACTACTGGCTGTTGCTGGTCCACCCTGCTGCTTGCTGCCTGTGGGCAGACTCTGCTTGCCTTGCTCTATGGAAGACTCTGCTGTCTGCTTCCTTGACCTGGGACCTGGCAGCCCACCTGAGTTGAAGAACTTCCCATATAGTAACTGTTCCACAGAACTGTTCCACACTGCTGTGTGGGCTAATTAACTGCTTTATTCCTTTCTGCTGTATAAATGTATCCCTAAATGTGTAAAGCCATAGGTGTCTTGGTCTCATTTCTCTAAAGAGCTCTGCCTAACACAATGTCCAAAGTCTATGAGAGGAATTCTCACCATCTTTGCTTCTTTTTTTTTGTTTTTTTTGGGGGGGTCATCACTGCTCTCCGGTGGTGGGAGTAGGAGGCCCAGCCCCACTGCTGGAATTGAACCTCCGTCCCAGTGGGCCGCAGTCCCGTGCACAACCACGACGCCACCGGGGATCAGCCCCACTTCTTTTTTTTTTTTTAAATCATTTTATTGGGGGCTTGTACATCCATCCTTTGTGTCAAGCACATTTGTACATTTGTTGTCATTATCATTTTCAAAACATTTTATTTCTACTTGAGCCCATGATATTAGCTCCTCACTCCCCTTCCCTCTCTCCTTCCCTCAAGAACCCTTGATAATTTATAAATTACTATTTTTTTATGTCTCCACTGACTGATAGTTCCTTTCACCCACCATCTTTGCTTCTAAGGATCATTCTGCCTGTATTTCTTCCAAGATTTGTTCTTTGGGAAGTTCAAAGTACTTTCAGTATTTTTCACTCACACTATGATTCAAGTACATTAAATCTTCTCTCATCTTCCTTATTCAACTTCCTTTCCCAACTTTCACATGAATATAAGAATATTAAAAATCCCATAACATGGGTCAGGTGCACCTTCGTCATCAGAAGAATATCCTTGCTTGTGGTAGTCTCCTAATCTGGTGTCAATTTGATGAGTAGGAGGGGTGGAATCTAGCCTATCAATCTGGAGGTAGCCAATGAGAACTCTGTGTGGGCATGGCCTCCTCCTGAGAGATCTGGAAAATCCAGTATTCCTGCTTGGAGGCAGGAGACACTATCTCTCCCAGTTTACTCCCTTGAAGATTCTCTACTGGCAAGGCTGATTTTCCTGGGAGACATTGCAGTTGATAAGACATATGAAACTACACTAGTACCATGAGCCAGACAAGCCACATGGGTGCAATGAGACCTCTGAACCTGAAGAAGTCACAGAGATATAGCCCTGCCAGTTCAAAGACTTTCTACCCACTGTTTGTGACCTTCCTGGCTTCATTGCATGCATTTCATAAGTCTGAAGAAGAATTTATAGATAGGTGTCAGACATATGGGCTAATATCAGCCTTATGGCCATGGACTGGACTGGGTTGGGATGTTTTATTAATGTACAATTACCTTTTATATAAAACTCTCTTATATACATATGTGTGTTTATGAATTTGTTTCTCTAGTCTACCTGGACTAACACATTGCTGGACTAACACATTGCTCGTCAGCACTTTAAAGAGGTCTTTTGCAGAAGATTTTCCCAACATGATACAGTGTTTGACTTCTTGATTGTGCTACCAGGAATACGATGAAATCCTTGACAACGTTAATCTTCTTTCAATTAAGCATGGCATTCTCTTTTGGCCAGTTGTCTGTTAGTTTGTTGCATAGTGTGTTTTTGTGATACTCCAAGTAATATCACCAGAATTCCCAGTGCCAGCAGGGTCATCCAATGTTTCAGCTTAGATTCCAGACTATGAAGAAAGAATGGGTTATCCTCTTCTGAGGACTTAGCCACTAGAAACCTTGTGGATAGGTTCCGAGTAACAGTAAAGCAAGTAGTAGATGAGATTTGACCCAAGGACTCTTGTTGGTCAACTCCTACTGAGATCTGAGAAGACTCATTTGAGTTTTGACTTGGAAGACAAGTAGGAGATATTCTGGCAGAGACTAGTGGTAAATGAGCTCAGAGCCTCCACCGGCTCCATGGTAGAAAGAGGAGGCTGTCCGCTCCCAGAAGGACTTATTGTTTCATTAACCCTATTCAGAGTGGCTATGAGTCAGATTATGCACAGGGGTATCAAGAAGCCCTGCTGGGGAGGATGAGAGAGTTGGGGCCTTCAGTGCCAGGGAGGCAGAGCAGGTCTCCATCAGATGGAAGTGCAAGAGAACCAGGCAGTGGAGCTGGTGGTGCTTCCACGTACCAGAGTGACCTGCTCAGATTTGCATTTCTTCTTCAGTCCTCCCAGCATGAAGATGGGCTGCGGATGCCCATGGGATCAGAGAGGAGGCAGGGAAGCCAGTATGCGCACACAGGGACCATATGGGTCAGTTCTGCGTGGCTCAGTCAGTCTGGGTGTAGAAGGACGCGTTATGGGGCTGGAGTATGACATGGAGGAGTAAGGAGGAGGAAAAAGTTGGTGCCTGGAGGAAACTAAAAATGACCAAGACCAGGACCAGTGGTAAAGAGTGACAATACCGGGAGGATGGAGGGAAAGTGAGGTAGAAAGGGGGAACTGATTATGAGAATCTACATATAACATTCTCCCTGGATTAAGGACAATGGGGAAGTGGGGGGCAGTGAGATAAGTGTACAATATGACAAAGTAGTAATAATATATAATCTATCAAGGGTTTACAAAGTGGGGGTGTGGGAAAGGAGGAAGAAAATGAGGAACCAATGCCAAGGGCTTAGATAGAAAGCAAATGTTATGAGAATGATGAGGGCAGCGGATGTACAGATGTGCTTCACACACAATGGACTTCTGTATCGGCTGTGGTAAGAGTTGTATGAGCCCCAATAAAATGATTAAACAAAACAAAAACAAAAAAACAGGCAAGAAAAAAGACAAAGAAGGCTGAGCCAGAGAGTAAAAACTACTCAAGCTAGAACGCCTCTGTCTTTGCTTGTGTAGGGCAAAAGTTTCTGATGAAAAAGATTCATTGGTAGAGTGGTGCAGGCACACATGTAATTTAGTGTTCGGTTTAATTTCTCCTCCTGTGGACCCAGGAAACAAGGGAAGCAGACATCTCATCCCTCCTGCAGACCCAGGAAACAAGGGAAACACGAAGGAGTGTGTGTCAGTATGGGTAGACTAGAGGAACAAATTTCATAGACTTGCATATAGATATAAGGAAAAGGTTTATATATAAGAGGAACAGGACATTGAGCCCAGCCCAGTTCAAAGTCATAAGTCCGATATTAACCCATATGCCCGAAATCAATCTGTAAAGTCTCCTTCTGACTCACGAAGTCACGGGTCAGTGAGTGCAGAATCCCAGCGCTGGCAGGGGTCTCCACATGGCTCCTCACTTTCAGGGCTCAGGGTCCATCAACAGCAGAAGCAACTCATCGCTGGCAGAGGTCCCCATGTGACCACCCAAGCTTCAGAGGTCTGGCTCCATCAGGGCAAAGCATGTAGTCTCTTCACCAGCTCCTCCAGCTTCTTGAATGCTGCCATCTTGTCTTGTTCATGATTCATCGTCTCTGAGACTAAGGTCCAACCACTAGGGAACATAGCTTCTCATCTTCACGAAGGAGATACTGCGAGATTTCCCAGGAGTCTCAGGAGAAAACCATGCCCACATAGAGGCCTCATTGGCTACTCCATGGCTATCTCCAGATTAACAGGCTAGACTCCACCCCTACATTTCAATCATAAAATTAACATACGCACATGACTGCCACAGAGTGAAAGGCTTGGGCAGCAGGGCGAAGGCTGGCAGCTGAGGAACCGACAAGGCTGTTCATAGATCAGCTTTGTCCAGAGCCAGGGAGCTGGAGGGGCTGCTCCGATCTGCCACCAGAGAGCGTCATTATCACCAATATTTTAATTCATCTGCGTGGGAAGCAACATGATCAGCAGCTTTGTCTTCAGCTGTGAAAGACAACAGGGACTATATATAGCTAGGTATCCAAGGATGGCCAACAGATTTATACAAAGGAACCTGGCATCCTGGATTTAACAGCCCTGCAGAGCTGTCAGTGGGAAAGGACCGCGGTGGCTGAGACATGTATCTGGCAGCAGGTACACACATAGGCACATCCCCACTTCCCCATCATTTTAAAGAACCACTTGCATTATTTGATCCCCTGCCTCTGGTTTTTCAGAAAATCCATACAACTTAGGGTAGGAAATGAAAAAGCAAACATATATATCCCCCCATGGGCACTCTCTTCTCTCCCTGGGCTGAACATTGGCTTGTGGACATTGAGCTGCACGTTGAGTTTAGGCATGGACAAACCCCTAGCAGAAAGGAAGGCACTGTGGTGAGGAGGATTGTCTCTGTTCTTGCAGAGCCTCGAACCCTGCTGAAGTCTTTTCCTACTCTGAAGTCTCCCTTGTTTCCTCGGTCCACCGGAGTGACTGGATGTCTCCAAGAAAAGATGCCATACTCTCAGGTTTACCCAGAGGCACCTAGGAAGGAAGCCCTGGTGATAGAACCAGCCAGAGCATCCTTTCCCCCAGACACACAGGAGATGATCATGAGTCACACTTGACTTCACGGCAGCTGGTTGCTGTCCCCTATTTTACAGACCTGCCTCTCCTGCAGGAGCGATTGAGATGACCCAGGCTTGGAGTCATGGATTTCCACTTACTGCTTCCGTCCATCAGGAATCAGTCAATCATCCTGGCAGGAATGACAAGATTGAGCAGTGCAGTGTGCCATAAATTGTCCCCGAGCCACAGAGTTGTACTTTCAGAAGACCCCAGAGCTCCAGGGGTAACCTTTCAAAAGGAAAAACTGTAGTTCGGATTAGATCCACGGGTTCAAGCCCCTCCTGCAAGGGACAAACAGTGGGAGGAGAGTGCTGTTCCTCTGGACTTGGAAGTAGTTAAGTAATGGAAATAGTGTGGAACTCCCTGGAGAGGGAGCCAGACCCTTGTCCTGAATTGAGCCAGGTGCTGCCCTCCACCCTGGCAGGTAGCTTCTGAGGTATCCCTAAAGAGGTGGTTGGAGTCAGTGACATTCGGCCAAAGCTACCAGGGACCTCCTGGTATTTCCTCTTGATTGATGGTCATGGGATTCCTCTTCCTGCTTTTGAGACAACTTGCTTTTAATAACCAGAAGATTGACATAACTTTCTACCTTATTTACAACCCCCCCCATTCACTGTGTGATTTACAAAGAATATAGTGTAAAGAGTCATTTTAAGCAATGTAAGTTCACCGCACTGGGAATAGTATTCCAGTCAGACAGAACAGCATGTGCCCAAAATAATATAATAATACTTCTTAGCTACCATGACCAGATACATGAGTCTCAAAATATAATAAATAATTATATGCTACAATAAGTAAAAATAAATAATATAGTAAAACTTGCACTTTCAGTATCTGGGAAATCTCAATTCTCCTTCCTTAACTTCTGTAATGGTCAAACTCAAATTGTGTGTGTGTGGGTTTATGTATGCATTTATTTTATGCATTCTTATTGAGGTATGATTTAAATGCTAGAAGATTAACATCTTTAAAGTACCCTCCAGTTTTAGTGTAATACTGTTATAGCACCACCATGATCAAGATGTAAGACAAATGCAACCTTTTTCAATATCTTTCTTTCTTGTCAACCCATACTTCTCCGTATTAAGTCCTGGTCTCTTTCTTCTACATATGAATTTTGCCTTATAGTTTGCTTTCAGTGAGAATTTCAGATAATGTTGCACTGAAAGTTTAAGAACTATGCATTACTACCAAGAAATAATGCATCATGGGAGAGAAACTCAATAAAGTCAACAATTAATCAATGAGGCTACCACAAACGTTAAACAACGGGTCTCTTGCTGTTGCTGTAGTTAGGTGCCATCAAGCCTGCCCTGACTTATCCGTGTACAATAGAAGGAAACACTATCTGGTCCTGTACCGTCTTCACAATTGTTTGAGGACATTGTTGCAGCCACTGTGTCAGTCAATCTTGTCAAAGGTCTTCCTCTTTTTACTGTCCTCTACTTTACCAAGCACGAGGCCCTCCTTCAGAGACTGACCTTGTCTGATAACATGTCCACAGTATGCAAGACTGCGTCTCACCACCCTTGCTTCTCAGGCGCATTCTGGTTGTGCTTCCTCCACCACAGATCTCTTTGTTCTTTTTATGGCCCACGAGAGTTTCAACGTTTTTCACCATGCCAAAATTCAAATGTATAGATTATTCTTTGGTCTTCTTATCCAATAGCCAATTTCCATATGAGGCAATTGGAAATACCACTGCTGGGGTCAGACGCCCCGTAGTCCTCAAACTAACATCCCTGCCTTTCAACACTTTAAAGAGGTCCTGTGTAACAGATTTGCTCTATGCAAACCGTTTTATAATTTTATATTTAGATCGGTGATCTATTTTGAGTTAATTTTTGAACATAAGAGATATGGAGTGAAGTTCCTTTCCTGCTTATTGAAATCTGGCTATTCCAGAGCCATTTATTAAAAAAGAGAATGGAATTGCTTTTGTGCATGCTGAAAATCAGTTGGCCATATTTGAATAGGCTTTATTTTTGGATTCTAATGGTACCATTGATCTATGGGTCTATGCCTTCACAAGTACCGCACTGTCTTGATTACTGTAACTTGATAATAAGTCATAAAATTGGCACAATTCCTCAATTTCTTCCTTCTTTTTGAAGATTATTTTAGTTACTCTAGTTCTATTGACTTTAATGTTTAAATCATCTTATCCATCTACAAAAAGTCCTGCTAGGATTTTTATTGGATTTGTGTTAAATTTATAGATCAATTTGAAGAGAACTGGCATCTTTACTATTTTGAGTCTTGAAACCCATGAATACCACATCTCTCCCTGGTTATTTAGGTCTTATTTAATTTATATGACCATTTTTTCAGCATACAAATACTCAATGTGCTTTAAATTTATAATTACTTGCAATTTTAGTTATATTAGACATTGCAAAATTGCCCTTTGAAAACACTGTCCAAGTGTATGCTAGTGATTGAGAGAATTTATTTTCTTACATTTTCACCTTTCAATGCATTGTTCAAAGTTTTATTTTGGGGTCAATATGGTTGCATTTTACATTTTAAAGGAATTTATTCTGTAGATAGGGAAGTTCATCTACCTTCAATCCTTTTAGATCAATTCTGTTGAATATGACATAAATATTCTGAATATCAGTCATTGCAAGATTAATGTGCATGCCATAATGCACTGGTAAATCCTTTCCCCATTTACTTTAAGGAACAAACTAAAAAAAAACATAAAAAGAAAGAAATGTCTTCTGGGAACTTAGCTTAGCATCATTTCCATATTTTAAGCCATGAACCTGATCAGTTCTCAGATGATTCTCTTGATTCTCAGATCCCTCAGGGATCTCAGAGTAAATGAGACATGGATGGTTTGCTGGAGACCCAATTTGACTTTCTAACTTGTAGTAAGTCTGAGTAGACTAGAGAAACAAATTCATAGACACACATATGTTTCTAAAAAAGAGATTTATATACAAGAGCAGTTGAACATTAAGGAACTATCCTAGCCCAGCCCAACATATGCCTGATATTAGCCCATATGTCTTATACCAAACTTTAAAATGCTCTTTTTTTAAATTTATTTTTTAGGCATCACTGCCCTCTGGTGGTGGGAGTAAGAAGCCCGGCCTTTGCTCCGTGGAGCTGGAATTGAACCTCCATTCCAGTGGGCCACAGTCCCACACACAACCACTATGCCACCCGGGCTCAGCCCCAAAATTCTCTTTTGATTCACAAAACACGTGCAAGGACCCCAAGTCCAGGAAGATCACAGGCTAGTGGGTGGGAAGTTCCAAGGATCCAGTGGCATTGTAAGCATCTCAACGCTGACAGGGATCTCCATGTGGCTTTTCCAGCACTCAGGGCTGCATCAGGGCGGGTCCATGTGGCGTCTCCTCAGGGATGCCTTGAAGGGAATCAGTCTTGTCAGAGTCTCTAAGGGAGTGAGTAGTGAGAGAGAGTCTCTCTCCTCTCCAAGGAGGAAATACAGGAATTCCCAGAATTCTTAGGAGAAGGTCATGCCCACACAGAGATACCATTGGCTATCATTTCCTTGACAGACTAGAGTTCACCCCTTCACTCTTAATTCTCTCACGTCCCAAACTGACAACAGATTATGTAACTACCGCACACCTCTACCAATGGTCAGAGAGGTGAATATAGGTAAAATCATTCTAATGCATCAATTCTGCTGCCTTCCTTATTCATTATTCAGCTTTTCCATACATATGAAGCTATTAAAAATACCAAGGCTTATTCAGTGAAAGCCCCAAATACATTTGGAGGGTCCTCACATAGGTTAAGGGTCTGGTAAGCTCTAACTCTTGACCCAGAATGTGAATAGTTTTGCTATGAGACATGTGCATTGGAAAGTGGACAAAAGCTGACACAGCTAGGTTAAAATTGATTACCTTGTCATTTGTTCTTTATTTAGACTTTTAAAATCTGTTCAAGCTTTTATTATCTTCTGCATTCTTTTTTTTTGGGGGGGGGGTGGGCATCACTGCTCTCCGGTGGTGGGAGTAGGAGGCCCAGCCCCACTGCTGGAATTGAACCTCCGTCCCAGTGGGCCGCAGTGCCACGCACAACCACTACACCACCGGGGCTCAGCCCATTGACTGAGACTTTTCTCTATTTTATTTAATTTTAATGTGGTTTTTCCTTTTGTATGTATGTGAAATATATAGCAAGTAAGTCTAGAGAAATAGTAAGTGAATGAATAGCCTCTTGGGGTTATGGCAGGATGGGGCCCATAGGGGGTATGCAAATAGTTGCAATTTGGGTGGTGGAAATTTCAAAACCACCACAGGAGCAAGACCTAGGATGTTTCTCTAAATATTGCACAGTCCAGAAAAGCCTATGTGGTAGCTCGGCAAAAATTATTTGGTGGCAACTAACAATACCATTTCTATTGTTGCTACATCTTGCCTTCTAAGAATTGGCAAAAGCCACACTGACATATGAAATTGGGAGACAGACTGGGTTTTCCACTCTTGTAAACAGTTACAGTCTCAGAAACCTACAGGGAGTCACGATGCGTCCACATGGACTTCATGACAGTGAGAGAGACAGTTATGGTAGACGAGTCTGGGAGGAAGTGGGGAGCTAATGATAATGAGTACAAAAAGAGAGAAAATCTTCTAACGTGGTGATGATTGCACAACTCTTTTAAATACGTGTAAACCATTGAATTGTATGACGTGTAAATTATGTGCCAAGACAACTGTTAAAATAAAATAAACCAAGCAAACAAAGGAAAGGAAATATCACAGCTTGGGTGAGGCACATCTTAGTCCACAAAGTGACATCTTTGCTTGTTAACACTTGAAAGGGGTTTTGTCAATTCTCCACTAAAGTTCCATAAATGTGTTAAATTTGTATTTTTTATATGTCAATATATGGGGTGCTGTTGACTTATTCCTGACATGTAGAAATACCATATTCAAGAGAACAAAACAATGCCCCATCCAGTGCCATCCTCAGAATCAACACGAGGTTTGAGCCCATTGTCTCATGCAAGAAAAATTTTTTCTATAGGCATTTTAAAACTATTACATATGGATTGAGTTGTGTTCCCCACAAATAAATGTAATGAATCCTAATCTTTAGCCTGTGATTATAATCATATTTGGTAATGGCTTCTCTTTGCTACATTCTTGATACAAGATTAGTGTAGAGTATGTATAGAGTAGTGTACAGTAGTGTAGAGTAGTGTAGAGTATCAATCTCTTTCAAGATTAAGCAGGGAAGCAAAAGAAGCCCAAATGGGAAAAAAAATTGATGCCAAGCCACACGGATGTTTTGAAGGAACAAGAAACCAGGAATTTCATGAAGAGGCAAGGACCTTCCACTATACCAGACACACAGAGACTATTCCCCTAGAGATGGCATCCTCAACAGATTTCTTAAATGGTGAGAAAATACATTTCTGTTTGTTCAAGCTCCCTGGACCTGTGGAATTTCTGTTATGACGCACGATTATTTTGGAATGAAAACCAAACCTATTACCATTGAACAGATCCTGCAGGGAATAAAATAACCACCCCATTCATTTCCAAGACTACAATCTTTCTGGAAGCAGATCGTCACGTCCTTCTGAAGTATATAAATAAATAAATAAACAAAGCACACAGGGCTGGGCTGAATCCCAAGATGTCCTCCCTTGGTCACTGATGCAGAACAAGGAAGACTGGAGAAAAATGGATGAATTTGAAGTATGGTGTTTGCAAAGAGTAGTGCCTGTAGCATGGACTACTGTACTTTCAATATGTTATCAGAAGAAGGTTGTCAAGCTAAATAGAGGAGAGGCTCAAAGGGAAAAAGGAAGACCCCCCAGGGATGGGTTGATACAGTGACTATAACAATGGACTCAGGAAGAGCTATGAGGATGATTCAGGTCCAGGTGAAATCTTGTTGGGTTGAAATCTTGTCCCTTGAGTCTGAGCTGGTTTAATGACATCTAACCAGAACAACTTACAGCAAACCTTTAGGGCTGGGTAGGACTGCCCTTCTGCGTTTCTGAGACTTTCACTCCTTTTGGGAGTTGAAAGTCCCAGCTTTCTCCCTCTGATTGGCTGGTGGTTTTGAATTCCTGACCTTGTGGATTGCAGTCCAACTCAGAACCACTATAAATTGTTATTAACTTGGTGGCAGCGAGTGAGTGAATAAACAAGAACATCATTGCTTTTGGAATAATTATAGATTAAATGGAATTCCAGTTTTCCACAGTGGTTGCATTTTACCTAACTACTTGTTATTAGGTACTGCATTAAAGTGCAATATCAAGATTGTAAAACTTACACAGGCATATTGTGTGTGTATATTTGTGTAACCTCCACTATAATCAAGACTTCAAATTATTCTGATACTACAAACATCTCCCTAGAGTGACCCCTTTTCAGTCCCACCTACCTCTCCCCCTTACAAACTCTATCCCTTGGAAACCAGTATCTGCTTTCTAACTGTGTGTATGTATGCATTTTTCTAGCTATATGTCTATATGCATTTTTCCCTTTTTATTTTCAGAAGCTGATATAAAATCATACAGCACATAAGACTTTGAGAGTGGCCTTATTTTCATTCAACATAATGTCCTATGATCCATCCAAAGTTTGTGTATTAATAGTTCATTTCTTTTTATTGCTGAGTAGTACTCCATGGGAGGCTATTAACTACTCTTTTCCACCTGAGGGGTCTTTTTATTGTTCCTACATTTTGGCTTTTGCAATTAAAATGGTTATGAACATCCTCTTGAAAGTAGACATACTATATCCTCCCACCACACCCCCCTGGATGAATTTCCCCTGAGCTTAAATTCTGGATTGTATGGTTGCATGGTGGGTGTGGCCCTGGTCAAGGAGTTGATAACGGTAAAACACAGTGTGATTTTATATCACATTCTCAAAATGAAAAAAATATATAAAAAAGATGGGGATCAGGTTTTAGGCTACTAAATGCTGAACTCACCAGTTACTCGACATGCTTTTTTCTTTTTAAAGTGACACTCTGATTCTACAAAGATTATTATTTTAAGAGCCCTGTGCTGTGCGCTATCCTCTAGGGTCCTCAGAATCGTCTTTCAGTGATGGGCTTGGCTAGTTTGGGGTTATGATACTGTGCAATCTGCTAGAGAACTATCAACACACTTAGATGAGACATTCTGTGAGAGATATTTTGGAGAGGAACTCAGCCAACAGCTGAGGCGCTTTTCCAAAGTGACTGTATCATTCCCACCAGAAGGATATGTCTCTCCCCAGCCTCACCAGCATTCCAGGTGGTCATTATTCACCTCACTCAATCAGTAATGTAGAGCAATCTCATTGTGGCTTTAATTTAAATTTCTCTAATGGCTAACCAGTTAACCAGTTGTATTTGTCAGCGCTCAATTCTTGGCAGCTCTCTGTATGGTCTACAAATTACCCTCCTACCATTTTATTTAGTTTGTTTATTTTTAACAAGATCAACAACATACAATTCATCAACATTTAATTCAATAGTTTAATCACTTTCATAAGAGTTGTGCAACCTTGGGATTCTTTATCTTGCCTATCTTGTGTAGCTAGGCATCAAAGGAAAGAAGGAAAAAGAACATACTAATAGTTCCAAGTCTGTTATCCTGACCCATAGTAGATGTCCAATACCCTTTTCTTTCAGAGTTCCATATCCTGGGATCTACTTTATCTAGCAACACTAATACTCTTTTAGTTCTCAGCATTTGTGAATGAAAGACTAATCTCCTACAAGTCCCCATTGCTCTTCCTGCAGTCAGACAGAGAGTGGTCTAGTGCCCCCCCTCCCATCCATTACACCGTTATACTTTCAGTGTGGCCCCCTTGTGGGTAATCCTCAACCAGTTCAGATGAGGCGCCAGGCACTGTGCCTGATTCAGAAGTTTACAATTGGGATTTCTCTGAGACTTCATAGATTTGTTCCCTTTGCAGGCCTGTTGCACTCCCCTCTTGATTTGTCCCCATGTGGGAAGGTCACACGGTTACCTTCCCTGAACTGTATCTTCAGTGTTGTTCTCCATTGTGTTTTCAACTAAGGAGGGGATGTCATGTCTCCAGCTAAGGCTGGCCCTGCAGTTCTCTCGGTGAATGAACTGCTCTGAGCAGGGACATTGCCCTCAAGGCTAGGTGCACTGGAATGAGGTGCCTCTCTCTCTGCCTTTCCTGTGGACACCTGAGGGTGTTTGCCCCATTGCCTTCTGTCCCCCTTTCCCTACCTCTCTGCAATCTATAAAGGCATATGCAGGATAGGTGAGGGAGAGATGTCTTTCAGCACAGGTGCTATCTGTACCTTTTTCCTTTTGGTGGGTGTGGGGGTTTGGTCTAGATCTGCCAGAGTATCTGGTCCTTGGCCAGGGAACTGTGCAAGATGAACATTTCCCCCTATGCTTGTTCTGATGTTTGAACTTATCTCAGTGGACTAAGTTGTACTTGTACTTTTGTGCTTGGCTAGCTTCACTCAGCATAATATCCTCCAACTCTTTCTATGAGATGAGGTGATTTATTTCTTCATCACTTTTTTTTAAGGATGTGTAGTACTCCATTGTGTGTATATATGAGAGTTTTTACATCTATTCATCCATTGATGGAAATTTAGGCTGTTTCCAATTTTTGTGATTGTGAACTGTATAGTAATGAACATTGGCACACACATGTCTGGCTGTGGGAGACAGCTATAGGACCAATGGTTACTAGGGGTCAGGGGAGGGTCATAGGTGGGGGGAGAGGAGAAGTGAGCCCAAAATGACAGGGACAGGGAAATGGCAAAAGTTCTAAAATTATGGTGAAGAGGGTGTAGCATTTCTGGTCATATTTGATCAATAGAAATGTATCCAAGAGAAATTACTAAGAAGTGAATGATAAGCAAGCATGATAGTCAGGCAGGATGAAGGAAAAAGAGGAAAGAAGAAGTAAAAAATTATATATAGATATGTATATATCTATATATAATAGGTGTCTATTCTATCACACACATATAAATATAAAATACAACAAAGAAACAGATGAACTTTGGATCTCAACTTAAATTTTACATGAGACCAAGAGCATTTTTTTCTAGCAATGTGACACTGTATGCTACTCACCTTCCTGAACAATCACAGAAGACAAAATAGGTGCATAAGCAAATGTGGTGAAAAAGCTGATGGTGTCCAACTATTAAAAGATATAGTATCCGGGATATTAAAGGCTTGAAGTTAAACAACTGGCCTTCTTGCAAAGCCTACATGGAGGAAACACACCAGCCTGTGTGATTGTGAAGTGTCAAAGGGACTAGGTATCAGAAGTTCAAAACCAAGCAATCAAATTAACACGAAGGAGTGTACACAAAGTGGAGACCCAAAACCCAGCTATAAGATATTTTGGACATTCCCTCACAGAGGAGCCACATATTAGGGATATAATATGCAAGGCGTGGTGTGGCAATGATGAAACAAATAACTGTCCTTTAGTTCTTTAATATTTCCTCCCCTTACTATCATGGTCTTTATTCTACCTTGTTAATTCTGTTAGATCCGAACTGCATATTATTTGTGAAATCGAGTTCATTGGATACACGAAAGTCAAGATAGAAAACCCTTCAGAAATAGTAATGGGGGTAATGATTCCCTGAGGGTACAGGAAGATGGGGGGGGGGGAGGCGGATAGCAATGACAACCCTGCTTGAGAGGAATGCATAAAAGACTTTTAGGTGAATGGATGCATTGAATGGTGTAAAATATAGCGAAAATAGCAGCAGTAATAATACTATAGAATATAGTAATAAGGGTTCCTGAGGGGTAGGGTGGGAAAGGGAGGGGAAAGAGGGGAGCTGATATCAGAGTTCAAGAAGAAAGAAAATATTTGGAAACTGATGGTGTGAGCAATGGTTCAATTATGCTTGATGTAATTGAATGATGGATTGCTAGCATGTCTGTAAGAGCTCCTAATAAAATGATTTTTTTTTAAAAAAGAGCTCAAGTGATAAGCAAGTGTTTTGAGAATGATGAAACGAATGCATAAAAGTGCTTGACACAATGGATGTATGCGTGGATTGTGATGAGTTGTATGAGCCCCCAATAAAATGATGCAAAAATAAAATAAAAAGAGTTGTGCAACCATGACCACTATCAGTTCCAGCATAGTTTTTCTTGTTTGTATGCATTGTTGTTAGCTTCCCAATTCCTGACAGGCTCCCCCGTCACATCCCTTTGAATCTGTTGACTTTTCAGTAGCTTAGTTTTTGAAATCACATTGCCAGGTCTGTGTTCCAAGGCAACTCTGAGGGGCTTTGAAGAATCAGTGAAGAGATCAACTCTTAACCATTTGCATCACTTACGGGCAGCCTTCTCCTGGCTACTGTGTAAAACATCTTTTTATTTGCGTCTTTGTCTTCTGTAAGACGAGCACTGCCCCCACCAGATTTTTTTCAATGCTATAGATAATCTTTTTTTTTTTTTACAAAAAAACTTACCCTTTTCATAGTACTCTCCATTACACTTAATATATATGTCAAATCTGCAATTTCATTATTGGAAGCATTTTTCAAAATCATGCGTGTGGATGACTGACAGCACCTCCTCATTTTTTCCCTTTACCCCTTCCACGTCATTAAATTGCCATCCTTTCATGTCCCTCTTAATTTGCAGAAGCAAAGAGAAGTTGCAGAGAGTGAGAGCAGGTGAGCAAGGTGCATGAGGCAAGAGAAATATGCTGTTTGTTGCCCCAAACTTTTCTGCACTGAGATGGTTGCAGGAGCAGGTGCCTCGCTGTGGTGATAGAACCAGTCTGCCAGAAAGCAGGCCTTTGTTTGCTTGCATACTGTTATGCAATCTTTTCAGAACTTCTAAATAAAAAGCTTGATGAACCATCTGATCTGGTGGAATGGACACCAAAGGCACCATTCCCCTTACATTCAAAAACAAAACCAAAACAAATGGGCATCATTTTTCAGGGGAGTATCCCCTTGTATATTCTGTTTGGTGTACTGTCTGATCATATTTTTTCTAATTAGTTTGCTTGTTGGTTCTCTAGTTTTATGTTTTGAATTAATTTTTTTTCCTAAATTTGAGTCCTTTATTGTTTTTGTGGTTTGTGACTATTCTTACCACTCCACCGCTTGCCTTTTTATCCTCTGACCAGGGATTTTCTTATAGCAGAAATCTTTAATTCGATGAAATCCAAGTTATCATTTTTTCCCCTCAAATGTTTTAGGTGTCATTTTAAAGCATTCTGCACCAAGACCCAAGCTCTGACGACTGACTTCCTTCTGTACTTTCTTTTCAAAGTTTAAATATTTGAGCTTTCCACTTAAAGTAACAAGCCATTTGGAATAAATCTTCGTATGCAGTGTGAGGGTTAGGTTAGGATTCATTTGTGTTTGTTATCATTGAATTAATGGCCCCTCATGGCACAGGACTTATACTCAAGGTTCGCAGTTTGAAACCACCAGCCGCTCCTCAGGAGAAAGGTGGAACTTTTTGTTCTCTTACACAATGACAGCTTCAGAAGCTCAGAGGAGCACTTTCAGCCTGTCCCACAGCGTCACTCTGCGTCAGCATCAACTTGCTGGTGGTGAGGTTTTTGAGACCACTGAGCTGGTGTTGTGACTTCTCCCAGGATCTTACTCTAGTGACTATACTTACATGCGGGCCAGTTCTAGGTTCTAGAGTATGTCCCCATGAGATGCTGATGCCTGTGTCAGGACAAGTGAAAAAGAGGAAGGCCCTCACCAAGATGGATGGATCCAAGTGGCGGCATCCAGGGAGGTCAAGTGTCAGAGAACTTTTGAAGAATGTTCAGGACCAGGAAGGGTTTTGTTCTGTTGTACACAGGGTCAGTATGCTTTGGAACCAACTTCAAAGCACCTAACAACAACAACAGCGACAACTTCCAGGGCCACACCGTTTTGACTATTGCAGCTGTAGCATGCAAATTGACATCAAGTCAACGGGATTCTCACCGAGTAGTCTTTGGTCCAAACTTGCGTTAGCTACTCAGGTGTCAGCTACTCACATTCTTTTGTGAGCTGGAGCAGCATAATCTTTTCAACAAATGGCAATGGGGAAATGGGATATCTATAGGCAAGACAACGAAAAAGGAAATCATAGGGTAAAACCTCACAATTTATACAAAAGTTAATAAAAATGCATCCTAGGCTTACATGTCAAGTATAGGAAAGCATAAGAGAAAATCGCAAGAAGCAAGAGTGAGGCCACGTATGTCTAAATCTGACCTGAACAGCATCCTCTAAAAAGGAAGAAACTCATTCAGGGGTATCTCACAGCACATTAAGAAAAAAAAATGCTCTCTAAAAACCTCTGCTAAGGGAACCAAGCATGCTACAGAGTGGATGACGTCATTTGCAAACCACGTTTCTGGGAAATGTCTAACACCACCCGACATAAAGAACTCTCAAAACAACACTAAAACATTTGGTTGAGAAAAATGAGCAAGGGGCATGCTGAATTTCATCTCCTAGGTGAGAAAAGACACAGCACGGTCACTCATGGAATCTTCCAGTGCAAAACTGTCAATAGCTGCTCCCGATGGAATCCCTATCATGTTTAGTACATTGTATGGAAGTGATTCAAAACTAACGCTGAAAAAAACTCACTGTCATGGAGTCAATGCAGATGCCTTGTGACCAACTCCAGTTGCTGTCACCTCAGCTCTAACTCCTGAGAGCCCCGTGTATTCCAGGCTGTGGGCTTTCAAAAGCATGTACCCGGAGTCTCCTTCTGGATGGATTCTCATCATCTCATTCAGTGAGGGGCCCAGTGCTTGACCATTGCTGACAGCAGGGGCTCCTCCTATATGTGGTAGGTCTGTTTGTCTATCACATGCACACATATACATAGTTCCCTAACAGAAACTATCATTTTAAATTCCAAAGAGTAACCATCCTGGTAGTTTCCTGTTTACACAAGAGAAAAGGGGGCCATTAGTGTTCAATGATTTGCCAGAGGCAGTCCTGCTAACAAGAGCCAGATTGGGACTCAAACCCTGTCCAATTGGCCACAGAACCTGAGCTTCTTGCAACATCCCTGTCTTCTGGGCCTCTCTGATTAAGAACAATAATGACACTCAAACTCAAGGTCATCGAGTTGACTCCCATTCACAACCTGTAGGGCAGAGTGGAACTGCCCCTTGGAGTTTCTGAGATGGTCACTCTTTATGGGAACAGGCAGCCTCATCTTTCTATCATAGAATTGCTACCAGGTTCAAACCACTGACCTTATGGTTAGCTGCTCAGTGTGCAGCCCCCTAATGCCACCGCGACTCCTACTATAATACAAGAAGCTCCTTAAAATAGCTTATCTCTTTGAATTTTCCACAAGTTTGTTATTTTTTTCCTTATCTCTCATTTATTTATTTTTATTCTACAGTATTGCTTGCAGAATGGATGTGTTTATGGGATTGCTTTCAGTGGCAGCTTGGAGGAAGAGTGGTGGTGGTCATGCATGTCACCCTGAGACCATCTCCAGAGAGGAGCTACCTTTGGGAAAGAATAGCTGATGGCAGCTTTCCACCATGGAGTGGATTCCATTTCAGAACAGTGTCGACCTGACCCCTATGACTCCCAAGGCTATAATTTCTACAGGAGAATATCCCCACGTCTTTTTTCCATGGAGAAGTCAGCGACTTTGCACCAGTCACCAGCCAAGCACATAGCCACTGTGCACTAGGGCTCCTCTGCATTCCCCTTAAGAATGAAGGGGAAACAACTGAAGGCCTAGGGACCAGCAAGCACCAACTGGAACCGAATGGGTATCCTGGACCCTCTACTTCCCAGTCACTTCTCATGGTACTTTCTGGAACCCCATCTTCTCCTGAGTGGGTATAACATGATGACACTACAACTGCTGCTAGCAGTGACATGAATTTCTATTTTCCCCATGCACCTGGTCAACCTCCATTCCTCTTCCCTTGTTTTGTCTTCACTGTGTTTGCTCACAAGACAGCCCACTCTCCTTACCAATAGCTCTTGCTCATCCCCGGTGGATGGAGAACAGTGCCTGACCGAAACATTCACAATTACCCACTTATTGATTTGCTTCCATATAATTTGCTCAGAGTCTTGCAAAGTTTGCTGCAGTCTGATATCCTGATTACTCCCTTATTATGTTCTGTTTTGGATGGAATTACTAAGTCAAATTGAAATTCATGGTTGTTATGAACTATTTCCAAGACATCACTCAAGAGCAAGTCAGGAGCTGCTCCTTACCTGATTCTGCCCATTAGATTTTGGATCAAGATCCGCATCCGATGCCATGCCCATTAATGCAAAGTTTTGCTTTTATTTATGACCTTGACTCTGTGTGTGGCAGTCTATTTCTGTGGTGGCATTTCTCCTCAACTCATCTTCTGCATATTGGTGGGGGCTGCAAAGCTGTGTTACTTTATTTAGCAGATGCCTTGACCGATTATGATTCCTGTGCTTTTCCCTCCCACCTTGGACAAGGTAGAGGCAACTAAGGGAGGCTAGAACTTTCTCTGTGTTTATTTTTAAACAAAGCCTTCTTAAACTTAAGCTATATCACCGCCTTCCTCTGAAAGTTGGCAGCTGTCTGGCCCAGGGACACAATTATAGCTTTGTCATTAAAGCTGGAAGTCACTGGTACCTCTTTCTCCCTCTGTTCTACTTATGCTGATGGAAATTCATTTTGTAGATCAGTGTGGAGGACAGCATCGCCTCCTTTGAGTACTGAGAAGTGTGAAGAGTTGAGAAACTCTCTGATTCTGATGAGGGTTGGGGGAGTGGATATCACCCTGCATTGCTTTTCGCAGAAGTTCCTGGATAGAATATCTCTTTGTCACCTGCATAGAACTCAGACGTCAGTGGATACGTGATTGTGTGGGTCCCAGGGGATAGGGTTTGCTTCAGGGAAACTGGGAGCAGTGAGGAAGCAGTTCTCCAAGTGAAACCAATGAAGACTTAAGTTTGACAGCCTGGGGTTCCAGTACCAGGATGGACATTTACCTGATATATGACTTTGGATAAGTTACATCAAATCTTGGAAATTTCATCTCACTTATAAACTGGAACACATTATCCTTAGCTTATGTTTTCCCCACTCCCACCTGCAGGATGATGAATCATATTAATAAGGGAAGAGCACTTAGTATAGAATTTAGAGAATGTCTGGTGACTATCTTAAAACGATTCAAAATGAACAAAGCAGCCAACCTGTAAACTTTTGTGTCATGCAGAGGCCTGGTACTTACAGGGAGGACAGGGCTTAGACTATAGAGTCATACAAGTCTGGGTTCAGAACTTAACTTTACAGCTATCCCTTTATGTCTTTGATCAAGTTCTTGAGATTCAGTCTTTTTATTGCAAAATAGAAAGAACTCTAAGGCATCCATTATGTATGTGCAAAAACCATTAGTGCTGTCTCATTGATTTGACCTTGATCTTGATTATTACTCAGGTAAGTCACCTTCTCTGGCGACTGTTTGGTCTTCTTGGCGAGTGATCCCATGATTCATTCTAAGCTTCCTTTATTTTGATGCGATAAAGAATACTCTATAGGTGTTTGTGCTTTCCCTTTCTCTCTCCAGATCTTGTTATCCCCTTCTTTTTTTTTTTTCACCTGTGATCCACCCTTGCATTGGCTACAGGACTTTTACTGAGCTCGGGTCAGGTGTGTCTTGGACCTCTGAACCCGAACATTCAATGCCAAGAGGTTGGAATGAGTTTGGGACATACTAGTCATTGCTCCTCCAAGGACCCCAACTCTGGCATCGTTTTCAGCTTTTTGAGACTTTGAAATTCCATCATCACAAAGAGAATAATTTTACCTCCATAATTTTGGGACAAAGACAGTGGAGAAAAACCCATGATCCTCTCACTCCATATTCTCTCCAAACGCCTATTTGTAAACTTTAACAAAATGCCCTTCCTTTCCATCTGCCTCTGGACCAGGCTTGCCACCACACTGAGTCGCCATGTCTCTGATTGCAACATGTGACTTATATTGCTTCTTGCCTCACAGAATCGTGTCTTGGAGGGCTTCAGGTATAAAAAGAGTCTTTCAGGGTCTGACAAATAGTAATTGTGGAGCCAAGGGTGACCTTTCTTCTCTGTGCCATCCCTCCTGGCTTTCTAGGAAACTCCCAGGGTCGAACCAAAGACCTTTAGGTTGAGTGGCTCTTCTGACCTGTGCACTTTCCAGCCTTTTACCAAGGCAGCGTGAGGTCAGTGCTGCTCTCCTAAAGTTGTTGGTAAAGAAACCGAGGCTCCATTGGGCTCCCCAAGGTCTTACCCCAGGTAATGTAGTCACAAAGTGATTTCTCCATTAGTCCTAGGACCAGGGGCCTTAGAATGTACAAACTTTTGAAGGACCTGACACAGGAAAAATGACCATCGACTCAAAAACAATAAGAATATTGTAGAGTCAAAATTGAAATTGCATTTAGTTCAAGAGTCACAGAATATCAAATAGAGTATCTTGTCTATTACGTAAATCTTGAAGATGAGAAAGGTGAGAGGATTCTATGGATTTTAAAGTCCTGAGAAATACAAAGCAGGGATTTCTAAAGCAAGTGAGCATAGGTCTGAGAAGGTGACTGACATAGCAAGGTGAAACCCTAACATAACTCTTATTTCCCCTGCTCTGTTTCAGCCTCTGAGTCTAACTACATCATGTATGTAGATTTTGTCTGACTTCCAGGATGCGGGAAAATCTACCCTGTCAGAGTTGGAACTGACTCATGGTGACCCCAGGGATGTCAGAGTAGAATGACCATCAGGCCGTTGGGTTAGCAACCAACTGTCTTGATCATTTGTCTTCCCCAGGGGCACCCAGCTGAGTTAAGGTGCTTTGAAATATCTTTGACTACCGGATGAGTCAGTGACTTAACTTCCTGATCCCCCTCACAGGTGCCTGTACTCATCTTTGTTTCTTTTTGATTCATGGATGTCACCAGCCTGGTGGCCAGGACATACCTGACTCAATGATATCCCTCTGTATGTTTCTGTCAGGCAAGATGGTGACGTCAATGGAACTCATTGGATGTGTGCCTCATCCTCACAAGAGATGGGGGCACTCCTTGTCCCCATAGATAATAGTCTTCTTGGGAAATAGAGTTCCTGCCTGCACTTTGTATGGCAAATGGACCCAAGGACACCGGACCTAATTTGACCACCAATCACAACCTCCCTGTTTTCCTGGCTAGCTTCACTGGCTGGAAAGAGCCACGTAGTCCCCAGCCTGGGTGCTGCCATCTGTCACAGTGTCTTGTAACCCGGCAGGGGTCTGAATAGCTTGCTGGCTCACAACAGAAATTAGGTAAATAGAAAGCCCTGAGTGGATGAAGCGGAACGTTGCTGCATACACAGCACCGCACTAATGACAGACGCTTTCCAAACACTTGTGAGGCTTATGGACATGCAGGGTTGCACTGCCTGTCTTTCCTCACTGGCCATGTGCTTCCCCCAATAGTTCTCAGGCCATTTCATGTCACTGAATTAAGAGATACTGGAGTCTTTCTAGGGGCCCTGATGGCATAGAGTCCTGCACTGGGCTATGATCCCCAAGGTCAGCAGTTCAAAAGCACCAACCGGTGAAAGCTTTTTTTGAAACTCTTTTAAAGAGTTTATCTTGGAAATCCACAGGGACAGTTCTGTCCAGTCTTATAAGTAGCCATAAGCTGGCATCGACTCCATAACAGTGAGTTATTGTTTGCTTGTTTCTTTTGGAATCTTTCGGGAGCAGACGCTGTAGGATTCCTTGACATAGTGTCTGAAGTCTGTTCTCATCAGTGGATTTCACAAAGGTCACATTTATCACTTTACCATTGAGAAGATCTGATTTCAAACTGTCTTCCTACTTACGACCTGTGTGGCCTAGGTGTGTTAGATGGGGTTCTCTAGAGAAACAAAACCAGGACCCTAATAATTCTCTATCTTTTAGAAAGATGTCTAACACAAGGAATAAACAGTTAACTCATCTATAAGGCAATACACATGACTCAGTGCAACTTCCTTGCATGAGACAGCTAGTACACTGGACGTTCTTCGAGTCTTGAGGGCCACCGAGTAGTCCTCTGTTGAGCAATTCAAGCTTTCTGGCCACAAGCAGCAAACAGCAAGGCAGGTCACCAACAGCTAACCAGATGACAGAGTCTGACAGTCCCCAGTTCAAGAGATGTGTATACCAGGAGCGTGGCAAAGCAGGGCTTGAAGGAACCTCAACTCACAGCAACACAGTCCACGGATTAGATGTCCCACTTGGAGATGGAGGCACAGGACAAGCAAAGCAGGCAGCTGGTCTGAAGATCCAAGAGCAAGAGAGCAAGGGTGGGCATCACCGAGCCATTTCTATCTCCACCCTTCACTTGGTCTCACATGTGTTCATTGGCCCTGTCATCACAATAAGCCTTCCTATCTTCTTTGGCCATTTTGGTACAACAAGCCTACCTATAACACTGGGGCAGTTAAACATTTCACGGCTTCAGTTGTTTGTCCATAAACTGGAGCCCTGTGTTGTAGGGGTTGTTGCTATGGCACAGCATCGTTTCAATTCTGACTCTGTCCTAGTCACTAGGAGTGACCCCGTGGACTACAGAAGTCTGCCCCTTCTTGTGTCAGCCTTATGATTGTTAAGGTTTGAGTTCTTATTTGCAGCCGCTGTGTCTGTCCATCTCATTGAATATCTTCCCCTTTTTCTGATTAAACCTCTTCTTTACCAAGTGTGATGTCCTTTTTTAGGGCCTAGTCACTCCTAAAAATAAGTTACAAGTATGTCAGATGAAACGTCACCATCCTTGCTTCTAAAGGGCCCTTCTTGTACTTCTCTTAGGCACCTTTGTTTGTTTGTCTGGCAGTCCATGTTACTTTCAATATTCTTGGCAACTATCACAATTCCAAAGGATCAATTCTTCTGTGGTCTTCCTTATTCTCTGTCCAACTTTCACATGCCTATGAAGTGCCTGAAAATACTATGGCATGAATCAGGCTCACTTCAGTCCTCTCTGTGATATCTTTGCTTTTTAACACCTTTTAAAAAGTATTTGGTGGCAGATTTTCCCAAGGCAAAGTATTATTAGATTTCTTTCTGGCTGCTTCCCTGGTAGGACTTGTGAGACAATTTATTCACTCTTAAAATATTTTCTGAAGGGCTATCCTGCAGGACTTCATTGTTCAATTTTGTTGCTGAGGAAATTAGGCCTGATTTGGTTGTCTTGCCAATCACATGTGACAGGTAAGTCATAGAATTAACCAGGGCTGATCTATCTACACACAATGTATTGGATATGGTTTCTGAGCTTATGGGACATAGAGACCCAAGAGAGAAGAGTCTTTGTACACATACCTAAGAATACAAATATACCTGGACCCCAGGCATACACATGAGTTGGGTTTTGTTCTGATTTAGAACAGGTATGAATTTGCTCCCGACACTTTTCTTTCCCCTTCCTATATGCCACACTGAATGTTTCTTTATCTTTCCATATGGTGCTGCTTCATCATTCTGTTACTCATCTGTCACTTAGTTAGGCCATGGGGACTTGTGTGTTGCTGCAGTGCTGGAAGCTATGACATTGGTGTTCTAAATCCCCAGAGAGTCACCCTTGATGGACAAGTGTCAGTGGAGCTTCCTGACTAAGACAGATCAGGAAGAAATGATTGAAGATTTTCTTCCAAAAATTATCCAAATGAAACCTGTATGCATAGTAATAGAATACTCCTGGTACCTGATAGAGAGCTGGGAGATGAGCTGGCTAGGTTGGGAGGCACTGAAAATATACGGTGCCCACCACAAAGGACTCAAGCTGATCAAGGATGCTAGTGGTGGTATAAGAGGGGGTATTGTGTTATTCTGTCGTGTGGACATACCTCAGAGAGATTGCAGGCTTGATTCCATAAAGCTGCACTAAAGAGAATAAAGCCACTGCAATAGAGCAGATCACACACAGTTTTGTTTCTCGGTGACTATAAAAGCTATCCAAGGCCAGAGGGTTAGGAAAGAAGGAAGATCAGGAACATGAAATGCTCGTGGAAGTGGAATACTTGTTGGTACATTGAGGGGCTGGGAATGGATGAGTTGAATCCACATGTGCATACATTACTGAACGGAGCCCTGATGATCTGATCTGTGACACATCTCCACATTCACTAGCATTCTGCTTATGCTCGGTGCAATAGCATGATGTGCAACAGCATTAGGAACAAGCTTGCGATAGTGTGAACATGAACAACATGTGACGCTGAGACGCTCAATGAGTACAGGATGTTGAAAAAAAAATGACTCTGGTGAGTTCACTTGATGCAGGGTTGCCACAAACTTCTGACTGTAAAAACAACCAACCGACCAACCAACCAACCAACCAACCAACCAACCAACCAACCAACCAACCAACTCATAGTGTCTGCAAAGCACAACACAGCAAAGTGTGAAGGTCTCCAGGAATCAGCGCCAACTCAGTGGCAGCTGCTAACAACTCTCCTTGCTTTGTAGGCTCTTCCTGCTTATTGAGAGTGTATTTATCTTTCAAGACCCAGTCAAATGTAATCCATGGGATGCTGGCCCTCAATTGCCTGCTTAAAATGAATCACATCCAGAAACTCCTGCCATGTGGGAAGTTGGCCACTGAGAGCTCTGGGCTGAGTTCTTTTCCAAGAACTGCCTTTAGCATAAAAGAAAAGTCTCACCTAAGTTCATGTCTTCTCTAGATGGACAGCCTGCATCCAGTGACTGGTAAATGGAGGAATACAGAGATTCCGTTTCCTTCCTCAAGGCAAAATAATTCTCAGGGACCATCCCAGGATTGGAGTGGCCTAAGGGATGGGAACCTCTGCCATAGCTATGTTATCACCCAACCCCTCCTCAATCTCCCAGAGCTGACCCCTAGACATTCTCCATAATGCATTCTGCTTATAGATTTCCACCTCAGACTCTGTTTCCCAAGAAGCCCAGATGAATACACATTTGTGTCACTGGTATTGCCTATACTCCTTTGAAATTTGTATAAGAAAATTTCTGTAATAAAAAGACGTCTCATTATTCTTTCTTGATATGAAACTTAAGAGGAACTTTGGTAGTATAGTGGGTTGTATGTTGGATACCGAATGGAAAGGTTGGTGGTTCAAACACACCAATAGTTCCTTGGAAGAAAGATAAGACTATCTGCTCAGGCAAAGATTTATAGCCTCAGGAATCTTAAGGAGCAGGTCCACCTTCCCTTCTAGGGTCACTGTGAATCAGAATGGACTTGGGGAAAGTGGGCATGGTTATTTATAGATAATATAACTAATCCAATAAAATTAAAACCATCGAGGTGTTTTTCTAACTCTGTTGCCAAGAGAAAATAAAATCAAAATCACATTTTCTAAAGTAATAAGGCATTTGATATGTAATATAATAATAATGTACAAAGTGAAGCCATATGGAAGCAAAGACAGTCAGCCGTTTGTATCTGTACTTAAGATTTCCATGATCTTGTTGGACAGTGATCCAGAGTATTGTTTTGATAATGCAAATCCTGTCAGCAGACCTGTTGTTGGGGATATCTTCCTGAGAAGGAGCTATGAACCCTTGGAAAAGATCTGAATGCAGCTAATATAATACTCTGTTGATTTATGCTTACTTGTAAATCCTGACAAATTCAGTGTAAAAATAAGGCAAAGATGACTTTGTGCTTTAAAGGAAAAGTGAGAAAGGTTCCCAGTTCAGTTAATTATGCCCAATAGTTCACGTATGTATTACTTACAGGAGTGCCCAGTTTGAGTACTTGGAGGTTGCACAGAATCCTGGGTGGAATAAATGATTAAGTGCTCAGCTGCTCACAGAAAGAATGCTGATTTGAATTCACCCAGAGATGCCTGGGAAGAAAGAACGGTGGCATTCAAGGCCACTACCTGCAGAGCAGTTCTACTCTGAAGTACTGGGCGGGGATCACTGTGAGTTGGAATCCACTTGAGAGTATGTAGTTCAGGGTGGTGGAAGGTAGTGCTTCTTGGGTGGTACTTAAGTGAAAATTATAGTGTATCTGGAATATCAAGTGGCTGCCTTTGAATACCTCCAAGACCTAGCAAAATCTCCATTCCTTTCCTGCATGCCTGCCAAGCAGTCCTGGCTCTACTGAAAAAGAAGGTCAGTGGCAAGAGGATGGAAGGCCATCTTGTACAGTGTCCCCCCTCCTCCAGTCACACATGATGGCTGCACGGGGTGGTCAGGGACAGAGCCCTCCTTTGAACTTGGGCCCGTGTGGGAAGTCTGGTGCTTTGCCCACTAGGTTGTATATTTTCCTGACTGTATTAGGGAACGTTTACGATCGGGGGTGGGGGGGTGGTGGTTTGCTTGATTACTGGGGTCCCCTTGGCCATCTTTCTCTATCCTCACTAATTTGAGGAGTTGGGGAAGGCTCAGGGGTCAGCAGAGGGTCACCTGAAAGGCCACCACTTGATTTCTACTAAATTAATAGCTTCTATTTTGAGCACCATGATTGAAGGAGAGTGGCACCAGCATTTTATCACTCCTTTGAAGACAGACAGTCATGGTGGGCAAGTTTAGCTTTTATGGTTTGACAGCCTGGTAATTGGTAATTAGCTGGTGAAGACTGCCTTTTAGCAGTCGAAGAGGCCATTTGAGGGGGGAGATTTCTCTGTGAAGTCATATTCTTCCCCTTCCCTTTCTCCTACTTCATCTTTTGATGTATTTTGAGACTCCTTCTTTCATACCCTTAAATGAGAGTGAGTGAGTGAGAGAGAGTGAGAAAGCGAAGAAAGGAGGAGATGAGATGAGAAGAATTCTTCATCCAGATTGTATTAAATTTCACTTTCCACCACCACTGTAAATAATTTATCACTTCCCCTCACAGCTAGCTCACCTCCTATTACTGTGAATTATTTACAGAAGAAATTCTGACTTAAGAAACTAAGATAATGGCACAAGTTATTTATGCAAAGAAAACGCTCATATTCTCAGACACTGCAGCCTTCCAAATCCCCAGACTGCAGTGTTTAGTACTTGCCCAGCACTTTGGAAGCATTAACTAAGTTAGTTTATTACACAGCCAGTTTCCCATAACAAAAGGAAAGGTTTCTGACCCCTCTGAGCAGACAGATAGGGGCTCTAGTTCAGAAATACAGGCTTGGGATAATATCCCTTTAAGACCTGAGACAGGAAAATTTCTGGTGCAGAAGACTGATAGTGTGATAGCCTCCATTGTGTAGTTAAGGCGCAATGCAAGTGTGCCTTTTATTTCAATTTAAGTATCATTCAAGACAGAAGAAACTACATCAAAGAATTTCCCCACTGACATGGACCTACATTGCTACTCACCATGACAAGAGGAAGTTATTCTTTCAGAGGCAAGTTTTTGACTCCTCTTAGAGTCTTAAGGACACACGATCTGTCTCACTTGCTAGGGCTGTTATAATAGGAATACTATAAGAGAGTGACTTTAAACAATGGAGATTTATTTTCTCATGGTTTCAGAAGTCAGAATTTGGGGCACTGCTCTGAGTAGGGTTCTTTCTCTGTGACCTCGAAGGGGAGTTCCCTGGTGATCTTCCTATGGTATCTATAGTCCACCTAAGCCTTGTCTTTGTGTCTAAGTTGTTCCTTACAATTCAGAAGTGATGTACTCAAGGACACACACCATCCTGACATGCTCTCATTAGCACAAGAGAGAAAATCCTCTTCCCAAACAGGATCCCATCCATGGCATTACTGATGTGACATGTCACGGAGTCAGTTCAGAGTCATGGCGACCCCATGTACAGCAGGCATGGCTTGATCCTGTCCCAACCTCATAGTTGCTCCTGCGCCCGAGTCCATTGTTGCAAGTCACTGTGTTAAGCCTTTGCCTTGAGGTCCTTCCTCTTTTTTTTTTGCTGTCCTTCCATTTTACTAAGGATGATATCCTTTCCAGGGACTGGTCTCTCCAAATAATATATCCAAAGTACACAAGAACAGGTTTCACTACCCTCACTTCTAAACAGTCTTCTGGCTGTACTTCATCTGAGATAAATGTCTTCATTCTTTTGACAGTCTGCGATACTTTCCATATTCTTCACTAGCACCATAATGCAAATGAATCTATTCTCTACTGATCTTTCTTATTGAATACCAACTTTTAAAAGATGATTTTATTGGGACTCTTACAGCTCTTCTAGCATTCCATGCATCATCTGTTGATACCAATTTTGACATGCGTATTACAAATTTGAAAATGCCATGTCTTGGGTCAGTTGCATCATAGTCTTCAAAGTAATATCCTAGCTTTTCAACACTTGAAAGAGGAATTGTGCAGAAGATCTACTCAATACAATGCGTCCCTGTGGATCCAAGCAAGTTGAAATCCTTGACGATTTAAATCTTTTCTCAATTTATCATGATGTTATTTATTGTGAGGATTTTTGCCATATTTACAGTAAGATCTAATCTATCTTGCAGGCCAGAATCCTTGATCTTCATCAGTAAGTGTTTCAACTGCTTTCATTCAAAAAGAGAGGTTGTATCATCCGCATATTTCAGGTTGTTAATAAATTTTCCTTGAAGCCAGATGCCACCTCCTTCATTTAATCCAGTTTCTCCAATTATTTGCTGAGTATACAGATTATATAAATATCTAACACCGGATGCAACCCTGATGCTAAAATTTTCTTGATTTTAGCATCGCAGCAACATGTGAGCCACTATAGAAGTGACAGACATGTGGGCTCTGGAATGCAGAAGAGTTCAGTGGAAAGGAATAGATGATGAAGTAAAAGGATTGAGCAGAAAGATTCAATGAGCAATTGAGAAGATAAAGTGAGGTATAATAAAGTCTACAGAGCCCCAAGTTTGGAGCATTAAAAGATAAGAATATACTTGGAATTTGTCAAGCTGAAAGAACTGAAGGAAAGTGCAATTAAATCTCGAGTTGACCTATTGGAGGATTCAACAGGGAAAGTTTTGAAGGTTTTAGGAAACATCAAGAGAAGATGGAAGGGGTATATATGCTACTAAAAGGAATTGTTCAAGGTTTACCAGTTTCAGGAGGTGGCATATGATCAAGAAATGATGAAAGTGAAAAACATCCAAGCTACCCTGAAGGCATTGGCAACAAACAAGGCTCTAAGCATGGCCACAATATGTGATGTTTTACACATAGCTGAGGACTGAAGGAGAGTTACCTGTCCATACTTGGAAGGGACCCAAACAAAGTTGGATGAAGGGATTAGGCCTGCATTTTAGAAATATCACTCCTGTGGCTACTGGATATTATTAGTGCATGGAACTGGAATGAAACAATTTGGGATTAGTATGAAAGAAAAAGAGGATCTTTTCTCTTCTTCCCCCTCTCCTGATTTACATTTCTGTTAACCTTTTTGTAGCGCTTAAAGTACTTCACTTTCCTTAAAGTATAGTCTCCATCGGCTTTCTTGACAATCCTCTCTCTCTAAGACATCTAACTTTAAAATTTTTCTGTTGACTCTATTAGTTTTCCATTGCTGACTTAGCTGATCATTCATATTTAACATCTTACAGTTTCATAGGTTTGAGTCTGAAATAGGCCTCAATTAGTTAAAATCAAGATTCTTAGGGCTGCATTCATCTCTGGAGAGTTCTGAAGAAAGTTTCTTCTCTTGAATTTTCCACTTTTCAGCAGTCACTCACATGCTTGTTTATTTCACAGGTTCTTTTCTTTAAAGTCTGCAATGGCAGGTCAAGTTCTTCTCCGGTTACCTAAGCCTGGTCTCTTTTGCCTTCTTTTTTGCACTTTGAAGACCCTTTTGCTTTACATGTGACCTGCCTGAACAATCCATGATATCCTCTAAGGTAAGATTCTCCATTGAATCACAACTGCAAAGTTCTTTTTGACATGGAAAGTAACCTATTTATTGGGGCTACAAGTTGAATGCTGTCCCCTGCCCCAAAGATTTCTTGAAGTCCTAATCTCTGGTACCTACCAATGGAACTTTGCTTAGAGATAATGTCTTTAGGATGTGTTCAGTTAAGGTGAGGATGTATTCCCTAGGGTGTGTTTTAATCCACTATGAGCAAGTGATGATTTTTTTTTTAAAGAGAAGCAAATACAGAGAGATGGGACGAATGAGGGATGTTTGAAGATGCATTGACAAACCAAAGAATGCCTGAGCCTACTGGAAGCTGTGAGTTACTTGAAAATATCTTTCCCCAGAGTGTTTGCAGGAAGTGTGGTAAAACAGATGTGTTGATTTCCACTTCTGGCCTCAGGAATTGTGAGGACATATTTCTTTTCTTGAAAGTGACCCAATTTGTGGCAATTTGTTACATATACTCTGGGAAACAGATTCAATAGGTTTTACGGTGAAAGCAGGGATATCTCTGGGGGGATCATTTTTCCATCTACCACACTGAACATTTTCATAGATATTTCTGGAGTCCAACTCTAACTGTGCCCTCACCCTTGAATTTTTACCTTGGTCCCACTACTGGGCTCTCATCTGTATCTGTTCTTTCTACCATGTTTGGGAAAATATCCTAGTAAAAAAAGAGTAACTATATTATGTAGGGCAGAAGAAGCATAGAGATAGGGAAGAGTTTGGTCTCCAGCATCTCATAGTCTCTATGTTGCCCTGGTTATGGGACATCACTGTGTTAGTCTGGGTGGACTAAAGAAACAAATCTAGGGAGACTCTTGTGTTTAAGAGAGCTTTCTACCCAAGAGTAACTTAATATTGAGAAGACATCTCAGGCCAGTGCAGATCAAGTCCATAAGTCTGATATAAGCTCATATGTGTGATTCTAATCTAAAAATTCCTTTCAGACTCACACACCACATGAATGACACCAAATGCAGGGAGATCAAAGGCCCATGGGTGGAAAGTCTTGTGGAACCAGTGGCAGTGGAAGCATCTCAGCACTGGCAGAGTCTCCACGTGGCTTCTTCAGCTCCAGGACGCTAGCTCCATGGGTTTTGTCATTAGGAATGTTTCCCAGGGAGTGAGCGAGCCACTTATTTCCTTGGTGATCACCAAGTTGTTACCTAGACTCCACCACTTCATTCTTAACTCTCAGATTTACAGCAGATTATGTAATTACCACAATCACCAAGGTCATTGTGATGAATAAGCTTGTTGTGGCAACATGACCAAAGATGATAGGTAGGACTGCTGTGACAACATGGCCAATGATCACAGGAGATCAATTGAAGGGCGGAGATAGAAATGGCTTGGTGAGCCCCACCCTTGCCCTCTTGCTCTTGGATCTTCGAATCAGCTGGCTGCCTTTTTCATCCTGTGTCTCAATTTTCATGCGATACTACCCATGGGACACCTAATTGATGGACTGTGTAGATGTGAGTTGAGGTTCCTTCAAGTCCTGCTTTGCCACACTCCTGGAATATACATCTCTTGAGTTGGGGCTTGTTGGACTCCGTCATCTGACTGACTGTTGGTGACCTGCTTTGCTATTTGCTCCTTTTGGCTGGATAACCTGAATTGCTCTACAGAGGACTACTCGGCGGCCCTCAAAACTCCAAGGACTGCCAGTGTCCTAGCTGTCTCACACAAGTTAGTTGCACCAAGCCATTTGTATTGCTTTATAGATTAGTTAACTGTTTATTTCTTATCTTATATACCCTTCTGTCTATATAAATATATAAAAAGAATGACTAGTGTCCTGGTTTTGTTTCTCTAGCGAACCCCATCTTACACAGTAATGACTCATCCACGTGAGAGTGCAGAATGAATTGAATCACATCTCCTTCACAATGCATGTCAATGTGGCTGACCCATCATTCTCAGCAGATTGGGAGTTATGTAATGCCATAATTTGATAATTATATAATAATGTAATCATTCTCCATGGTGTGATCTGATGTGGTGTGATCTGTGATCCCTTGTAAAGGGATTAGGTTGGGATGCAACACACCTACTTCGGTTACATTTCTGATTTGATGTCAAGGGGAGTTCCTCTGATGTGTGGCCTGACTCCTCTTTGATCTTATAAATGATGAAAGAAGAGATAAGTAAGTATCTATAGAGAGGAGTCTTAGTTTCACCAAGAAAAAAAAAAGTTAGAGTGCATCTTTTGACTGTATTGAGAACCTCTTATCTCCAGGAAAGGAATACACTGAGACATGGAGATCTTTGTGGGACATCAGACTCACATATGTGACAGACGACAAGGACCTTCTCCCAAAAGTTATCTGGAGAGAAAGTCTTCACCTAAAGTTGGCAAGCTGAACCTAGACTTGTAGCCTCTGACGTGATAAGGAAATAGATTCCTGTTTGCTAAAAATCAGACAATTGTAGTATTCCTGTTGTAATGGCACCAGATAGCTAAGACAGAGACCAACCCTAGTCCAAACTTATTGTGCTGCTCAGAGTATCCAGCAAGGCAGCGGGAGGTCAGAGGAAGAGTGCCAGGATCTGAGGAATAGGCGCGAGCAGATGGAGTCACTCATATGAACCAGAGAAAAACGGGCACTGAGAGACTCGTGCAAGCTGGAAGGGCAGTGTAGAAACGATTCAGACCTCTGTTGGGGCAATTTAGGGCTCACATTTCCCAGAAAAAAGAGATTGTAAATTTTTTATGGGAACAAATGCCAGGGATTCTGGCAAGAAGTAAAGGCTGCTTTGAGAACTGATTACCCCATGATAGTTGACTTTATTAGTAGAAGTGGCTGCTTACACCCATAAAGATAGCTACTATTTATTGAGTGTTTATTGTGTCCCGAGCTCTTTACAAATATCATCTCCAGTCTTCACAACAATCATGCAATTTTTATTTAAAAAAAGAAGTACTGAGGCTCAGGGAGATATAAAGGATTTGTATAAAGGAGATGCAGAGAATTTATATAATGCTCTACCTGGTGTCTGAACTAGGCCTCCTTCATATACACTGAACTTCAGAAAGGAGGCTGGACAAGAGGTACAAGTAGCTGATGGAACCACTGAATGCTATCATCCCTGGAGCAGGCAGGCTGATTTCTATTGTTCTGTTGATGGGTATTTACATACAGGGGTGTGTTTAGGGAAGGCTAGTGATTATGACTCAAAATCATTATCTAGAGATCCTATGACTAGAGAGCTGATGTGGTATAGCCAGGATTCTATTTCAACTCAAGGTGCCCTCCCACCCCTCTCCCTTGGAGGGAAAGAGTTAAACTGAATTTCACAGGATTTTCAATGGCCGAATCTATTTAGCAGTAGTTATCAAGATCTTTCTTCAAAAGGCTGTCTGGGTGGGCTTGAACCTCTAACTGTGCAAGTTAACCATCTGCACCACCGAGGGAATGGAAAAACCTTGCTTGCTGGAAGTGAGTGGGATTTGAGGTGCCTGCAGATAAGGTCAAGGATTACAGCCTTCAGTATGAATTACAATTCAATGTCAAGATTCTAATCCTCACAACAGGATTAATAGGTACTATGGTCAATGGAGAAAAAATTGAAGTTGTCCAGGTGTTCCTCTTGCTTGGATTCACAATCAATGCCATTGGAAGTAGTAGTCAAGAAATCAAATGACCCATTACTTGGATTGGGTAAATTTGCTGCAGAAGACACCTTTAGAGTATTGAAAAGTGAAAATGCTGCTTTGAGGACTCAAATGGGTCTGACCCAAGTCGTCATGTTTTCAATTGCCTCATATGCATGGTGATGTTGGACATTGAATGAAGAAGACAGAAGACGAATAGATGCATTAGAACAGTGGTGCTGGAGAAGAACGTTGAAAGTACATATACTATGGATTGCCGGAAGGACAAACTAACTTGTCTTGGAAGAATGACAGCCAGAGCGCTCACTAGTGGCAAGGATGGTGAGACTTCATCTCACATAGGTTGTGCATGTTGTCAGGAGAGACCAGGCCTTGGAGAAGGACATTATGGTGGGTAGAGGGGCCGCCAAAAGGAGAAAAACATTCAACAAGATAGACTGACACTGGCTACAACAATGGGTTCAAGCATAGGCACCACTGTGAAAGTGGCACAAGACTAGGTAGTGCTGTGTTCTGCTGTGCATAGGCTTGATATGGGTCAGAACTGACCAGGTGGCTCCTACCAACAAGAACAGCAATAACAAGGACTCGAGAAGACTCTTGTGGTTAACAGCAGTGGACTCAAGTTGACCCATGGTGACCGTATGTGTGTAGAGCAGAGATGCTCTTTAAGTTTTCAAGGCTTATGATGGGAGCAGCCCAGTCAGCCTGCTTTAGGATCTGTCGTTGGTTCGTTTTGAACTGCCAGATTCTTAGCATAAATGTTTGTACCAACCAGGGACTCCAGGAAGGAGTAGGGGAATTACCAATGTCTCTTTCAAAATACCTGTCAGCCTACATGTTGAAGAGCAACAGAGCAGCAGGCAGTCGATTTCAGTCTCTTAAAAAGTCTCTTAAAAATGGTCTCTAACCGTTACGTTTTTCCAACTTTG